>BLBF01000003.1:82000459-82058839 GCA_015471245.1 Laticauda colubrina | reverse complement strand
TTTACCCTAACTGGTTTAGGTGAAATAATAACTATGATTCATAGTTGTGTATGTTAAAGTGTCTGCAGCTTTAACTGTGGGATAGTAATTAAGGGAGTGGTTATGAAAACACTATAAAAGTAGCAAGTCTACAGCTTGCTCACTCTGACTTTGATGATCCCTGATTACTGCTTGGAATCAAGACTGCATTGCTCGAACGGGAGAGACAACAAAGGACTGATTTGTAAGTGAACTGACATAGGATATTCTACATGGACTTTGCTAACTGAATATCCCTGAATGGACTGACTACTTGATACATGACTATTGGACTGTTATTTGACTATGCCATGAACTTATAATGGAATAAACTATATTCTTGATAGCACAAGCATATCTGTTATTTTTACTGTATGTTAATAAACATACAAGCTTAGCTCACTCATTTATCTGTGTGCCTATCTGACTAACGCTGCACATTCTGTTTAGCTTGTCTACCTAACCCTGGTTGGGGAACCCAGGCTTAACAAGCTTCTTCCAATAATATACATACATACACACTTTTAATTTGAATATTTTCATGCTAAAAATTAGGCAATTGTTGCCTAATTGCCCTGACTAAAGACAGGTAAATAAGCACAGAATTGCAGTAAACAAATATTTGCTTAGTCTCATCCACTTAAGATTTCAGTCCATTGTCCAACCCAAGACAGGCTTTTTTTCTGTTCAGTTTGGGTTTTCTTTTTATTGTGGAATTTTTTGAAAAGTGAGTTCAGGCCTACTCAGGTGTATTCTTGTCACATTTTAGTTGATTTTGTACTTTATACAATTAAAATTATGTTTATTTGTGTCTGTTTGTGTGAGTATGTATCTGTGTATTCCATAAGATTTGGGAAAATTAGGAAATATTTTTATAAATATGCATCTGTAAACTTAGGAAAAATACACTGCTCAAAAAAATAAAAGGAACACAAAAATAAGACAGCCTAGATCGGAATGAATGAAATATTCTTGTTAAATACTTTGTTCATTACATAGTTGAATGTGCTGACAACAAAATCACACAAAAATTATCAATGGAAATCAAATTTAGCAACCCATGGAGGTCTGGATTTGAAGTTACACTCAAAATTAAAGTGAAAAAAAAAACACTACAGGCTGATCCAACTTTGATGTAATGTCCTTAAAACAAGTCAAAATGAGGCTCAGCAGTGGGTGTGGCCTCCAGGTGCTTATATGACCTCCCTACAATGCCTAAGCATGCTCCTGATGAGGTGGTGGATGGTCTCCTGAGGGATCTCCTCCCACACCTGGACTAAAGCATCCCCCAACTCCTGGACAGTCTGTGGTGCAATGTGGATGGAGTGAGACATGATGTCCCAGATGTGCTCAATTGGATTCGGGTCTGGGGAACGGGCGGGCCAGTCCATAGCATCAATACCTTCATCTTGCAGGAACTGCTGACATACTCCAGCCACATGAAGTCTAGCATTGTCGTGCATTAGGAGGAACCCAGGGCCAACCGCACCAGCATATGGTCTAACAAGGGGTCTGAGGATATCTTGGTACCTAATGGCAGTCAGGCTACCACTAGTGAGCACATGGAGAACACGTGGCCCCCTAAAGAAATATCATCCCATATCATTACTGACCCACTGCCAAACCAGTCGTGCTGGAGGATGTTGCAGGCAGCAGCAGAACATTCTCCACGCCGTCTCCAGACCCTGTCACATCTGTCACATGGGCTCAGTGTGAACCTGCTTTCATCTGTGAAGAGCATAGGGTGCCAGTGGCGAATTTGCCAATCTTGTTGTTCTCTGGCAAATGCCAAATGTCCTGCACAGTGTTGGGCTGTAAGCACAGCCCCCACCTGTGGATGTCAGGCCCTCATACCACCCTCATGGAGTCTGTTTCTGACCATTTGAGCAGCTACATGCACATTTGTGGCCCGCTGGAGGTCATTTAGCAGGGCTCTGGCAGCTGTTCTCCTGTCCCTCTTTGCACAAAGGCAGAAGTAGCGGTCCTGATGCTGGGTTGTTGCCCTCCTACGGCCTCCTCCACATCTCCTGGATTGTCTCCTGGTGGCGCCTCCATGCTCTGGATATTACGCTGACACAGCTCACATTGATGTGCCATCCTGGATGAGCTGTACTACCTGAGCACTTGTGTGGGTTGTAGACTTCGTCTCATGCTACCACTAGAGTGAAGGCACCGCCAGCATTCAAAAGTGACCAAACCATCATCCAGAAAGCATAGGAACTGAGAAGTGGTCTGTGATCACCACCTGTAGAACCATTCCTTTATTGGGGATGTCTTGCAAACTGCCTTTGCTTTCCACCTTTTGTCTATTCCATTTGCACAACAGCATGTGAAATTGATTGTCAATCAGTGTTGCTACCTAAGTAGACAGTTTGATTTCACTGAAGTGTGATTGACTTGGAGTTACATTGTGTTAAGTGTTCCTTTTATTTTTTTGAGCAGTGTATATTTGTAGAACAAGTGAAGGAAATTATGAAATTGAATTGAGTTCAACCCTGGGACTTTTCAATATTTGTATTAATTCAACACATTAAGAATTCTTCATCCAGGTTTGCCTTGGTGCAGTAAATATGTATTTAAGCATATAATAAAATTCTGATGAAGTTTATTTTAAAAAGTAATTATATTACTAAATATGCAGCATTTTTTTCACTCCTTGGCTCCAAAAAGTGACTAGACCATTTACAGATTTAACTTATTAAAATATATATTCACAAACACAGGCTCTAATTACTAAGTCAGGACCCTGTTTGCAATAATACAGCTTGGAGAGAGCATTTACATAGGAAACAGATATGTTTGAACAAACATGGCTAACAAAAGGTCTTATAAAGTACCATCTAGAGAAGCATATTATATTCTGTTTATGTATTTATTAAATCAATTACCGTGTTTCTCCAACAATACGGCTTGCCCCAATAGGAAGTCCCAGCATGCTTTATAGGCATGAAATCAAATTAAGCCCCTCCCCCCCAAATTAAGGCCTATATTACACATGTGAAATGGGGGGGGAATGGCGGGGGAGCTGGACGTTTGGAAGTACTTTTGTTGCATACCCGGATATGGTGCTGCCTGCGTTGACCTTGGTGTTGGTGGGGCACTTCGCATCGGCAGACCTTCCGCCATTGCTTTACCTTCTCCCTGTGCTGCCGTGGCATTTAGAGCAATGCCACAGTGTTTGGCGCAGCCATGTGCAGCCAGCCAGGGTTTCTCCCTGCAACCAGAGCCCAGCGGAGACACTCAGCTTCAGGCGCTCCTGTCGCTGCCTTCTCTTTGCCTTCAAAGGCAAAGCCAGTTCTTTTTAAAATGACACTTCCCCTGCCCGAGAGCAGCCCAACCCCATGTGAGGAGGTGAATCTCCCAGGGCCACAGCGCAGGATCAGCCCACTCCGGGAGAAGCAGCCAGCCGCCATCCCTGCCTGGCACTGGGCAGAGCACGAAGAGCTTCACCTGGGGCGCCCAGCACAGCTGACAGGTGGGCCCTCCTGCCCAGTGGCGGAGTTCTCCCCAAGGCAGCGAGCGCCTCCCCGCTGGACCCTCTGCTCATCTCATCAGAGCCGTGCAGGCTGGGCAGAGCTGGGAAAGCGAGCCACAGTTGTGCATCCACCTGACAACCGAAGAGCCGGGCCAACCTGAGTTTGGCTTCCTTCCCAAGTCACTCAAAGCTCGAACCCAAGAGGATGCCCAAAGCAATGATAGCACCCACCCATCTGCGGACAGGGAGACGAGGTGACGGCAGTGCCGCTTCCCTGGCTGGCGGGTCTGGCAGAGAGAGCTCGAAGCCACAGGTCCTTTCCACCCCTTGCCCAGCCCGTCCCCATCCCCATGCATCTCCAAACACACTGGCAGCTCCAAATGCTGCAGCGGCATGGGCATCGGTGCTCACTCGGTGGAGCTCAGCTCGGAGGATGATGCGTCACAGGCTGAGTGCCGATGCCCATGCTACTGCAGCGTTTGGAGCTGCCAGTGCATTTAGAGATGCGTGGGGATGGGGACGGGCTGGGCGAGGGGTGGAAAGGAGGTGGGCAGGGGTGGTGTCATTCTTAAAAGAACTGACTTTGCCTTTGAAGGCAAAGGGAAGGCAGCAACAGGAGCACCTGAAGCAGAGTGTCTCTGCCAGGCTCTGGTTGCAGGGAGAAGCCCTGGATGGCCGTGCATGGCTGCGTCAAATGCCATGGCATTGCTCTAAACACTGTGGCAGCACAGAGAGAAGGTAAAGCAACGGCGGAAGGTCTCCCGATATGAAGTGCCCCAACAATGCCCAAGTCAACATCCAAGCCGTTGCCGCCCACCCACCCAAGGTTGCAAGGGGGGGGGAATTAAGTCACCCCCCAAAAGACGGCCTGGCTGTTTTTTCGGGGGTCAAAAAAAAATAAGAGCCGGCCTTATTTTGTGAGAAACACGGTATCTATTAAGATGCATTGGTTCAATACTCAGGGCAGAGAAATGCTTTCTCTCTTATATGTGGGAAAAAAATATTTTGCGAAGATAACAATCAGACTGTTATATTTGTTCTTCTGTTAGATGTACCTGAACAACAGTGGTGGCTTTCAAAGTAGGTTACCACTGGTTTGGTGGACATGGCTTGGTGGGTGTGCTTTGCTCACGTACACACATTTTGCACACTCGTGCATGCCAAACACACACTTGGCACTCTCACAGTGGTTTCTTACTCACCTCCTGCAACCCTGCACTCTCCCTGTAGCTTTAGCAGCTGATGTGCAGCTTGCCATGCAAAGTAGCTGTGCTTCATAAGCAGGGAATAAAGATCAGTATGGGAGCCAAGGTAGGCAGATAGGCCCAACAGCAGCTCCTTAGACAGAACTGGTTTGGTCTCCACTGATCTTCGGCACTACCGGTATACCAGGACTGGGCTGAACCAGTAGAATAGCACCACTGCTGAATGCAAATAGGAATATGGCAGACAATTTTTATTGTAATGTTATATGCTCCATTTTAATGTGATTTCTTTCTTCCTATTAAATGTCCAATCAGACATTTCGGCCTTCTTGATAATATGCAAAGATTAGAACTTAGAGGCATTATATTGCAATGACACTAATCCTTCCAACTGCTATTGGACTGGGGAAGAATGGGTTAGGGTTAGAAGAATTATCATTCTTCATTGTAGATTTCCACAGGTTCTTTAAGATTTACATGAAGTTTATGGGGGATAAAATTTGTCAATACAGAGTGATGATAACCATCTCCACATCTCCATCCAGGATAACAAAAGAAATGCTGTAAACATTCTAACCTGGTGCTTGAGGGATGTAAAGGCCCTGTCACACGGCCCGACGGATGCAAAACGTTTGTAAAAAGGACACAGTGGACGAGAAAAATGTTCCATCCGTTGTTATCCGCTCTCAAAAGGGGCAAAAATTTGCATAACCAGAGCGGATAACACGGAAAGGAACGGATGGGGGGAGGATGCAGGGCAGATGGAAAGCGGATGCTCCACGGAAGCCTAGCGGATGGAAGCAGATGGGAGTGGATGGCACATCCGCAAGGCTTCCGGGGGACCGCAGCAAAGCGGACACGGAACGGAAAGAGCGGATGCAGAGCGGACGCCAAGCGGATGAAGCGGATGCACAGCGGATGCCGAGCGGATAAAGCGGATGCCGAGCGGATGAAGCGGATGCACAGCAGAAGCCAAGCGGATGCCTAGCGTTCACTGCACATGCGGGGAGGAAGCATTACGTCAGCCCCGCGGATATAAAGGGAAGCAGCTCCCAAGCAGGTCACCATTCAGAGGAAAGACCTGCTTCCAGACACATTGAGTGCCTTGCCAGACTGCCCTGCATGCTCGCCTGCCAGCCTTGCTGCCTGCCATCCTGCCAGCCTCCCTGCCAGCCTTGCTACCTGCCTGCCAGCCAGCCTGCCTGTCAGCCTGCCTGCCTGCCAGCCTTGGTGCATGCCTGCCTGCCAGCCTTGCTGCCAGCCTTGCTGCCAGCCTGCCTGACGGCCTTGCTGCCAGCCTGCCTGCCTGCCTGCCAGCCTTGCTGCCAGCCAGCAACCCCACAAACATGGGGAAGAAGAGAAAGCCTCAGCCATCTGCTGCCAGCCCTGGCAAGAGGGACAGGGCCAACCCCTGGCCCTCACTCTGCTTGTGCTAGGGCTTCTGTAGCACGGGCTCGCTCTTCTGCAGCTGGGGCTTCTGCTGCTTCTGCTTCTGGAGGAGCTGCTGATGCTGCTTATGGCGGTGGTGCTTCTGCTCATGCTTACTCTGCTGATGCTGCTTCTGGAGGAGCTGCTGATGCTGCTTATGGCGGTGGTGCTTCTGCTCGTGCTTACTCTGCTGATGCTGCTTCTGGCGGTGGTGCTTCTGCTCGTGCTTACTCTGAAGCTGCTCCTCGTCCTGCTGGTCCTGCTCATGCTCCTAGTCCTGCTCGTGCTCCTGGTCTTGCTTGTCCTGCTGGTCCTGCTTGTGCTCCTGGTCTTGCTCATCCTGCTGGTCCTGCTTGTGCTCCTGGTCCTGCTCGTGCTCCTGGTCCTGCTGGTCCTGTTGGCGCTGCTGGTGCTTGCTCTGCTGATGATGATCTTGGTCCTGCTGGTGCTGGTGCTGCTGATCCTGGTGCTGCTGGTGCTGCTGGCGCTGCTGCTGCTGCTGTTCCTGGTCCTGCTGGTGCTGCTGGTGCTGCTGCTGCTGATTATGATGATCCTGCTGGTGCTGCTGCTGCTGGTGGTGTGGAGAAGCAGCCCCTACAACCTGGAAGCCCCTCTGATGAAGGCCCATCTGGTCCTGCCAAAGGGAGGAAGAGGCATATGCGAGAACGGGATAGGAGGCAATACTCCATTGAAGAGGAACACGAGGATGAGGTGCTGGAGTGGCTGAGAGAGAATGAGTATCTATGGCGGAAGGGACACAGCCTCTACAGGGACACCAAAAGGAAGCAGGCTGCTTGAGAGAGAAGGCGGAGAGCCTGGGCTACACATCGGAGGTGCTCCTTGGCTGGTGGAAACATATGCACACCGGGTACGGGAAGCTGCACCTGAAGAAATCGGGCCAGGCCACAGTCAAGCTGATAGACAGAGAGACCTATGTCATGGCCAGGTGCAGCTTCCTGGAGGGTGAGATCCGCCACCAAGGAGCAGCAGCAGCAGCCCCTCTCACGTCCCTCTCTCTCTGGCAGCCTGCTGAGAGCCAGTCCTCTTCTGGCCGAGAGTCTGTTCCTGTCTTCATGCAGGTTTCTGTGGAGCATGCCACGGCAGAGAACCCGAGGACAGGTGTTTTAACCATGGTGGAGCATGTGGAGGACTCCCTGGTGCAGTGGGAGAAAGGAGACGGCACTTCCACCACAGCCCTACCCACATCCACCCCCAGCTCCACCTCCACAGAAAGGCAGAGAGCCAGACAGGAGGGCAGAGCCACACTGTCCTGCTGGAGATCAGGGACACCATCCAGAGCAGCATAGATCTTCTCTCTCAGCTGGTCCACACTGACTCCTCATCCTCCAACTGCAAGCCCTTCCTCACCTATGTCAACCAGACCCTCACAGACATGGCAGAATCCCAGTACCAGGTGGTGAAGGACCGGATCACCGAGCTGCTTCACAACCCTCCAGATCCAGAGGAACCTGCTCCCACCCAGTCCAGGTCTGCTCCTCCACCCCAGGTGATGTCCCTCCCATTCCAAGGCTTTCCACACGCCCTCACCTACCAGGACTACGGCTACCAGGAGGTCCAGCAGCACAGGCAGCAGCCCGTCCCAGTCCAGGCACAGGCTCATCGGACACCAACGTTGCCACCGGTTCCACTGATGCCACCCATGTCACTGATGCCACCAATGCCTCCGATGCCACCCACGTCACCGATGCCACCCACGCCAGTCCTCACACGGCTGTAGACCAGAGAGCCCCACTACACTGCTCCTTCCTCCACCCCACAGCCAAGCCCGGCCTCAGTACATCTGTCGTCAGTATTGGGACTGACACCTCATGGCATGGAGGAAGGAGCTCTCAAATCACGGAGCTGAGCCAGCTGTCTGAGAGCTTCCTCAACACACCATCCCATTGTCCTCTCGGGGCCAGGCACCCCAGTGGTGCTTCAGACCAGCACTCCAGCAGCAGCCACCTCCACAGCACCTGGACCTTCACCCCTGAGACTGGGCACACCTCCGAGTGACCGATAAGAGTGCCAGAGACTGGGTGGCTACCTGTAGACTTTATTTGGACACTTGACTTGAGTCATTTTTCTTTTACAGCTTGTTATTAATAAAGATTATCTTTGATTCACACACTTGCCTCATTTATTTTATTAAATAAAGTCTTGGTGGAAACTTTTAGAAATGGTTTAAGCCTTTGCATGCTTGTGGGATGGGTAAGGATAGCAGTGGGATGGGAAGGGATACCTTTGGGATGGGTAATAGCTGTGGGATGGGCAGGGATACCTGTGGGATGAGTTAGGATATCTGTGGGATGGGTTAAGATATCTGTGGGATGGGTTGAGATAGCTGTGGGGATAGATAAACCTCCAGTACAAGCATAGTGGGACTGTATGGTCCACCCTCCCAGGTGCCACACCTATGGCCCTTCATTATCAATAGTAATGTAATCATTGATCCACACATGTCAACATAAACAAAACTCTTTATTGAATGCTCTGTTCATTGTAGGCCCATCCAACATACATGGCCCAATCTCATCACTGTGATGAGACAGGCTGAAGGAAGCATCCATTAAGCATCTATCATCCTGTCTTGCCACTCCACTGCTCCAGCTGGGGAGTTGCACTAGTGTTTCAGGCGGATGCGCTGCTTCTTCCCTTCATGTGAGGCTCTGTTGGGGCCTTGTACATCCTCAGTGTCTATCAGGTTTTGCCCTTGCCTCCATTCCCCAGGCTCCATGTCCCCATTGCCTTGTTGGAAGTCCATGAGCCTGTTCTGCAACACTGGGTAGTGGGTGCGCATGAGATTGTGCAGGATGCAGCAAGCTTCCATGATCCTCCTCACTGTCTCTGGGCGATGCTACATGGTGGTGAGAAGTACCTGGAACCTGTTGGCCAGGATGCCAAAGGCGTTCTCCACCACCCGCCTTGCCCTGGACAGCCTGTAGTTGAAGATCCTCTCTTCATGGGTGAGGCATCTGGAGGTGTAGGGCTTCATGAGGTAGGTTCTGAGGGAGAAGGCGTCATCCCCCATGATGAAGTAGGGCACATCTTGTGTGTCGTTGGGCAGGGGGTCTGGATCTGGGAAGCCCATGATGAGGTTGTGTTCCAGCCCCTCCTTGAGATGACTGGCATTGTATACCTCGGCATCTGAAGATGAGCCATTGCCTGAAGCATCGATGTACATGAACTTGTATTCAGCATCGACCATGGCAAAGAGGATGATACTGAAGAAGCCCTTGTAGGTGAAATAAGTGGACCCCGGCTTGGCTGGAGCTTTGCAGGCCACGTGCTTGCCATCTATGGCTCCAATGGTGTGGGGGAAGTTCCACCTCTTATACCACTGCTCTGCAACTTTCTTCCATCCTTCTTCAGTGGTGGGGCACTGGAAGAGCTCCTCCAGGTATTCTTCGATGATGGCCTGCACCACTTCTCTGATCACAATGCTGGTGGTGTTGTGTGGCACCCTCTAGCTGTACTGCATGCTCCTGTAGGTGGTCCCTGAGGCCAGGTGGTGCAGAGTTAGTGCCACCTTGAGCCCAGGGTCCAGGCTGGGCCGGAAATTGGTGCTCTGCTTGGTCAACCTGGGTGTCAGCCGCTGCACAACTTTGTCAAACATGGCTGGAGGCATGTTTGAGTCAAACATGGCTGAATGCATGAGGGTCTTCATTCCTGAGCTCCACCATCAGCTTGTTGTACAGTCCGTACTCTGCTCTTCTCCCGATCCATCTTCGGACACAGACGCTTCTTGGCCGCCTCTTTTTCTTCCCGTAGAACAGTTGAAAGAGCCTGTAGATGGCTTCGCACTGTTGCAGAACGATGGTGGCTACCAAAAGGACTGTGTTACGATCCAAGGTGGACATGACTGGATGCTGTGGAAGAGCAAGAGGCAGATGAAGGCTGCAGAGGTCTGCACAGCAGGGCTGCTGGACTGAAAGTGAGATCCAGGTGAGTTGCTCCCCCTTTTTATAGGCAATATAGGTTTTCCACTATGTGTCCTTTTGCATCCTCTAGGCATCCTCTAGACATCCTTAATATCTGTGATAGGTCCCCTCTGTGAACGTTTTTTCCGTTTTAAATGCTTTCTTTGCGAGCTGCATCCGCTTTCATCCTTTCTCTGTCCGTGCTACTAAAGCTGCGCGTCCTTTCCGCATCCGTTCCGCTTCCTCCCTGTGTCCGCTTTCTGTTGGAGTGGATGCGAGTTGCGCGGATGCGTAGCGGATGTCTAGCGGATGTAGCGGATGCGTAATGGGTACCTATGGATGCAGAACGGATGTCCCCCGTATGCCTAGCGGATGCAGAATGGACGCATTGGATACATTTTCCGCTCAGAAAGTTTTGAGCAGCTCAAAACTTTTTGAGTGGATGAAATGTCAATAGACGGATGCTGGACGGATAGAGAGGAAGCAAAACAGAGGCAGTGAGTACAGAATGGAAGCCTCACATTAACCAACGGATGGCAAGTATTTTTCTCCGTTTTACATCCTCTTTCCATCCGTTGGTGCAGTGTGACAGGGGCTTTAAGATCAAAACAAGCTCACTTTAAATCATGCAACACAAAACATGAGTTTCATTTTCCAATGATGGATCCAGCTTGATTAAAGCCCCAACTTTAGGTCTCAGTCGGGATTCCCCAAAGCAGCAGATACGCAACTTAGTGATCATCCCAGATTTGGGAGTTCTGCTACTACAAACTGTGGGTCTTTTTCCACCTAGGTTCCTTAGCAACAGTGATGCACAACTTTGCTGTCTTTTGTATTGTAACATGTTCTATATAAGATTGTTCTTGGAGATATAGCTGGCTCAATATTTAGAAGCCTACCTGTCACTTGGGAGTAATACATTCAATATTGTAACACCTACGTGACACCTATGCCATGGTGGTACAGTGGTTAGAATGCAGTATTGCAGGCTAACTCTGCTGACTGCCAGCAGTTCAATCCTGACCGTCTCAAGGTTGACTCAGCCTTCCATCCTTCAGAGGTCAGTAAATGAGGACCCAGATTTTGGGGGGCAATATGCTAATTCTGTAAACCATTTTGAGAGTGCTGTAAAGCACCATGAAGTGGTATATACGTCTAAGTGCTACTGTTATTAATCACTGCATTTATTACCTACGTGCTACTAGGTCGATTTAAAGGTGCTGGGTATTATCTTTAAATCTCTACATGGCTTAGTGTACAGTACCTCAGGAAAATTACATGTATGATTTTCTGTGATTGAGGGGAAAATGAGGATATTTACAATGCAAGAGCTGTGGGATACTGGAGCTCATTGGTGTGCCTTTTCAGTATGTATCCTTATTCTTTGGAACAACTTGCAAAGCAAGATAAGGAATTTATCCAACCTCCTGGCTATGTTTGAAAAATTACATTACTCTGCAGGACTATGGGAATTGAGGGTAGAAGGGCAAACTAAGATTGTTAGATTTGATCTTGAAACTTGTTTGTTTAAATAAATTAATCAGGTGGGGAAGAAGGCTACCAATTCAGAAGTATTCCTAATTCATTTAAATGTGCATTTTAAAAGCCAGGTAAATGGATGGGCTCGTGGTCTGGAAAGCTCCTTTGACAGTTTTGCTTTTGGAAATTTATTACTGCTATGTAATGAATTTAAATAGCATTTAAATTGATTGTAAGCATGCAGTGACATTAACTTTTGCAATGTAAGCTTCAATTTAAGAACAATTCTCCCCTCCCCTCAAATTTCTATACTGAGATCCAAACATGGTTTCTCTTGGGGAATCAAAACTTCATGCTAAAAATCATCATGCAGATCAAGGTAAGAACTGCAATACACTATATGTTCTTCCCTGTACCAAAATATGGTAGCATAGTTCCAATAAGTAGGTTAAAATTTTCTCATTTAAGTCAGAGCAATTTTGCAGTAACAGAAAGCTCTTTCAAAGGTAGGAAATTTAAATGTTTATTACTGAGGAAATAAAGAATATTTAAAGAGATAGATTCATTTTCAAAAGGAAGGAATGTATAGGTTTTTCTGAAGAAGTCAATACAGGTAGTTCTCCACTTGCAACAGTTCGTTTAGTGATTGAGGTTACAATGGCACTGAAAAAAAGTGACATGAGTTTTTCACACTTACAACTGTGCAGCATCCCCACAATCATGTGATCAAAATTCAGATGCTTAGCAACTGACTCATGTTTATGATGGTTGCAATAGCCCAGAGTCAACCTTCTGATCAGCAAAGTCAATTTGGAAGCCAGATTCACTTAATAACCACATTATTAACTTAGCAACTCCAGTGATTCACTTAACAACTGTGGCCAGAATCTTCATAAAACAAGTAAAATTCACCTCACTGTCTCACTTAGCAACACAAATTTTGGGCTCAACTGTGGTTATAAGTCAAGGACTCCATAATATGCATAAATCAGCTGCATATGATTAGAAGTGAGAGCCTTTTGCAAGACTGAAACAATGAGAGAAAAGAAACTCTGACCAGACCTGACCTGAAAAGATTAGAAGTGATAGAAGAAATGTGGAAACAAAAAGTTAGCTATTCACTCGAGAAAAAAAGGCAATAAAAAGTTTCTTCCTTGTTCATAAGGGTATGTAGGTATAAGAAAGTATTATGCTGTAGGCATTCATCTTGTTATTGATCAAGCAAATGAAATTTTCTCATAATATCCCAAATGAATTTTTCTCATAATGTCTGAAATGAAGGAAAGTTATGAACAATCTGATTTTTAAACAGACTCTCTGGTATCTTCAAAACAGTGTTCCTGATATACATAGGCACAGACAACTTTAGGCTAAGACTAAGCCGGCATTGGCCTAGGTTGCTGGGCCTTCTGGGGACACCACTTTCCTCCCTTCTTCCAAATCATTCTTAAAATGTGAATTTTTTACATCAGCAGAAGGTGGCACCATCAGCCAGTATTGTCCTTGGAGCCCCTACATCCTAAACCTGGCATTGTACCTATAGTACACAATATTCTCATGAAGAGAAGTATCATTCAGTATTTTTCTCAAAACCTTTCTAATAACTTCTAAGTCAAGAAGCTCACTGTTTTCATAATTGTAAAAGGTACAAAAACATCAGATTTATATATGACCAAGAAAGGAAATTTAGTTGGATGATATGATAATGGTGGTGGTGATGCTTAGAATTCTATAAAGTTGTCCTCACCAGGGAAAGCAAAATGTTCATTCAACTGAGCATTCTTAACATGTTATAATGTAAAAACTATTTATTTTCCTATAAAGTTTTGAAAAGTTTGTAATGAATTGCATACAATCTACCTAAAATGTAGTTTTGAAAAGTTTGTAATGAATTGCATACAATCTACCTAAAATGTATGTATAAATTATGTACAATTATATTATATTCCTCATCATCTCATTTATTGCAAATTGGAGAATCTGAGAGGAAGAATAAATTTGCCTAAAGCTGTTTACTGAAACCACGAATGATACAAATGCCACGCAGAATATTTTTTTTTATCCATAGTCCAGTTTCTTAGTTATTATCCTATACAATAGGAGTCTTCAAAGGCATAATAGAAGCCATTGGTTGGTGGTTACATGAATGGATGGTTAGGTAGAAACTGACAGCTGTTCACAACATCATGATCTCAGGTTAAAAATAATGAAAAAATACTTATGGACGCACCTGACCTTACTTGTACATGAGGTTTGATGGGTTTTAATGAGATTGCCTACTTATGAGTTATGAACCAATATAAAATAAGGAATATTAAAAATAGTTACAATATTTTACACATTCAAATAGTAAAAAATATTTCTTACTATTTTGTCATTGTTAAATATCCCTTTTGAATCGTAATCTTTTGTTTTCTTATTTTAAAATAGTAACTCCAAGAGGGTGGCTATAATGTGACAGCAGCTGCAAAATAATGAGAAAAATGATTGCTTTTCCTTTTGATAAAGCAATCTGCACTGGGTTGTGTGTGATTCCTGACTTGTGGGCAGAATGATTAATGCATTAATTACTATATGGCAAAGTTTTGCATTAGTACTATTTGTCTTGTTAAATGCTTAAACATTTTGATTCTCTCTTTGGGGAGGCTGGTATCACTCTGGCATAAACTGTTCCTTAATCCAAAAGAATGGCTGGTTTACAGCGCAACAGAGTGTGCTTTTCACTTGAAGAGATTCAGATGATCTATTGGCTATAGGATTCACGATCTTATCCCCACCCCTTTTCTTCCTATACTACAATTTGACTATATTGTTCAGGAACACTTCACACTATGGGTTACATTACAGCCATAACATTATCAGATTTCCAGCAATATTGTGGTTGCTGGCAGAAACAGCAAAACTCACAGTAAGGAAAGGACAACAATCCTTTTCTCACTCTTTCTCTACTTTCCTGAATTACTAAGCAATTTTCCTGGGTTACTGATGGTACCATTTGTGATGCCAAATTCATAAAAATAAATTGTAAAAAGAACAATAGAGTTGGAAGTGACCTTTGATACCTCCCAGTCAAACCACCTGCTCAAGAAAGAGCCTATACCATTTCAGACAAATGGCTGTTTCCCCCCCCCCCTTTTTTTTTTTTTGCAAGCAGTAGACAAAAAAAAAAAGGTAAGGACTTTACCAAGTGAATCCTATATGGCTAATTAGAGACCAGCATGATACACTTTGGTTTCTTTAATTTTAAACAAAATTAAAAGAACAGAATGCTAAAAATGAAAAACAATCATATCCATTTACACAAATGCCTTTGGAGTCCATATATGCTTCATTCACATTCTTTAAACATAAAAAATGATGAGTACTGCACTCCAATGTTTCATTTGCACAACTGTCCAATTAAAAATATAAAGGTAAGGAAGGTGGCTGGAAGCTATAGGTTATATTACAGGGACAACATCATCAATGCTTAAAATGGGCCTTCCAGTTGCGCCATCCTTGAAGACTGACTGAAGACTGCGATCATCTGTGGCTTTGATCCATGTAACCCCATTGGATAGCCCAGCCATCTGTTTTGGGGATTGGAACCACCTGGTAGGGGTGATGAAGAAGGGGCAGAGTGCCAGCTGGATCGAGGGGAGCCACATTTCCCCTCCCTGGCTAGGCATTTAACTCCCCTCCGAAGATGGCAGTAGTGGTGGCAAAACGGCCACCCTGAAGAGGAAGAGCTCTTGTTACAAAACAAGAGGAGCTTTGTTACAATAAAATAGAATCTTGCAAAGTGAAAGTGGAAACAAAGAATACTAAGTTTAAAGAACAATGGGGGAGAATACTTTGGGACTGTTTGGCAATTGTCGTTAAAATGGAATTTATGGACATTGGACTATTTAAACAACCTGGGGAAAATTTTTGAAACAAAGGGTTAGGGCTAGGGTTAATAGTTAATGTTGGAAATAAACATCAAAGACGCTGGTGGAATTAAATTACTGGACAACTGAGTTGGATTTAATTACTAAGGAAAGGAATAAAGAAGACTAAAAGAAGTGTATAAAATGGTAGAACTTTTTTAAAAATAAAATTGGAACTGAGAAATATAAAGGAAATATTACAGGAAAGAGAAGAAACATGCTGCACTGCCTTACAATGTATAGAAATGGCTATTTTGGAGAACAAAGAACAATAAGAAGTGCCAGAAAGGGAGGAGTCAGTTACAGAAAATGCCAGCTGCCATCAGCAAATGGAATAGCAAACACTGAAGTGGAAGGGGGGAAATGGAACCCTGGAGGTTTGAGGAGATAATTAAAAAGGGAAAGTTTGGAAAGCCAAACAAAGAAAAAGGAAACAGCAAAAAGGGGAATTACAGAAGAAAGCATTAAAGAGGAAGGGAGATAAAAGTCAGAATAAGAAATGGGAGGGGAAAACAAGGGGGAAAAGAGTCAATAAGAAAAAGAACCAGAGAGAAAGGGGATATGGGAATTGAATAAAACTGCAAAGAAATTGTTTAGTCATGAGACACAAAGATAATGGGTACCTAGGGACTTAAAAAAGGGATTCTGTAAAGTAATTGGTAGTAATATTAATATGTTTGAAATGTTAAATGATTTAGAAAAGTAGCTATACTGATGGGGTTTTTTTGTATTGTTATTGGATTATTTGCTATTTTAAATTATACATAGATACAATTGGAATAAAAATGAAAAGGGAAAGATATGAAAGTACTATGAAGATTGTTATAAAAACTAAATTAAATTAAAACCAGTTTTTATGATATGATATTTGGAAGAATAACTGAATGAGAAGATAATTAAGGTAAATACCATGCAGAATCCTTTTAAAGTATATGTACATTATGTAATAGCTAAGAGATTATTAATTTAAAGTGATAATTAAAATAATGACTATATCATGTTAAATATTATGAACAAGGGGAACTAACTGAATGATGTGTAAAATAAAGGGGTGGCACACTCAAATTAGTCATTAAAAGGAGAGGGCTTTGAATTTATTAATTATTGGAGTTATAATGGATTTTTTTGAATAATGAATGAAGAATATGTGATGAATTTACATATATGACAGATATAAGTACAAGGAAACAGAAATAAGAATTTTAAAAAGTGTATAAAGAAATGTGTATTAAGAGGATAATGAGAATAATTAGAAGAAAAATAGAAAACGCTAAGACATGAATAGAAATATACGGAATGTGAAGAATATTATAGAAAATTTCTAGAATTTATAAATGTAATGATATGATATGAAATGAAATGAATGTATAATTTTAAATATTGTATAAAGAATCTGTATTAAGAAGATAAGAGAATATTTGAAGAAAAATGGAAAAATTAAGATATTAATAGAAAATACATGTCATGATACAATAAAAAACCAAATATGAAAGGTGAAGATGTAACTAAGGTAATATTTGTATGGAAATGTAAAAATCTGGAACCAAACTGTTCACTAAAAGAGACAATTTATGAAATACAAAAAAATAAAAAACTTTTGAGAAAAAAATGCTAAAAGTGGTATTTTGTTAAGCTAGCCATTCCTGGAGCCATACTGTGAATCAGCAAGCCTCTTCTGATCATGATTTAAGCAAATCTAACTTGTCTACAAAATATTAGTGATTTCTCTCCCCCTCTCACAAAGAAATGGAGGCGCAATTGCCTCATGATAAAGCAATTCAGTCAGTTCATGTTCTACAGATCTACAGATATCAAAGTTATCCTGCTGAATTCTACAAATTCTATGAATTAAAATGATCATAACAGAATGTTGTTATGCATTATTTTTCAGATTTATGATGAGGAGAATTGATCACTCTCAAGTTGTGGAAAACAATAACCTTGTTCAGGATTACTGAGGAGTATAAGTGTCACCCCTAAAGGAAATCTCAAGGAAATTTCATTAGTATATGTATTGTTGTATGCACAAATGAAAATGTGAATAGATGTATGTATTCATAATAATAGGTATGCCAAAGACTGTTTGGGAACAACCCATCATTCAGAATGTCATCAATCCTACTATTCCTGTGGTCTCAGAATGCTCTGCAGGTATCAGTGTGTTCCCTCCTTCAATCATGTTATGCAAAAACCTGACACAACTAAAATTACTTATGTGAAATTTCTTCCCTGCATGGATGCAGTATTATGCAGTAGAGGGTCAATGACTGGACATGGAATAATGATTTTAATTTACAAAAAATATATCCATTTGATTCCGATTATACATTAAGAGAAATAGTAGGAATAATTTGACAGTGGAACAAATTACCCAGAGATGTGGTGTGCTCTGCTTTACTGAATGCCTTTGGGCAAGCTAGCCAGCCATTAAGAATGTTTAATTTAAATACTTGGATTATGCAGAAGTTGAAACTTGATGGCCTAATGGATTCTCTCAATACTCTGATTCAATTATTCTAAGAGGTTTACAGTAAAATTGAAACTTTTTTTTTACTTCTTCAGTTTCTTTAGAGCAAAAGAGTTTTATTTGGAATTTTATCATATGCAGATGTCAGCACATCAAGAACAAAGAGAACCTGGTTTGATGAAATCAATATTTATTTCTAAGCAAGAATGAAAAATTTAATAGGCATGGCATATCATTTTCAATAAAAGAAATATTTATGACTACATATGGCGTAGTTTTATGAACAAAGTGGATCAATTCATTGTTCTATTCCATTTAAGCTACTCTATTATCAATTTTGCTTCAATTTTGTATCATGGCTTCAAGAATACATGTCGGAAGTATTTTAGAAAAGAAAGAATGAATATCCTATACATTCAACATTAGACCCAATGTTGGAAGAAAGAACATTACCTTTCTTTCTCCTCACCTTAAAAAAAAAAAATCTTTCCCATTTTAATTCCCTATCACCAACCCCATAATAGTTGCAGGGAATTCACTATGTCAGCTTTTGGAATCTTAGTGTTTTTGAATCTTAATTAGTATGTATTATGGGAGTATCACACATCATTTCTAATGAAATTACCATACAACAGATGCTTACAGGAAGGCCTCCTGTCATAGACATCAAGGCCAACTAGAGATATCAAGGTCCTATATCCCCTCAGTCTCGATCCAGAAAACAAATAACACTTTATTACAAATACTTGTTAAAATGGGCATGTGTTCATTTTAGATATTCAACATTTAAATTGCAGCATATGTTTTCCTGGCTTTGAACATATTTAAGAAATCAGGCTTTGAAGCTGTCAGCCACACATATAGCAGCACAGTTCAGTCCTGAAAAGGGCTGCTGGTAAACCTACAAATAAATACCATTTGTTAAAGTTAGATAAGTAGCAATGGAAAGATTGGTTTGATCATTTCTTGGCTGACTGGCTTAAAAAAAAATCATCTTCTGACATCAATTTCTTGAATGCCTGCAAGCAAAATAAGAACAAATGAATAATTATGCCCAAAGACTCTGAGCCACACAACTAGCAGCTTCGCTGACAAATAGCCACTGCAATTTGTAGAGACTGCGAAACCGAGTACAATTATTCAGCCATATGTTGTTTGTTTGTGTGTTTGTTTGAGGTGGAGGTCATCCTTTAGAATTCCAAATACCTTCCATTGACATCAGCAAAAAAAGTCAGTAACTTTTTTTCAGATTCACAATAAATATGCAGACTGGACACTAAAAATGTTAACAAGTCAACTGAATTGGTATAGCATGTTGTGTTCACTATGTCTTGCAAAGCACTATGGAAAAGAAAGCTAAAATATGAAATTTAGCAGAAAACATTAATTTATCCAATAGGAAGTAAATTGAATATTTTAAAGATTCCTGTCTATTTCAATATTTCATTGATTTCCTTTTTTAAAAAAAAAAACGAACATAAGTGAGATGCTAGAGTTTAAGAAATAGCCTGGTAGAAAATGGCACCCACTTGATCTGTGGGAACCAATCCCATCATTAGGCAGGTAAATTATGCAGACTCACTAGGCAGCAACTACTAAAGAATGGAAAGCAGAGAAGACATCCTACGCCTCCAAGGTAGCCTGTAACATCCAGGTGCAATGAAGAATGCTATATTTTGAATTATACCAGTGAATTCCATCTATTGAAGGTGAGATTTTTGGTTTTTTTCTCCCAGAAGCAATAAAATGCCTTGGATGGCTATGAGCCTAGACTCAGACACACCACAAAGAGGAACTGGTTCAGTTTTATGCAACCATGGAACTCTGAAGAACATTAATGACTAGTCTAAAATTGAAAGAGGATTATTTCACTCGTTGAAAAATAGGTCAAAATCAGAACATAAGTGAAGCACCCATTAAAGGCAGAATAATAATGAGTAGTCCTGCAAAACTGCTTATCAGCATATAGGAAAATAAAAAGGGCAAAACTGCTCCAAAAGGAGAAATCACTTGAATAAACAGGATAGCAGCAGGTACTGCTGAGACAAGAGCCTAGTGTCACTAGATTTTGTGACAATCAAGAGGAACACAAAAGGTAATACAAATTAGATTGGATAATGTGACCATCTGCCACTCTTGAAAAAAGCTAAAATACATCTAAGTACATCTAAGTGGTAAAGGCTAGGTCCCACTGGCCGACGGATGCAAAATATATGCAAAAAGGACACAGCGGACGAGCAAAATTTCGGGGGTGGATCCATCCATTGTTATCCACTCCAAAAAGTGCCCCAAATTTGCATAAACAGGATGGAAAAGAACGGAAAGGAACGGACGGGGGTAGTACGTAGTGAGGATGTTAAGCGGATGTTCATAGGAAGCCTAGTGGATGGAAGCAGATGGAAGCGGATGACACATCCGAAGGGCTTCCAGGGGAGAATTGCGAAGCGGACGCATAGCGGAAAGAGCGGATGCGTAGCGGATGATACGGATGCATCACGGACGCCTATAGGATGCATAGCAGATGCATAGCGGATGCACAGCAGATGCATAGCAGATGCAAAGTGTTCACTGTGCATGCGGGGAAGGTGAATTGCGTCAGCTCCATGGATATAAAATGATTCAGCTCACAAGCAGTCAGCATTCAGAGGAAAGACGTGCTGCAGACATCTTCGAATAACCATGGTTCGTCAGTCAGGGAAGAAGAGAAAGCCTGTTCTTATTCCTGCCAGCCCTGGCAAGAAGGACAGAACCACCATCCCACCCCCTGACACTGACTCTGAAGCTGCTGGTGCTTCTGCTGCTGGTGGTGCTGCTGCTGGTGCTGCTGGTGCTTCTCCTGCTGGTGCTACTGGTGCTTCTCCTGTTGGTGATGCTGGTGGTGCTGGTGGTGCTGCTGCTAGTGCTGCTGGTGCTGGTGCTTCTGCTGCTGCTGCTGGTGGTGCTGCTGCTGTGGTGGACCAGCCCCAAGGCCCTGAAAGCCCTGCTGCTCAAGCCCCTGAAGGCCCTGCTGCTGAAGCCCCTGCCAGAGGGAGGAAGAGGCAAGGGAAGGAGAAGTACACCCTTTCCGAGGACCATGAGGAGGTGGTGCTGGAATGGCTGAGGGAGAAAGAGTACCTGTGGAGAAAGGGCCACAGACTCTATCGCGACACCAAGAGGAAACAGGCAGCTTGGAGGGACAAGGCAGAGAGCCTGGGCAACACTTCAGACGTACTCCTGGGATGGTGGAAGCACATGCACACCTGGTATGGTAAGCTACACCTGAAGAAATCTGGCCAGGCCGCTGTCAAGCTCACTGACCAGGAGATGTACGTCATGGCCAAGTGCAGCTTCCTGAAGGGTGAGGTCACCACTGAGGAGCAGCCCCTCTGACACCCCTCTCCCTCAGACAGCCCACAGACAGCCATTCCTCTTCCTGCCAGGAGACAGCTACTGTGTCCAGGCAGGTGTCTTTGGAGGGACCCATGGCAGAGACCCCCCCGACAGCTGCACTCCCCATGCCAGAGGACGTGGAGGATCCCCTGTCACAAATGGAGGAAGAAGCAGCAGCCACCAGATACCAACCCACACCCACACCCAGCTCCACCTACACAGAAAGCAGGCAGAGAGGCAGAGGCAGACTGGTGGGCCAGAGCCACAGTGTCCTGTTGGAGATCAGGGACACAATCAAAACCAGCACAGATCTTCTCTATCAGCTGGTCCACAGTGACATACCATCCTCAAACCAGAAGCCCTTCATCACCTACGTGAGTCAGACCCTCATGGACCTGCCTGAGGCCCAGTACCAGGTGATGAAGCAGAAGATCACAGCACTTCTGCACAACCCTCCAGGCCCAGCTGAACCTGCTCTGACCCAGTCCAGGACTGCTCCTCCACCCCAGGCGATGTCACAGCCCTTCCATGGCTTTCAACAGCCCCTCACCTACCAAGGCTATGAGTACCAGGACTTCCCACAGCAGAGGCAGCCCTTCCCAGTCCAGGCCCAGGTTCATTGCACGCCACAGATGCCTCACCTCGCCCAGCTGCAGACCAGACAGCCCCACTACACTCCTCCTTCTTCCACCCCACAGCCAAGCCCGTCAACGGACAATCTGTCATCAGTCTTGGGCCTAACATCCCAGGTCCTTGATGAAGAGCCTCTCAACCTCACGGAACTGAGTCAGCTCTCTGAGAGCTTCCTGAACACACCATCTCAGGGCCAAGCACCCCAATGGTGCCTCAGACCAGCACTCCAGCCACAGCCACCTCCACAGTCCCTGGCCGCTTGACAGCTGAGACCATTGACATGCCTCAGAGTGACTGAGAATAGCGCCAGAGACTGAGTTGTTACCTGTTCACTTTATCTTTGCTTGCAGACACTTTACTTTTGCTTTTTTAATAAAGTCATAAAGTTTTCTTAAGACAGTTATTAATAAAGGTTATCTTTGCTTCCCACACTGGGTTTATTTTTTTTACTTAATAAAGTGTTGGTGAAAACTTTGAAAAAATGGTTAAGCCTTTGCATGCTTGTGGGATGGGTAAGGATAGTTGTGGGATGGGAAAGGATAGTTGTGGGATAGGTAAGGATAGCTGTGGGATAGGTAAGGATAGCTGTGGGAAAGGTAAAGATAGTTGTGGGATGGGTAAGGATAGTTGTGGGATAGGTAAGGATAGCTGTGGGATAGATAAACCTCCAGTGCAAGCATAGTGGGACTGTATGGTCCACCCTCCCAGCTGCCACATATATGGCCCTTTTTTATCAATAACAATTTTTTCATTGATCAACACATTTCAAAATAAACAAAGCTCTTTATTATTGCCCTATTCATTGTAGGACGACTCAACAAACATGGCACAATCTCATCAGTGTTATGAGACAGGCTCAAGGAAGCATCCATTAACCATCTATCATCCTGTCTTGCCACTCCACTGCTCCAGCTGGGGAGTTGCACCAGTGTTTCAGGAGGTTGTGCTGCTTCTTCCCTTCACGTGAAGCTCTGTTGGGGCCTTGTACATCCATGGTGTCTATCAGGTTTCGTCCTTGCCTCCATTCACCAGGCTCCATGTCCCCATTCCCTTGTTGACGGTCCATAAGCCTGTTCTGCAAGACTGGGTAGCGGGTGCGCATGAGATTGTGCAGGATGCAGCAAGCTTCCACGATGCTCCTCACAGTCTGTGAGTGATGCTGCAGGGTGGTGAAAAGTACCTGGAACCTGTTGGCCAGGATGCCAAAGGCGTTCTCCACTATCCGTCTTGCCCTGGACAGCCTGTAGTTGATGATCCTCTCTTCACAGGTGAGGAATCTGGAAGTGTAGGGCTTCATGAGGTAGGTTCTGAGGCAGAAGGCGTCATCACCCATGATGAAGTAGGGCACATCTTGTGTGTCGTTGGGTAGGGGGTTTGGATCTGGAAAACCCATGATGAGGTTGTGTTCCAGCCCATCCTTGAGGTCATTGGCATTGTATACCTGGCTATCTGAAGCTGACCCGTTGCCTGAAGCATCGATGTACATGAACTTGTAGTCAGCATCAACCATGGCAAAGAGGATGATACTGAAGAAGCCCTTGTCGTTGTAATAAGAGGACCCTGAGTTGGCTGGAGCTTTGCAGGCTACGTGCTTCCCATCTATGGCTTCAACGGTATGGGGAAAGTTCCACCTCTGATACCACTGTTCTGCAAGTTTCCTCCAGCCTTCTTCAGTGGTGGGACACTGGAGGAGCTCCTCCACGTATTCTTCGATGATGGCCTACACCACTTCTCTGACCACTTTGCTGATGTTGTTGTGTGGCACCCTCCAGGCATACTGCATGTTTCTGTATGTGTTTCCAGAGGCCAGGTGCCGCAGAGTCAGTGCCACCTTCAGTTCAGGGTCCAGGTTTGGACGGATGTTGGTGCTTGGCTTGGTCAACCTGGGTCTCAGACGCTCAACAACTTTGTCAAACATGGCTGGTGGCATCCTCATGAAATGCTGGAATGCATGAGGGTCTTTATTCCTCAGCTCCACCATCAGCTTGTCATACAATCCAAACTCCACTCTTCTCCCGATCCATCATCGGACCCACACACTCTTGAACGTCTCCTTCTTCTCCTTGCGTAGAAAAGGTGAAACAGTCTGAACAGGGCTTGGTTCTGGTGTTGAATGATCGCAGCTACCATAAGGACTGTGTCATGATCCATGGTGGAGATCAATGGATGATGTGGAAGAGCAAGAGCAAGGCTTAAGAGGTCTGTACACCACAGCTGCTGGACTCATACAGAGATCCAGGTGATTTCCTCCCCCTTTTTATAGAAAATATCGGTTTTCCACTTGGTGTCCTTCCACATACTCTAGGCATAGTCCAGACATCCTAAATATCCGAGATACATCCCATATACAAACGTTTTGTCCATTTTAATGCTTTATATACGAGATGCATCCACTTACATCCTTTCCATTTCCGTGCTACTAACACTGTGTGGACATTCCGTGTACCTTTTGCTTCCTCCCTCTTTCCATTTTGAGCTGCAGCAGATGTGAGTTATGAGGATGTCCAGAGGATGCCAAGAGGATACAGCGGACATTTAACAGATGACAACAGACGTAGAACGTTTGTTGCCCGTATGTGTCGCGGATGTACATCGTACGCGGCGGAAAGTTCATCCGCTCAAAAAATTTTGTGCAGCTCAAAACTTCTTGCATGGATGAAATTGCAGTGGACGGATGCTCGATGGATAGAGCGTATGAAACACGTACGCAGTGAGTACACAACGGATGCATCGCGTTTTCTAATGGATGGCAAGCTTTTTTGTACGTTTTACATCCTCTTTGCATCCATTGGTGCAGTGGGACATGGGCTTAACTTGCAGTTATCTAACATTTCAGTAAACTCTGAAAAGTATCTACCTTGGTTCTTCATATGATTTACATTGAGCAAGTAAGGCCATTCACACTGATACCTAATTAGTTGTATCACTTCTTGGACAATGATACAGAAAGAATTGTTTCAGAAAAGAGGAGTCTGTCCTGATTCCACAAGCAAAATCTTGGGGAAGAATATAATTTTTTGTTGAGATCGAAGCTATTTTTTGCTCTTCCCCTTCTACACATCACTGACTCCTCTCCCCAGGCCTTATTCATGAACTTGGAATGGATCTATGTCATATTCAGCACATGTATCTATTTCTCCTTTTATTCAATAAATTCAGCTCAATCAATTAGTGATGATCAGACAAACCAGGACTTTAAATCACTATCTTTTTCTGCCACAGTATACCTGTGGTGGGAGTACCTCTATTTGCCAATGCCCACATGAACAGATATTTGCCAAAAGGGCTTTATTTCTTAGTAAGCATTACAGAAAGATATTGGTCATACAAAACAAGTTCCTAGAATAATATTGGCACCAGGAGAAAAGGGGTGTGGAACTTCCAGTTTAATTCCAGCTGACTTAATTCCAAATAAGTCCTAGTATCGGGGTGAAATGCTAGAATTTAGGAAAGAGCTTAGTGTCACTAGATTTTGTGACAACCACAACTTTGTAAATGTGAAAAGTGATCATGTCACTTTTTTCAGCACAGTTGTAACTTTGAACAGTCACTAAACCAACTGTTGTAAGTCAAGGACTATCTGTACTTGTTTATATTGGGTTTTTTTTTGTTAAGTGCAGCCTAATTTAGATAGGATATTGTCATAGAAAGAGTTGAGGGGCAGACAAGTGACCCAAGTCTCCTAATATAGTATGTATCTCCTGATCTTTTTAACAAATTCCCTGGAATATTAGCTGTGATCTACCATATATTTACCAATCTTGACTTCAGTGCCAGTGCTTGTAAATCCTCAAACACTTTCTGATTACAGAGAGGCAAAGTTCAGACTGGCACTGAAGAATTTCTTCAAATCTACTGTTTGTGTTGCTGTCTACAATTCAGAAGTGCTTACTTTGACAGATTGTATTGGGAAAAAGTGATTTATGGAAGCAAACACAATGTAGCAAAATATGACTTACAACTGCAAATGTTGAGGATGGGGGGAAATTGTTTCCTTTCCTTGCTAGTATTTATCATTAAAATTCAATGCTGAAAGACAGCATTATTTATAGCTCCCTACTCTAAAATTATTGATGGCTCACAATCTGTGTTTTCATTTCTCTGGAAGTTGTTGTTAAATTTTAAAAAATCTCTCAATTCTTTGGATCCTGGGATTCCTTTATAAAGAATTTAGAACCAAAGAGACCTAGTTAGCCACTATAGTTAGTCATCTGCAGTCACTGCTGATTTTAAATCATTTTATTCTTATTATTGTTTTTCAAGTAAGGCTTAACACTACTAATACAAAAAATTGTCTGAAATAAGACTATTGTTTGAGGGAGCTGTTGGTCTCCAATTATTATTGTTCATATATTACATGAGCAGATAAGCACTTTATATTACATATAAATCTTTTTCACATCATCATGTACTTTCACTATTGATTGTTGAGCCATTACTGCTCATACTTTACATAAAATAAATGTAGGTGGAGGAAAACCAAGAGCACAGCATAGCATGTATGATGGCTGAGTACCATGAACAAGGTCTGCTGTCGAGCTCAGGCAGTATGCCGGTTCCGTGGGACATGCCTGCAGCCCGACACATTATCAGAGAGCTTCCACATGCCTCTTCTACAGCCAGCTGACAGGTGGAGGATGAATTAGCTGCTCTGTAGCATTTTCAAAACTGACAGGGGTTGGAGAACGATGTGTTATCTATGTTTACTTTTGGCATTGAGTTTTTGACACTGACATGTTTGCTGAGGATGGGAAGGTGGATTAGTTTGGAGCTGTAATGATTAGGCATACATAAGCATGGGGAGGAGGGGTAGGGGATGATTAGGTTAATGGACAGCTGTTAGGAGCTGTGATGGTTAGGTGTAAGTAGGCACAGGGAGGAAGTGCGGGGGATGATTCGGCTAATATTCATGATCCCCAAACATGTTAGGTTTGGTGAAGGTGGGTACGCTGCTACTATAAAGAGTGCTGAGATACTTGGGATCTCCATTGTTGTCTATCAGGAGTGGATTTGTGAAAATAAACCCAAAATATTCACCAATAAAACTGTGAGTAATGTGTTTGCAAGACTATCCAGTACCCAGCTGAGGCTGACAGAAAGCTAGCACTCACCCTTGTCTCTTTTGATATTTGAGAGTGGAAAGGATGGCAGAGGGAAAGGAGCGGTGGAGGGAGGAAACTGAGGTGGCAGAAGAAGTGATTGAAAATGCCAGAAAACCAAGAGATAAAGAGGGAAGAGGACCCTTCAGTGCCTAGTGTTTCCCAGCCCTAATCAAGCCAAAGATGTCTAAAGCAAGGAAAGAGGTTAGACTGAGTGAATATTTTGCCCAAGAGGACATTGAAAGGGAAGAGTGGAGTTTGCAATAGCAGCCCCAGGAACAAACCAAAGATTGGAGGGTGCGGAGATGGCCTGGGTTGGAAGACAGTCAATGAACAGTTCCTGGTAGTGAGATGTTGGATATGTTGTGCAGGTAGTTTGGAGATGTGACACTGAAGGAATCACCTTCCAAGGATGGACTGCAGGCATAGTTCTGTAACAGCTTGTGATCCTTTACATAGCTTTATTCCCATAGGATTTCAAGATCTGGGTGTTGGAAGTGGGTTGCAGAAATCTGAATTGAGGTCTAGGGTTTTAGATACAGTGAGAGGTATGACTGCTTCTTGTCCTGATGGTCATTGAAGGGAACCTAGTGGGCCATCTGACACACCTGAGTGGTCTTTGGGCCAATCGTCTGGAGAACGGAGTCGGACCCCAGCAGGATCGTGACAGTTGGATCAAGATTATGCAAGTCCTATGCCCTATTGGGTTATGCCACAACAGGGGGTCTGGGGATCCCCTCCTCTGAATGCATCCTTTGATGGTAATGCGGACTGGGTGGCTGTTTTCTTAGGACAAGTGACTAATCATTTAGATCTATATGGATAATACTATCCATCCCATTGGGCCATGGTAGTGGTGGTGACATGTGTTGGTTGGGGAGGCCAATGAATGGGCAGCTGATTTACACTCAATGTTCATCTGAGCTCGGTGATTTAGAACTTTTTCTAGCTGCTTTAAGAGCACATTTTGAGGATAAGTCCAGTGGACAGAGAGCAGAAGAAGATTTGTTAATGATAAAACAAAACAGTCGACCAGCTTATGATTATGTTCATGACTTTTGTCATGTTGCTGGCAAACTCCCATCCTGGCCTGAAAGGTTGATGATCCACTTATTCAAAGAAGGGCTTATCATGATTTAAGTCAGGAGATTGCCAAAGACCTGCAAGAATGGTACCAAATTATTATGGAAATAGATTTGAGATTATGAAGACTGAAGCCTAAGGACACTCCAGCTACCCGTAAGACTACTGGACCTATAGGTTGGTCTGGAGTATGAGGTCCATGTCCACCTTGAGTCCAGGGACAAGGAGGCAAAAGTATATTTAGATGCTTCTGGTATAACCAATCTGAACATTGAGCACTGGACTGTCCCATACCACCAGTGACGATGCCAAAGGTATCATAGGCTACATCAATGGTGACTAGATGTCGGGGATCTGGACCCTGAACTTAGTGGACTCCATAACATACTAGAGGGTTAGCCTAATTACACAGTAGATTGGAAATGGATAGATCAACAGAGGCGCCAGCTCCAGTCCCTCTGATGGATGAATGTGGAACAGAGGAAACAGATATTGATGATCCGAAGGTGAGTAGACCTATTTGTCCATTTATTATCTCTATCATGTTGTGGAATAACAGTACCAATCAAGAGGCTGAGCTGGGAGCATTAATTGATTTGGGTTGTACACGGTTTTAATAACCAAAGCGGTGGTAGATAAACTTGGGCTATGGGTTATAAAATTGATTACCCCAATTAAATTTGAACAGGTTAATGGTCTTTATTGGGAACAGTCCCAGCTACCCATCAGATGGAATATGTTAAAATGGTAATGGGTGAATATTGCAAGTGGATATCATTTGTACTGGTGTCTCATATGACCAAAGTATTAATTTTGGGATTGGCCTGGCTTGATAAATGAGAGCCAACAATAATCTGGGAAGGAGGCTTTCATAAAATTTGGTTGGCAATTGGACCAAACCCATTGAGAATGGATGAACCAGGAAAAAGATTGGTCAATGCATTGAACACTGATAAAATATCTTTCATGACACCAGCATATCCAAGTGGATATGATTTAGCAGAGGTATTTAATGAGGAGGAGACCAATAGCTTACCTCCACATAGACCGACTGATTGTGCTACTGAGTTGGTTCCTGGGGCGAAATTGCTTAAGCCATGCTTGTATTCCATAACCCCCAAAGAAATGGAGGAAATGAGAAAACATATTGACAAGAATCTAGAACAAGGATTCATTACACCAGGATTTTCACAAAAAGCGGCTCCAGTGTTATTCCATGGGGGTTTGCATTTGTGTGTTGGTTTCAGGGGTCTTAATGCAGTATGTGTGGAGTCATTATACCCATTGCCGTTAATAAAAGACTTATTGGCTACTATGGTGAAAGGACAAATTTTTACCAAACTTGATCTAAGAGAGGCTTATTATCTTGTACGAATCTGTCCTGGTGACTAATGGAAAACAACATTTAATTTCCCACTTGGAAGTTATTGTTTCACCATCATGCCATTTGGACTGCAAAGAGCTCCAGATGTTTTTATGCAGCTAATCAATGGAACATTACATGAACATCTGTATAGGGGAGTTTTAGTCAACCTTGATGACATCTTAATATATTCAGAAACCAAAGAGAAACACAGTCAATTAGTAAGACGGGTGCACAAAAAGTTGTTAGATGCACAATTGTATGTAAAGCTCTCCAACTGTGAGTTTCATAGCATACAGTTGGACTATTTGGGATATCACATTTTAGCAAATGGAATAGAAATCGATCAGAATAAGGTGAAAATGGTATTGGCATGGCAAGCCCCTACAACACGAAAACAGTTACAAAGTATTTTGGGGTGTTGCTAACTTTTACTGGCCGTTCATTCCCCAATTTGCAGATATTGCACTTCCACTGACTAATTTACTTCAAACCAAACACTTAGGAAAAGAAAAACCAAAATTGAGTAAGATGTAACCATGGTCATCAGATTGCCAAAAAGCTTTTGATGAGTTAAAGGGATTATCTGCCAGAGAACTGGTACTAAAGCATCTGGATCCCAACCAACCCTTTACTGTACAAGTGGATTCGAGTGATGTGGCAGTAGGGGCTGTCCTATTACAAAGGAATCAGACAAGTACATTACAACTGTGTACTTATACCTCATGAAAGTTAAGCCCAACAGAATGCTATTAGGGAATAAGAGACGTTCACAGTTCAATGGGCATTGATTACCAGGAGAAATCTGTTTGAGGGGGGGTCCACACTCTTTTGAGGTGTGGATGGATCATAAGAACTTGGAGGCCCTCCAAACACCATGACGCTTATCCCCAAAACAGGTTAGGTGGGCATTATATTTTTGTCAGTTTAATTTTGTTTTGAAGTATGTGCCAGCAGGGAAGAACTTTATGGCCAAAAGTAATCGGAATGATGTAATACAACCTCTCATCCCACATTTAGATAATATTGATTTCTTGAGAACGAGAATTATGTCAACAAACCTACCAGCGGCATTAGCAACAGATCCATGGTTAGTGGAAAACAAAACCCAACTTGACATGCAAAATGGATTTGCCTGAGGAGGGGGAAAACTATATTTATCTAGTTCATTGTGAGGGATGGTATTGAAATGCTTCCACAATGTGAAGCAAGCTGGGCATTATAGGTTTTTAAAACCTTTACATCTGGCTAAGAGACTATTTTGGTGGCCTTCTATGAGAGCTGATATTGAAAAATATGTGAAGGATTATTCCATATGTGCAACCATTAAGATATGTGTTGGGAAGCCACTTGGTTTATTAAAAACTGTGACTGAACCTACCCAACTCTGGCAGGACATTGTACTTCATAGTGGACCTACCAGAGAATCGTGGGTACACGTTCATTTGGATGGTAATTGATCTATTTTCAAAGCAGGCCCATTTTATACCATGTAGGTCTTCCATCAGCCTGACGATTAGCCGATCTATTTATTAAGACTGCATGGAGTCCCCAGACATATTTTCTCAGATAGGGGAGTACAATTTACTGCCTGGTTTTGGCAGGAATTCATTCATTTAATTGGATCATCTCAGGGCTTAAGTATCATCTGTGTACGAACAGAGTGGCTGAACAAGTTAATGAAGCCATAGAACAATACTTAAGGTGTTACATATCATATCAGCAGAACAACTGGGTGCAAATGTTGCTTTTTGATGAGGTAACAAATAATAATACCGTATACATTAGTATAGGGTAAACTGCATTTAACATAGTACATGGAATAGAATTCATTCCTTTACCTGAATGGCCTCATCCATCTGTTGATCCTGTCACAGTCATTAAATGGACTGATGATAAAATAGATGAACAGCAGTAAGAAAGACATTAACCAAAGCAGCAGAGGCATACAAACCACAAGCCGACAAGAAACGGTCCGACCCAACTCCCTTTGCATTTGGGGATTGGGTGTATCTATCAACTAAATATATAAACTTGTGCTTGGCATGTAAGAAACTGGGCATGAAAGTATATTGGTCTGTTCCCAGTTTTCCAGGTACTCAACCCTGTTACCCTCAGACTTCATTTGCCATCACAATTTTACCATCACAATTTTACCACTTTATTTACCATCACAGATACATCCTGTGTTTCACAGCTCCTAAAACCCACAGATATGACATGGTTGGAATCATGGCTCAAAGCCCCTGGTGAGAAAATTACTATGAAGTAGAGGAAATAATTGATTTCCGAAGACCGAGGGATTTTTTACAATACCTTGTCAGGTGGAATGGCTAACCTATAGTGGAAGCATTATGAGTGCAGTATGATGATGTCATGGCTCCACGGCTGCAATGAATCTTTCATCATAAAAATCCCACAAAGGCAGGTGGGAGGGCTGAAGTAGGGTATATTGCATCATCTAATACTGTTCCTTGTTTTGCATGGTAGAGGGGGCTGCTTATCAGGCTCAAGCAGCATGCCAGCTTCATGACATTATTGGAGAGCTAGATGTCTTCCACATGCCTCTTCTGCACCCAGCTGATGGCTGGATGATGAATTAGCTGCTCCACAGCATTTTCAAAGCCAACAAGGGTCGGAGAAAGACATGTTAGCTATGTTTACTTTTGGCATTGAGTTTTTGACACTGGCATGTTTGCTGAGGGGGGAAGGTGGACTAGTTTGGAGCTGTGATAATTAGGCATATGTAGGCATGGGAAGGAGGTGTAGGAGATGATTAGGTTAATGGACGGCTGTTAGGAGCTGTGCTTAGGCATATGTAGGCACAAGGAGGAAGCACAGGGGATGATTAGGTTAATGTGCGAATGTTAGGTTTGGTGGGTGGGCTGCTGCTATAAAGAGTGCCAAGATACTTGGGATTTCCATTGTTGCCTATCAGGGGTGGATTTGTGAAAATAAACCCGTAATATTCAACAACAAAACTGTGAGTAACATGGTTTGTTTGCAAGACTATCCAGTACCCAGATGAGGCTGACATCTGTATAATACCAATGCTTTTAAGAATTGGTAAGAAACATTATTTTTGTAAACATCCATGTCAAAACAATAATTTTAATTGTTCAACAAAAACCTGTCAGAAATATATGAAGGATGACACTAGAGACATGAAAGTGTACCTTCTCACAATAGCCTCTACCATGGCTATATCATAATTATACTTTCAAAGTGCCTCAGTCATCCAGGACGTGGTTGTCCTAAAGGTGCTATTTCAAGAGGCAACTGGACTTTCTTCATTTTTCTTTGAAGACATTTCAGAGCTGAAGAAGCTGCTTTGATGAGAAGCAAAATGTCTTCGGAAAAAGACAAACAGTTGTCTCTTGAAAAAACACCTTTGGGATGCCTATATTTCTGCTACTTAGTCACATCCTCTTTTGATTCATTATTTTATTCAATACTAAAGCCATGCTCTCATAACTATATGTAAGCTTTCAGACTTTCAATAATGAGTGTGTCAGATTAAAATGCTATTATTAATGAATAATTTATATGTATGTTCATGTGTATGTGTATGTATACTATTGAATTAATATTGACTCCTGGAGACTGCCTGGATAAGTCTGCAGTTTTCTTGACAAGATTTTCAAAATTGATTTCCTCAGGTTCCCAGCTGACTTTGTGTCTAAGGCAGAACTAGATATTTTAACCATTACATCAAACTGGCTCTCAGTTATTGAGTATTCATTTTTATCCTGTACAGCAAAGCATTCTAAAAAAAGATTGAAAAATTCCCTTGAAATTAATAAAAGCCTAATCAACAACAGTCATAGTTTATTATTTTTCACTTCCTTGTTAGTACCTCTCGCAAGAACAGGCAAATGTTTTTGTTTTTTTTCATGATGGAACCTTTCAATTATAAGGAATATTGTACTGTGTGGTTTAATTCAAAATGCTATGCAAACAAAACTGGAAATAGTATTGCTCTATTTAATAAAGAATTGAGATAGATTAGGCAGTTCAGGAATACCAGGAGATCAATTGTAAAACGTAATTGTATCAGTTATTGTTCAATGCTAGTTTTCTAAGAAAAGGGTTTAATGGAAATGTGTACTTATGAAAAGCAGCAGATGCAGACTGTGGTATCAAAACTTGTCTATTACTGTAGTGCATATCATTTTATGCTAGTTTTCTGGCTTACTTATGAACCCCAACTTTGTAGACATGAACTACTCCATACTATTAAAAAAGTAGAAACTAAGCCCATCGGGCCCTAACAAGAAGCTTTTAATATGAAATAATTGTGTTCTGTGAGATTAAAGTATGGGATATTTTCTGAATGAATATGGAGAAGAACAATTCATTTTATATATGCTTATGATATCCTTCAATATGTATGGAGGAAGATCTAATGCTGGCAAAAGAAAATGCTGTTGATGTGGCCCACGACTGAGTGAATGTAGTTTAGTTTTACCCTATTTATTTTACATGCATTTTACATGTGCTATATATCTATGACCTATTTTTAAATGTTGAATATTTTATGTCTATAATTTGAAAGTGTTTCTGACACAAATAAATAATGGGATAGCCTGACCCTGAGAACCAAGTGTTGCTAAAAACAGACATATTGTTCAACCTGTAACTTGACAAGAACATCTGTTAAACACAACTGAAAAATTAATCTTAAATTCTCTGCTGATTTTCAACCAACATCTGACCATTACCAATTAGTATTAAAGGACTATAGTTTTGTACAAAGGAAATTTGAAACACTATGTCTCCCCTAACCCCATAACAGACTCTCAGTCTACCAACTGCAACCTCTTGCTTGTAGGGGAAGAAAAGCACATTGAATAGAAAAAAATGGAGTGGCTTCTGTTTTTCAGCACTTCAAGACTCTTTCCACATTCTTAGACAGCCATCAATCAAAACCCAATCACACAACAGTCTTGATATTTTGCCAATAACCTTTTGGCTTTAACTCAAGAGGCAGTTGACAAAAGGAATCAGAGCAGCTGCTACACTAGCAGTTTCTAGTTTCACTTGCTTCCTTCACTCCCAAGCTAAAATAAGTGAAGCAAATGGTTAAAATGAAGCTTGGCTGTGGCTGAAATACTAACCCTGTTCTTCTATCTGAACTATGCAATTAAATTATACCTACTAGTCATTTCCATTAGTCCAGCCTTTCTATCTGAATGTGCTGTAACTATGTTTTCAGAATATCTATCCCCAATTGCCAAATTTGAGAAGGCTACACTAAACAAAGATGGATTATTTATTTATTTATTAAAACTGGATACTTTAAAGATATATTGCAATATTGTTAAAAAAAAAAAAGCCTCAATAAAGATTCTTTAAAGAAACATCAGGCACACACCATTATATACAGTTCTTGAGCTACACTTTGAAAAGATTGTGTTTTATCAGTATATAAAATACTTAATACTATTATGTCAGTCTTCAAGAGACTCTAAAGACTTTTATATGCCACAACAAAGTTCTAAATTTACTGCATACTATAAAGGTATGCCAAGAAATCAAACATCAGTGGAACATTTCAATTTCAACATTAAAAAAAAAATACATTGTCCAACAATAATTGAAAACCCAAATAACTCATTTTAGTCTTTAACAACAAATTAAGTTTACTCACATTGAAGAACTGTGTACCTGAAGGAACCATAAACTTAATTTTTTAAAAAAATAACAATTTGTATTTGCTTACCTTTTCTTGTGACTTCAGTTCTTCTTGATTCCTATAAGGAAAATTATATACATATATATTTTATGATATATTTTGCTTAAAAACAGACAACTTTTGACAATCACTTCAAAATACATTTGTAATTAAAGTTTATAATTACTATATATTAATATTACTTATATGATTTGATTTAGATATCTGCCCATCTTATGAAAATGGCTGGGCAGTAGACACAGTTAAAAATAACAATATAGAGAAAGGAAAATGAAACAAGATACACAACAGAAAGAAAGCAAAAGAAGAAGGAGGAAAGGAAAGATAATCATCAGCAATAAATTAACAACATTTCACAGGCTCACCTAAACTCTTATCTCCCATATCTGTGAGAACAATCAGATCAGTGCTAAAAATTAGATAGGTGCTACCTAATCTCAATCGAAATAGTGATTCAGAGGACAGGTGCAACAATGGAAGACACCCTTCCTGGGATCTCCTAGATCAGTGGTCGCCAACCAGTGGGCTGGGGACCACTGGTGGTCCGTGGGAAAATGTTGGTGGTCCGCAGAGAAATGTTACCTCCAAATTACCCCCCAAAAGCAATTAATCCAGGCTGTGCAGAAACACAAGGCTTGTGTCACTTGCATTGCAAACAACATGAGATAGTGAGGGGAAGGAGGAAAGGGCAGAGGGGGGGACTTGCCCCTCTCACCCCATGTGCCTCGTCTGACCACCCAGCTGCTTCTTTCCACTTCTTCCTTCTTCTGCTTTTGGTTGCACACAAGGAAAGCAGCAAAGTCTTTCTTTCTCTCCCCCAAATTCCACCAGAAATGACTCTTCCTTGCAAGGCATCCTGCTCCAAGAGGTTGTGCTGGCAAGACAAGTCTCACAAAGACTCATTTCTGGTGGAGTTTGGGGGAGAGAAAGAAAGACTTCTGCTGCTCCTGCTGTTTTCCTTGCATGAAGCCAAAAGCCTCAGCCTCAGCCTCAGTCTCTCTCTCCCCACCACCACCAAGAATGGAGCTGGAGACAGTATCCTTCAATCCCAAATAAAGAACGATCAATTGCTAGGAAAACGAGGTGGGGAATTTTCCTGCAGACTTTTTGGGGGATTTTCCCAGGGTCTCTGGTCCACAGGATTTAAAATTATGAATTTGGTGGTGCCTGAGGTCTGAAAGGTTGGTGACCTCCGTTCTAGATAATGCATTTTAATAGTTATAAGTCAGGACATACATCTCCTGCCAGTCCAGATGGGGGTTGGTGGACAAAATAAGAAAAAGGTGATTCTTCAGATATCCTGGCACCATATTAAGACTGGTCATAAACTTGCAAGTTTTTTTATACCTCTTGCTCCTGCTTTATGATATTTTTTTGAAATATTTAGTAATGGTTTCAGTAAAAATTGTATAATCATAATAACTAAAACATTAATAAAAGCTGTTGAATATATATAACAGAAAATTTGTCTCAATGTATCTACACTTAGTTAAGCAAATATTTAAGCATGTAAGCTCTTGAATAATAGGTCTCCTATTATGTGCAGAACACGTAACAGGTCTGTAATGATGGTGTTAGAAAATGATACAAAGCACCTATCTGACTATCTGGACCCACAAAGCATTAAACTGAAAAGAACAGCTGTGTTATATTTTCTGCACAGCTCCTTCGCTATAACACTTTCTAGTGTCAGCCTTGGAAGCCATTTTTCTCTTGAGAGCTTTGAGGCTTCCACATTCAGTGCCTGGTAATTTGGGAGGGGGGATTTCAGAGTGAGGTAGAAGATTAGACACAACAACATTTTTTCTCAGAGAGTCAAGGACATGTTGCCCAGCACCTGGAAGTGACTGGAGGGATGTCTCCAGTTGGGACAAAGATTTGATTGGGCAATGTGATGGACTGATGGATGCAGGGGCTGGATCTTTGATTTTCTTATGGGAAAGAAAAACTTGGAACTCTCAAATTCGGGTTTTAATAAAATGGAATTTTGAGGAAATGTTCGTCTCAGAGTTTATTGGTTTGGAGTTGATTAATTGGAACACTAACATTTAGAACATTAACATGTTGATTTATTCTGGATTCTATAAAAAATTAAATTGAGACCAATTACAATAATTACATACATTCACCATCATTCTAATTATTGATTCTGATACAGATATAATAAGCTTACAAGTTGAGGCCAGTATGCTACCCATAATTTAAAATTATTAGATAATTCTAGATAGAAATGCTTGTTTGCTGTCAAATGTACAAATCAAATAACAATGTGACACTTAAGCAGACATAAGGCATTGTTATATTCTTTTTGTCTTTAATCCCCAAACTTTCAAAAAGTTATCCACAATTGCTTTCGCTTCTGCTGACTTGAAATGAATTCTTGACCCAGAGAATCTGATTGTTTTGAATTTTTTTTTGCAAAATATCTCATTCTTAGTTGCCTTTGCTTTTACAGCAAGAAAAATCTTATTTCTACACAACTGGGGAAAACAATTCCAGGGGCTGGCACTTTACTCATCTGTCAATTTCACCCTAGTTAATTTTATATAGCCTACTGAGGATAATTTGCAAAGCCATCAAACTTGTGTTTCTCTCATGTTTATCTTGTGTTTCTTAAAGTTCAGAAGCCAGGGGGTCAGATAAGACAAAATAAAAATTAAATACAAACATACATACATACATAAATACATACATATATACATAAAAATATCTCCAGTCTAATGTAATAATGGGAGACACTGTATCTCATAATTGTCTCTACAACCTAGTTTTATGGTAGTTTCAACCATCTGCAACAATACTAATACTGTGAGAACACAGAGATGTCCAAATACAACAAGCAACTGAAGAACTAAATGTATTTACTATAAAACACTTCTTATTTTTACATATCTAAGCACCTGATCATTCTCAACCTATATTGTAATTATCATTAGCCACTTAGCAGTGACAGCTGTTATAAGAACAAAGTGTTAAGGAAAACAGTAGAAGCTCTGTCAAGCTGTTCTAAAATGCCACTGTTATCCTTCGAGATCCACAATCCAGCAGTTCTGGATTTTTGCCTAATGCAAAGAATGCTAATTTATGGTAGATATTTAAAACTGATTAATCATACACTTCTCACATATACTATATAACTTTATCAATGTTTTAAGATAGATAACTATATAAATTAAAATTTCAGGTGTACCTCATTCCGAAAGCATCTTAGATCAGGGATGTTAAACTCATGTCATCACAGCATCATCATGTGACATATCGTGACTTTTTTCCCCTTTGCTAACCTGGGCATGGGCGTGGCCAGCACGTGATGAATCTGGCCATGGGTCGCAAGTTTGACAGCCCTGGCTTAGGTTAAAAAAAAAAAAAGCCCATACTATTGTTGAAAGTAGATCTTCAGCCCTTACCACTGGCTGTTTGCTTTATTGCCTTTCATAATGGCTATTGGGACATGATCTGGGTGGCACAACAGCTATCTTTGGTAAGTTAGGCTTAAGATAAAGAAAATTTAAAACATTTCTTAACCTTAAGTCTATTTAAATTTAAAAATTACCTTGTTAAACATGCCATACTGAGCATTTGAAACAGATAAAGCACTGTCATTCCCAGGAAACCTTTTTGAGAGTTACATAAACTTGGTTGAGTTGTGGTATTATATTGTTTTTATTAAGAATCTAAATTAAAACAAGATATGAATAAGAAAAGGAAATATTTCCCATTCTGCCCATTGTTAATGATTTGCCTATGCTCAATGAGCAGAAAGATTTAAATTGGACAAAAATCATTTTGTTTTTCCAGAAAAAAAAAACAGGTTTTGGAAGGAAATTACATACAAATGATAAACACTTCATTGCCAAAGTATATAAATTGTTGTTGAAAATGAATCAGGAGTATAAATCTTAAACAGTATATAATTAAATGAGTAAAAAACCTTTGGACATTATGCTTGATCAATGGGAAAATATCTGGATTAATGGACTGAAATTTTCATTGAACTATAATTTGAAAAAAAAATCTTATAATATGATGTTTGTAACTCAAATAAGTGTTGGAAATGTAATCAGTATAAAAGTACCTTTTAACATCTTTGGTGGATATGTAAGACTGCCAAGAAATATTGGGATTATATATTTCATTTGATTCAGAAAATATTAAAAACGAATGCAAAATTGAAATCAGAAATATTTTCTTTTAAGTATCATATATTAGCAAAACATGGGAATTACTTCTATATATGACAACAGCAGCGAGACTTTTATATGCACAGAGGTGAAAATACGTAACTGAACAGTGGATTGTAAAATTAATGGAACTGATTTGAGACTGACATTGATTACTTCAGCGAAAGACAAGAACTTATTTACCTTTGTTTCTAATTGGAGATTACTTTTGAACTTTTTGCTTGAGAAGGGTAAGAATGACATTTTGATTTTAGGATTTGATTATTAGCCTTGTTATGATTATAAAAATATTGTGCATTTTTATTACTATTATTAGACAGACTGTGTATATTTATGTTTATGTTAATAAATTTAGAGTAAGTGATTATTTCATTAAATAATATCAGACACAATGTATCAGAACAACATTGTAAATAAGCCAAAGTAATTTCTTTGTTGTTGATCACCTATATTACAAGAATCCTACCAGACTGGCTGCATTTCCTTGGGAATCAGTAGATAAGGCGTTACTAGTCTGTTCTGTGATGTTTCTTCCCACTCTTTAATCCCCCTTCTCCTTTAGCTAGTGATTCCACCATATGTAATTCTATATAACTGTTATTTTGATTGTCAAGTTTTTTATATTTTTACACGATGTCATTGCGTTTTTATTTTAATTTAGAGTAAAAAAAGTAAAGGTTATATGTTTGCATCTATAATGAAAAAAGTCAGAAGGTAATTTTTTGTGACTTTTTAACTTTTTCCATTTTTAATCCTTTCCATTTTTTATTTTTTTTGCATTTTATTTCTCTTTTAAACTTAACAAAGTTGACATTAGAAAAATCTTTAGGTCCAAGAATTTAGCCACCTTTTCTTAAACAAAAATGAAATCTAGTTATGAAATAACAGAAGCCTCAATTCTTTTATGCAGACATCTGTGGGAACAACTTTTTATAAATTGTTTAATGATGTTTGTCTCAGAGTCAAACTGATTATACTTCTCTCCATCTTCTTAATTTTACTGTCTGATACACTGTAATAAGAATTATGTTTTTGAACTGTAATGCATGTTCAGTTCTTATTTAGCAGAAACCAAAAATCTTTATCACTTAGGAAGTAGATGGGATTAGAAATGTTTAAAATTTATTACACATGTGCAGGATGTGATATTTACCATCTGTTGTAAATTTTCTATACCTCAAGATATAATAGTATAAGCTTTAATCATACTTTAGGAATAGCCCATGACTGACTTGCTGAATCATAAAGATGTAGAGGACAAGAGAGAACAGATTTGGGACAATTTTGGAACCAATTATAAAAAGGAGTCTTAAATTTATATTTCCTGTTCTGAAGCAGTTTTAGTTTTAGGGGAGAGGCAGATTTAGTAACAAGCTCTTTGCCCAGATATTTGTTAATAGGCAATACTTCAGATTCTGCCTTTGATATTGCAAATACTGACCATTATTTCAATTTTGGGTTCTTATTATGTAAATATTTTTGATGTCATGGTTCTCACTGCAACTGTTATTAAATTCGGAAAAGTATGAACTCATATCATAATTCACCCTATCCACTTCCTCAGAATCAGCAAATCGAGGTGAATACAGCATAACAAGATACTCATCAATCACTTCCTTCACCTTTGCCCATATGGAATTCAGGCCAGAGTGAATTAGAAAAATTGTATTCATAAAATGCTACCCCAGGGTCTTACCAGAGCCCTTGTAAAAATATTTCTGCTTCCCACTTCCAACAAAAGTGTAAATGACACTATATAAGGCAGTGAGGTACACAATCTACAAACATAAAAAGGTCAGCCTTTATTGTTTATTTAACACTATTTATACCCTACCTACATGGACTCTGAGAGGAGAACAGTAGATTAATAACAGTATAATTAAGAAACAAAAATTCAAATTCCATTAAAACATCCTTTTGATCAACTTTCCTATTACTGACATCCAAACTCAATTAAGATCCAAAATATAGGTTTAATTGTTTTTAAAAAATCAGATAAGGGTAAAGAAGATACAGAATACTTTTTAACATGAGATTTGTTTTATCAATGGTTAGATAATAGAGATTGAAGTTGAAAGCTGAAAGATTATCAATATGTATAAACAATATTACTACTACAATTATAATGTATAAAGTAAATTGACCCAGACAATATACTGTTTACCAAGCACCAATGTATATTAAAGAGAAATGTATAAATAAAATATTTTTAAAAATTCAGGTAAGGGTGGAAACCATTTGTACTTCTGGTAAAAGGTGTGCTGTGTGGGACACCACAGAAAAAGCATGCCATATAATCTCTACACATATACTTTGAGGAAGAGGAGGGCCTATAGTAATCAGTCAGCAACTTTAAACATATGATTGCCTCACTATAGGCCTGAACATGTGTTCTTGCTTGCATCCAGTCCAATTCACTCCTGGCCTTCTTTCACCAGTGCCCTAGGCATCATTTATTTCTGCCACTTAAGCTCCAGAGTGTCTCAGAAAATCAAAGATTTTCAAAGTGCCCTTTGGAATCTGTCCAGATCCATTAAGCCCTTGTCCAAAATGGTCTTCCCAGTCTTTGGAGGGTTTCAGTATCAATGAGTGTCACATCAATCAGGAACAATCTCACAATTGCAAAGAACTAATCTTTATAACCCTTTAATTTTAGAGCACCTGTCCTTATCCTTTCACATCAGTAAACTACAGGTGGTCCACGATTTACAATAGTCCATTTAATGACCAATCAAATTTACAGAGGCATTGAGAAAAATGACTTATGGTCTTTTTTTCATACTTATGACTGTTGCAGCATCCCAATGGTGACATGACCAAAATTCAGATGCTTGGCAACTGACTGTTATTTACAATGTTTGCAGCTTCCCAAGGTCAGGAGATCACCTTTTGTGACCTTCTCACAAGCAAAGTCAATGGGGAACCCAGATTCACTGGATAACCTTGCTAAGAACTTAACAACTGCAGTGATTTAGTTAACAACTGTGGCAAGAAAGGTGGAACAAAATTCACTTAACAAATGTCTCACTCAGCCACAGAAATTGTAGTTGTAAGTTTAGGACTATCTGTACAGAAGTGAATTACAACATATTACAGATTCTTGCATGTATTTAGTCTACTTTGAAGACAATTATGGATCTCAATCTTTTTATTGAAAAATAAATGCCAATATGAGTGCATGCAGGAAAACTTGCGACTCTTGCAATCAGTATTTTCTAAGATGCCTCTTTTATAAAAAGAAAATATAAGCTTAAATACTTAAACCTTCCACCATGATAATGAAATTAATTAAAATGTAAAGGTAAGTTAGAGGGGAAAGTGGCTATTTCATCAATGGTATTAAACATGCATACTAGACTAAATGTGTAATGTACATTTCATTTCTATGAACAGGAATTCCTATGTTGCTTATATTTGTGGACATTTTATACTTTTTAAGAAGTATCAGTGAAACCAATACATTTTTCAGGGAAGAATATATATCTCTTAGCATTAAAGGGATTTGACATTTCAACTATTTGAATAAATGGCATTTCTCAGATATTACATTCTATATAAAATAGTTAAGTATCATCCTGTCATATATGATTACAGCCCAAAATTATAAACTATTATTGATGCACAATTTGTCCTAACAACATTCGTTTTAGTTTGTAGTTCTCCCAAATACATACTTTTACATCTATCTCTGGCATACAACCCCTTAAATTATCGAAGTTTAAATTATCTGGATTCCAAGAAGACCAATACAATATGTTTGAAAGAGGAATGGCTTGTAGCAGGAGAGACATTAATAGAGTTTTGTGAAGAGAATTTATTTCTTTGTTGCCAACACTTGATTCAAGCAACCTAAACAGGGATCCTAAATTTGGACCTCACTTGTTGAACAACACAGGAAGGAAATCAAATATGGAAATAGAATTAAACAGAAAACAGAAAAACAATCAGGAAACAGAAAAAGTACAACAGTCAATCAGCATATTTCCAAGTGCAGATTGTGGAGAAGACTATGAATTATTAGTATCAAATATAGAAAAGTAAAGAGAGTAGGTGCAGACAACCTGGATAATCAGCATATTAGATCAATGAAAGAAGGCCATTCAGCTTCAGATTAATTTATGCAAAACAGAAAATGAATAGCAATGGGAAGGTTCTGTAAAAACCAAGCAAGAAAAATATTGACAGCATTTCAAAAAGGGAAAGATCTAAGTTGCTTTCAAAACAGGATATTATGAAGGAAACATACACACACACTATGCACTATTCTTTTTCAGAGCAATAAACTTTGCTCTGTTATATAATGAACCAAATAAATTAAAGACAGGGGAGAAGAATCTAATTAAATCTAGTTTACATCAATGACATTTACTACTGTATATATCTCCATATCTTTCTATCCTTGCAAAACATCACTGCTTCCACTACATTCATGCAATGATACTTTTCTTTTTGTCTTTTAAAGTTCTCATCTCTTTTGAGAACTTGTCAATTCCATTCAATCACAGCTTTAACTAGTTTCTGCTGTGCAGTCTACACTCCATTTCTCTTGATCCTTTTGATTAGATTCTCATTCATTCTCTCTAAATGACCAAGCCATCTCAGTATACTTATTCCATACAGATAGTCCTCAACTTAACCAGTCACTAAACAACCACTCAAATTGATGAGAGCTACCTCAGGCTACTTATGAACTTTTTTGAAGCTTTTAATTCTTAACTCAATTATAGTTATATGTTGAGGGCTACCCATATTGGTGATTCACTTTTCTAATCAATTCACACTCATTTCTGACCAATTTATTTTTGACCCTATCTCTTGTTTTATCATACAGATTGCTTAAATACATCATTTCCATTTCAACTTATTGAAAATTGATATTCTAATCTATAACTTTCAAAACAAACCATACAGAAGCATAATTCTTATATTCCAGCCACTTTCCTTTCACCATTCATCCTACACAACAGATTGCTTGCTACTTACTAACTTTCCAGCAACATCCGCATTTTAAAATGTATCCATCTCTAATTGTTGTAATATCTCTCTCTCTCTCTCTCTCTCTCTCTCTCTCTCTCTCCCTCCCTCCCTCTCTCTCCCTCTCTCTCTCTCTCTCTCCTGCTCACTTACTCCACTTTCCATTTCAAACACAAGTACCTTGGTTTTTGACCTATTGATTTTTTGGATCTATATTCCCTTTCCATCATATAATAAAACATGTTGAGAAAATCATTCAGGCTTTCAGCCAGCAATATCACTGTCTGCATATAAAAATATATACATACTCACACATATCCAATACACATACATCTAGTATCAACACAATCATTTCTTACACAGTTGTCGATAAATACACCAGTAAAGCAGATATCACATAACCTTGTATTCAGGCTCAGTGCTGAACCATTCACTAAGCATTCCATTTATGTTCACACATGATTTACTTCTATTTGGTATCATTCTCTCCATATTTAAAAGCCATATACTCTCCATATTCATGTAAAATATCCCATAATTTAAACCTATCCACTATACCATACACTTCTTTTTAAACCAATGATATACAATAAACTTTTTCAAATTCAAACATTTCATGATCACTTTTGGAAGAGCAAAAACTGTACAAATCCTGCCCAGCATAAAATTGAATTGTACTTTCTTAACTTTGTTCATTGTCCTCTCTTCTACATTTCCAATCAGAATGCTACCAAACAGATTCCTGGAAACATATAATAAGCTGATTCTTTGAATTCTCTAGCTATCTTTCTCTTTGTATAGGAGAATAATAACAGGCATTTTTCTACTCTTTACACACATTAAGTCATTTTATTCAGCACTTACTACATCTTAATCATCAGGTTTTTCTAGATATTAATATTTATGATATTCATTTCAATTCCATCCTTTACAGTATCAGTATAAAAGCCAGGTTCACTTAACAACTGCATGATTCATTTCACAACCACAGTGATCATTTAATGATTGCAGCAAAAGGTCATAAAATGGGGCAAAACTCCCTTAACAACTGCCTCACTTATCAATAGAATTTTTGGGGTCAATTACTGAAAGCTAACTCAGAATGATTGGTACTTCAATTACACATTTTGCATTTTTTCATAAAAGGCTAGGTCCCACTGGCCGATGGATGCAAAATGTATGCAGAAAGGACACAGCGGACAAGCAAAATTTCGGGGGTGGCTCTATCCATTTTCATCTGCTCCAAAAAGTGGTGAAAATTTGCATAAACAGAACAGAAAAGAATGGACGTGGGTAGTATGTGGCGGGGATGTTAAATGGATGTTCATCAGAAACCTAGTGGATGAAAGCGGATGACACCTCCAAAGGGGTTCCAGGGGGAATTTTGAAGCAGACGCATAGCAGAAGGGGTGGATGCATAGCGGATGAAGCGGATGCATCACATACGCCTATAGGAAACAAAGGGGATGCCGCACGGATGTATATCGGATGCAAAGCATTCACTGTGCATGCGGGGGGTATGAATTGCGTCCGCTCCGTGGATATAAAAGGATGCAGCACGCACGCAGAATAGTCTATTCTGACTCAGAATAGTCTCAGAGACTGAGTTGTTTACTTAATAAAGTTCATCTTTGCTTAAGACACTTAATACAGTTTACTTGGTTCATTTTGCTTATTTAATAAAGTCATAAAGTTTACCAAGAAAGTTAATAAAGTTTATCTTTGCTTAAGACACTTAGTTTACTTGGTTCATTTTGTTTACTGAATAAAGTGTTGGTGAAAACTTTGAAAAAATGGTTAAGCCTTTGCATGCTTGTGGGATAGACAAGGATAGTTGTCGGATAGATAAACCTCCAGTGCAACCATAGTGGGACTGTATGGTCCACCATCCCAGCGATCCAGATGATTTTCTCCCCTTTTTTGTAAAAAATATCGGTTGTCCGCTAGGTGTCCTTCTACATACTCTAAACATACTGCAGACATCCTAAATATATGAGATCCCCTTTTTTATAAAAAATATCGGTTGTCCACTAGGTGTCCTTCTACATACTCTAAACATACTGCAAACATCCTAAATATATGAGATACGTCCAAGATACAAACGTTTTGTCCAATTTGAATATTTTATATACGAGATGCATACGCTTACATCCTTTCTATTTCTGTGCTACTCACGCTGTGTAGATGTTCCATGTACCTTTTGTTTCCTCCCTCTTTCCATTTTCACCTGCAGCGGATGTGAGTTGAGGGGATAGCCAGAGGATGCAGAGAGGATACAGTGGACGTTTAACGGATAACAGACATAGAATGTTTGTTGCCCGTATATGTCGCGGATGTACATCATACGCAGCGGAAAGTTCATCCATTCACAAAGTTTTGTGAAGCTCAAAACTTCTTGCGTGGATGAAATCGCAGTGGACAGATGCTCAATGGATAGAGCGTATGAAACATGTATGCAATGAGTACACAACGGATGCATAGCATTTTCCAATGGATGGCAAGCTTTTTTTAATGTTTTACATCCTCTTTGCATCCATAAGTGCAGTGGGATCGGGCCTTAATACATATGTGTATGAATTATATCGCTCCCTTATTTTTTGTTGCTATATAGTATTTTACATTCACGTTCTTCTCAAACACATTCACCTTTACTTCATAAAGTATTAGTATTATTATAAGCAAATGAAATAAATGCATGCTCTCTGCTAGGAAGATCGTATACAAAAGACCTGTCAATGCAAATAGTTCCTTCCTGTTGATACATGTGAAGATAAGTACAGAAAACAACTGCAATCTTACTACTGGAGTCTTCTGAAAATTCTGAAAGGGAACTCAATATCATGAGTATTCAAATGGTATTCTATCCATACGGCAAGTCAATGACACAAAAAGAGAAAGAAAAATACTGAAATCAATGACTGGCTATGGGAATTATGTTAACAGGAGAGCTTTAATTTCTGGCTTAATGGTCTGGGGTGTCTAGATTATGCTGGCACTTGATGAATTCCACTCATAAAAGCCATTAAAAGTATGTTAGGAAAAATCATGGGGAAGTTAGTGCATGTACGTGTGTGTGAAATGTTAGAGGTGCAAATAAAAAATGAAGGATTCATGTAAAAATTTGTATCTTGCAGAAAGTAGGTATGGCAATGAAATGGGTCCTCCTAAATGACATGAGAAAAATCAAAAAGAAGGCTGACCTACAATGTTCATATCTATCAACTATTTAAGTACTAAAGCTCAGAGACTAGAAAACAAATATACATTTGAACCCTCAGTACTGAATGGTAATAAGATTTAATAGGTAGAACAGAAATACGATGGAATTATTCCCTTGACTGAAATATAGCAAATGAAGAAAATAAAAGCATTAAGAAAGGGAAGGAGTTATATGCTAGAACTAGTATACTAGTATATCTAAAAAAAATCTGAAAATGAAGAGGAAAATAATTATAAACATAATACTGATGTTGATGTCTTCTATTGCTCTCCCAATCAAAAGCAATCTGAATTTTGTTTCAGGGATTTGTGAAGTCATAATAACAGAAGGCTTTCATTACTACAACATCAAATGGGAGACAGACTCTGAGAAGCATAGTCTTTTGAGGAAATTCCTGAGCTGACTTTCTGATAACTTTCTTAGACAAAAGATAATCAGAGTTGGAAGGGATCTTATAGATCATCTAGTCCAACCCCCACCCAAGCAGGGTTTTCTGTGCGTCTTATACATCGAATGTTGCCGAAGCCCCACCCATCTGTCATCCTCCACCTCTGCCTCCTTGCAGCAAACAGCCTGTTTCAGCTTCAGCACAGCCTGATTAGCACAAGCAGCTGTTTGTCAGTTGGATTGGCCTCCTGAAAATCTGTTGTTTCAAGCTTCAGGGATCGCTATCGCCTATTGCCGCCTCCACATGCCCCATTTTCAGCCTCTGCGTACTTCATTTTTAGATAAGAGATAATCAGAGTTGGAAGGGACCTTGTAGGTCATTTAGTCCAACCCCCTGCCCAAGCGGGAGACCCGACACCATTTCTGACAAATGGCAGTCCAACCTCTTCTTGAAAGTCTCAAGTGATGGCGCTCCCACAACTTCCAAGGGCAATTTCTGTTCCATGGGGTTGATTGTTCTCCCAGTCAGAAAGTTTCTCCTTATTTCCAGATTGAATCTCTCCTTGTTCAGTTTCCATCCATTGTTCCTTGTCTGGCCTTCAGGCACTTTAGAAAATAGCTTGACCTCTTCATCTGGATGGTAGCCCCTCAAATATTGGAAGACTACTATCATGTCTCCCCTGGTCCTTCTCTTCTCTACACTAGCCAAATCCATTTCCTGTAACCGTTCTTCATATGTTTTAGTCTCCAATCCCCAAATCATCCTGGTTGCTCTTCTCTGTACTTTTTCTAGAGTCTCAACATCTTTTTTATAATGTGGTGACCAAAACTGAATGCAGTACTCTAATTACTAAGGCTTTATAGAGTGGTATTAGTACCTCACTTGATCTTTATTGTATCCCTCTGTTCATGCAACTTAGGATTGCATTAGCTTTTTTGGCTGCTGCTGCACACTGCTGACTCATATTTAGCTGGTTGTCCACAAAGACTCCAAGATCCCTCTCACAGTTACTACTATTGAGCCTGATTTCACCCAGTCTATATGGGTACTTTTGGTTTTTCTTGTCTAAGTGTAGGACTTTACTTTTCTCTACATTGAATTTCATTTTGTTAGATACGGCCCAGTGTTCTAGTCTGACAGTCTACAGAAGGTAGAGAATAGGATAGAAGGCATTATCCTTGATTTGATGCTAATTAATTCTATCAGGTAGATAGAGTTGAGCATTCAAAGCAGTACAAATATGGAGAAAATTAGTGCATAATCCTTAATTTTAAGGGGAATTAGAACTAAGTGAAGCAAACACACGGCTTGGACTCAAAGGAAGGAAGGAAGGACATTTTAATAAATTTGGAAAAATGATACGTGCAAGAGACAGTGATGAGGGAAAGAGCTTGTTCAAGATAGTAAGAATTCCTAAACAAGGCAAAAAATTAGAATGAATGTTTATCAAATGATGCAATTGCCAGAATTCAGAAAAATTCAAAATGATCTTCATCACTTAAAAACAAGGTATAAGAAATAGAATGGAATTGCGAGAGAAAAGTCCATATTTCACCATCTATGAAAAAAAGTAAAATGCATGTATGTACTGTAGAATAGGGATACTTGGCATGGTAACAGCACTTATGAAAATGATCTTGGAATGGTAGTTGGAATATAAGGCAACAGTTTGAAGCAACTTTAAAAAAAATAGCATCACAGAATGCAATTTCTAAATCATAAGAAATAACAGTTGGAAAATTTAATATTTTTTTTAGAAATATTGAGAATTTGAGACATGTAGATTGCACACTTCATTAACTGAAAATAAGGAAGAAATAGACATTATGTAAATAAAAAAATGAAAAATGATGATATATGCTTTGTGATATTACCACTGAATACAAATAAGTACGAGTGATAGCTTTTTCTTCCTTGGGCTCAAGAGTAAATAAAGATTAATGGTTTGCTGGAAAAATAAAAAGATTAACAGAGGAAGAGGAGGAAAAATCTAGACAAGACCATGAAGAATATGACAGTTTCAATGTAAACAAAGAACAAAACAGATTAAAAACTATATCCTCTGCAAGGACAACATACTTATTCTGACCGGTAAAGAAGATAGTCTCAAAGAAAATGGTGACAGCTGCAAGTTGAATTGCTAGGATTTTAGAGAGTGAGGTACACAGAAACTATTTGTAAATTTGAGGTGATCAATGATAATTAAATCCCCATTTCTGTTGGCTAAAAAAATATAAGGCATTACAAAGGGTCAATTGACAGGCTTTGCTCAGACCAATATTGAAATTATAGGACTCCCAAGCAGACATTCATAAGCAAAGAAACTGGAAAAATGTTGGTATGAAGGAAACAAGCAGCAAACTTTAAAATTTAAGGTTGTTTTTTTTAATTTATTTATATCACCTATCCATCTCAGATCCAAAGTTAATACTTCCCCTCTCTGTCCATTCAATTCTGGGCAATAGATGTAGCTCAGAGGTCTCCAAACTTGGCAACTTTAAGACTTGTGGATTTCAATTCCCAAAATTCCTGGAATTGAAGTCCACAAGTCTTAAAGTTGCCAAGTTTGAGGGCCCCTGATGTCGCTCATTTGTATAGTAACAGTGCACTGTTACTATAACAGACGAATGTGGTCTTGGGGCCAGTGGTGGGATTCAATTTTTTTTATGACTGGTTCTGTGGACATGGCTTGGTGGGCATGGCAAGGGAAGAATACTGTAAAATCTCCAATTAGAGGTGGTATGTGCCAGTTCTTCGAACTACTCAAAATTTCCGCTACCTGTTCTCCAGAACTGGCCAGAACCTGCTGAATACCACCTCTGCTTGGGGTCTTGCTTTTAAATTCTGCCTAATATAAACTTACAACCATTTGATAAGAAAAGCCTAACTTTAAAAAAATAATTGAAGAGATTTTAAAATAAACTATTTTTAGCATTAATGAATGATGGTGGGGAAGAAAGAGAGAATAGATATAGACAGTGCTCCAGAATACCCACACTGAATAAGCATAGCATTTAAGTATAAAGTATATACTATTCCATAGCACTTTAGAGCATTCTCTGGGCGGTTTACAATGTAGAAGCATTATTTGCCTATCACCCCCAACAATTTGAGTCCTCATTTTACCGACCTTGGAAGGATGGAAGGCTGAGTTCATCTTGAGTCATGTTCAGGATCAAACTCCAAGTTGTGAGCAGAGTTTGCCTGCAATACTGCACTTTAACCACTGTGCCACTGGGGCTCTTAATAAATCACTTATTTAATCAGTAAACATATTTATTACTTTCTTTTTTATAACTTAAACAATTTAAGCATTCGTCCTGTCTCCCAAAATCAAAAATCATTACAAAATAAAATCCATTGTACTCTCTATGCATTTTATTAGGTTCTAAAGAAACTCTAAAGAGATTCTATAATGACTGTGCAGGCTTCAAAATATATTTGGAAATGGTACTCTGAAACTCCTGAGGACAAATGCAACACTTCTTTTAAGTAATGTATCTTTTTTCAGTTTTCTACATGAGTCTGAAAAAATGTGACTTTTTAAAGAAGTCACCCTGTCCTATTGATTCCAAAGCTTTCTTCCAAATCATTTTTGAAACATAAATAGCCCTAGTCTCCAACAAAACACATAACTAATGCCTTCTCTTACTTATACTTTAAAAAGCATTAAAAGTTTGGACAGAAAGACCCTTCACTTGTTTTGTGTTTTACCAGAATAGAAGATATTTTCTTTTGGCAGAAGAGAAACAGAGAGAATAAAAGGATCAGGATTTTCTACAGCAATTAACAAGATAATCAACTTGTTCTTTGTTTATCTCCAATAATTACATTTGTTTGATCTGCATATGGCTATGCACAAAGTACTTAAATCCTCTTTAAGATTAGCCTAAATAAGTTGTAAACAGGTATAATCCAATTCCAGTTCCACAGAGATACCAGGAACTAAATCCTACTCCCACTTTGGTGGAAAACAACACAAATCTGAATTTTAACACACAAAGACTTTGAGATTTATTTTTCAGTGTGTAGATCTTATCTAGCAGTCAAAAGGGAACAAAAGCCTAATGACTGCTTTCACCAGAAAATAAAAGTCAGTTTTGAGAAATTAAAAGCAGGAAAGATATTCTGCTTTCTACTTCTACATTTTTTTCCTGCCAAACCAATCTATTGCCATTCTACTGTAGACATGTTTTCCCCCATGTTAACAACCTATATGTAACTTTGTATTCTGCAGAAATAAACTTAGGTAGATTTAATGGAAAATTAGCAGGTAAGAATCAATTTAGGCACCCTAAATCATACACAACCTGGTTGGCTAGTTTTTTTTAATTCGTGAGATAGATCTTGTTGTCATTGTTTTTGTTGCTTGTGTTATTCCATCATAACACCAGGTCTAGAGTTTTGTATTTCGCCCGCCACTTTGTTTGGTCTGTAGTATCAGCAGGGTATATGCCTATGGACCGCATACTGTCATGCAGGCAATCCATTCATTGCTTTTTTAGTCATCCTTGGGGCTGCTGGCCATCTGGGCTGAATGCAAGTGCCTGCCTCAGTGCCTCACAATGGATTCCATGTCAGCTCTGATGTGAAATCTATCACCACAGCCTCACTTCTCTCATTTTGTCTGGAATTGTGAAGGCCTTTGAAATGTCTTTGTTCATAACAAGATCCAGCTATATGATGTCCAAAGACTATGTGATTATTCGCATCATTGTGTGCAGTGCCAGTTTGTACCTCTTCATCATTGGCCATGAGGGAGATGTATGAACCTACCAATTTTGCCTTCTTGATACATAAGAACCAGTTAAATATTTCTCATTATACATGAACTCAGCAATTTTTCCCTTACTCAAAATCAAACCCATCTTGAGCAGTGCTTCCCTCTTCACCAGTTTGTATATTAGGTTTCTCTTACTAACGTGGGCTCCAATCTAAAACTCTTACTGTGAAGAAGTGAATATCAGGCACAAGGCTAAAATCAGATCAATAACTGCCTGAATTGTTTCAGCTTTCTAGAATACTGGCATCCATTAAATCTAATGAGATTAAAGCAAACAAGAAGGAAAGCAGGATTATTTTAAGAACTGCTAAAAGAATGGTTCCTTCTCTCCCTGAATAGTTGTACTGCTCATTTTATCAAACAAAGGAGTCTTATTTTCTTTTTTTTTCAAGCCTCTGTTCTCACTTTCTTTTCCACTCTTTTGAATTGTAAACCTGGTAGTTAAAAACTTATTTATTTCTATAATACACTCCAGGAAAGCCTCAGTTAAAGATAAGGGTAAATTGTGATGTAGATAAAAAGCATATATCGTAAGTTAAAGATAAATCTGTAACTTAATTTTCTCCACTATGGTATCCTCTAGAAATATTAGTCACATAGACTAGAAATTCTACACTGATTGGAGAAATCTGATTTAGATGGCATTTGCTAACTACCTATGATTGAGAAGAACTTGGCTGGCTTTGGGGAGGTTCTCTATCAATACCAATATAAAACTGGTCAACTTAAAGCTGCAAATTTTCATACACTTCCAATTGTTAAATAGTTACGTGTGTGGACTAATGCATCCATGCTTAATGAATCCGAAACAAGTAATTTGTATAATAACTTTAGGGTTGCAGAAGAAGATGAAGTGTATAAATATTTCTGTGCAATCTTCATATGAAAAACTATAGTTAAATCATTTACCAAGGTATTTCAGCCACTGATTTCATTCAAGTCACAGTGTTCTTTTTCAAATGTCAGGTTGTTAATGGGGAGACCTTTACCTTCACAAGGCACAGAATTTAAAATATTATGGTAATATATATATATGTATGTATGTATGTATGTATGTATGTATGTATGTGCTTTAGCTACTGTAGTATTATTACTGCTATTAGTAGATTCATAATTAATACATTAGGATTTCTATTAATCTATTCTGTTAAATGAGAGAACGCAAAGTCATTTTAGGCTAATTAAGCCATCAGCCCAATGTAGTTTTTAGTAACCCTTTAGATCACAGTATGTGGCTAGTTAAGCACAAAAGAGAAGGTGGAGAACTCTCTCACTCTGTTTATTAGCATTGAAAGGACTAATTTTGCAATATGTTATCTGTTAAACATTTTAAAAATAAGCATAAATAATTGGTAAGAACATAAGTGAATAGAACATGTGTTTCAGGACTGTGACCCAATCTGAATGGCTAGTTTAGAGTCCTGGACAGTATATATTGAAGATGGGAGAGCAAAAATATGATGTTTTTCTTCTATAATCTGGATTTTAAAAAATAAGTTTAACATGTTTAAACTTCTTTATCTTACTTATCCCCAGTTTGGAAAAGCCTTCATTATTATTTAAACAATTCATTAGTATATTAGCGTGTGGTACTCATACAAATATATGCATGTGACAAAGGGGGAAAATAGCTAATGGCCTTTTTTCTGATAATTTAATTTGGCAGCTGTATTGCATATATATACAATAAATACATTCATTATCCCAACAAGAAACTTCCTAACAAACGTTTATAATGTGACATTATAGTTATAAAGGATCACTTGCGAACCAGATGTACACATATACCCTGCATACTTGAATGGACAACAGAGAGAACTCCACCAAACTAGAACAGCATATTGAACTGAATTTTATTATTTCCCAACTCAGTTTATCACTACTACTAATCAGGATTTATAGTTGGGGAATTTATGGATTTGGGTTTCTTTTTTTAAAAGTAAGAAAATCAGTCCTGGACCAAAGATTAGAAGATGCTATATGATGATTTTTCTGAGTTAGACATGGGAAATGTAATGTCATTATTTTTTAGTTAAGAACCATACTATATAATATTGTGGAAGGCAACATTTCCTTATGTATTTGTGGTTGGTAAAATAAAGGCCAAGACTGAATCATGTATAAGCTCCACTTAATTTCTTACAGCACTGATGGAGATTTTGGTGAACTGCAGATTTCTGCATCCCTCACCACTGGCTATGCTAATTATGTGTTACATTCAGCAACTTCTATAGGAATAAAGAATAAAAGAAAGAATGTGTAGAATACAAAGTTGATCTTTTGTGTTTAAAACTATGGAAGTTTGTTTTTGAAAAATATGGAAACTCAGGTTTTCAATTTTAGCTAATAATTTTTGACATTATTAAATCCTGTAATTTTTTTTAAAATCTCAATTTGAAGTGGAAAATATACATTGGAAACACTGAAGCACAACATCCTCCTGCCCAAAATATAAATTTTAAATGTTATCTTACCTCTTGCGTTAATCTCCCAGAATCAGAATAAAATTGTCCATTCCAGTTTGATTCCATCCATCCACAAGCCACTGATATGAAAACTTCCAGCAATAGGAGGAATAACCAGATGCTCCTTGGTTTCATTGTTCTAATTCTAAAGAAAATGAGAAAGCATTTTCATGAAGAATTAATACTTGGAGGTTTGTGTTAATATTCTATTGCCTATTGAATAAGCCATATTTGATAATGCTTATATATCATGTCAAATGATTAAACCAGAGATGAGCACTGAAGATTGCAATGGAGAAGAGAGAATCAAGCAATGTGGCCACAACTGGCTTAGCAATACTGCAGAGTGGGGCCACATTACAGAAGTAGATAAGGCTTCCCTACCACCACCCTTTCTTGGCTTTTTTGAGCATGATTATTAATGAAATGATATTAAATTTTTGGTAGGGACACGTCCAAGTTTTTAAATCACGCAGGAAGATGGAAATTTGCATCATTTTTAATATAAACATGACTATCGAAAACTCCAGGGATGGGAGGAGAGAGGTTCAGAGATTCCTTGCAATTAGGGTTGAAAATTGACCAATCTTGCCACAAACCATACTTTACACATTACTGTAGGTGACAGTTGAGTGATTAATAAAACAAATTTCAGCAGAGAGATACTGAATTGCAGATGCAAACTAAAGACCAGTTCAAAAGTCATTATATAGTAATCCTTAGACTTCTATACCTTTGTTTCTCCTCTCTTCTTCAGCAGACATGGCATATCTAGATGTGATTACGAACAGACTATATTTGCCCATTACATTTAATCATAGTAACCTTAGTTTGTTTCAGATACAGTTAATACACAGAACTGAACTCATGGTTTTAATATTATTTATTTGAACTACCCATCAAAATATGAAGCAGGTACTTCATTTTAACTGAATGGAAAATATGCATAATTTTAAAATCATAATTGAAATATATCAGTCTCTTACCAGAGGAAGTGTGTGTGTATGTATGTGTGTGTGTATGTGTGTGTGTATATATATGTGTGTGTATGTGTGTGAGTGTGTTTTTTTTTTTTTTTAAGTTTTTGCGGGTACTTATATGTGTTCTGTTCAGCTTCCTTCGGGTATTATCCCACATCATTGTAGTGCTTTTAAAGTTGTAGCAACGTTTCAGCAGAATCTCATCTGCCATCATCAGGCTTCTGTATTGAGTTCGTATGTGGGTCAGGCTATCACAGTCATTGGTTTTAAATTTGAGGCTAGCCTATTGCTGTGCCAGGATATTTTTTTATACATCCTGATTGGTTGGGAGTCTTGGTCTGTGTTTATTGTTCTTGGAGTTTGTTTGATTGGTGTTTCTGGTTTTTTCTGTCTGTTTTGTGGCTTTGATTGGCTGGCAACACTGTGTTCCTGTATTGGAGGCTTTCAGTGCAGCTTGGCTTCGTGTGAAAGGACGGCTATTATCTATTAGGAAGCTAGGTTTCATCTGGGTGCCTGGTTGGGGTGTGTTTGAGCTGGAGGTATCAGAGGGAGTCTGTTTGTGCCCAGATGTTTGCCTGGCTTGTGGTGTGGAGATCTTTCTATTTGAGAGTGCAGGCTTCCAAATGATTGACAGTCTGGTGGAATCATCTCTTTTCATGCTTTCAGGTCTTTTTTCAATCTCTATGGCTTCTCTGATGATTCTGTGGCTGGGGTTTTCTAAAGTGGCTAGGGTTTGGGTGCCATTGAAGTTGATGTTGTGACCTGTGGTTTTCATGTGTGAGGAGATGTGTTCCAGCTTTTTTACTGCATTTTTGTGTTCATCCAGGTGGGTACTTATTCTTCTATTGGTCTGTCCAATGTATGTCGCCGGGCATGATGAAGCACAGGGAACTTCGTATATGCCTTGGTTTTCCAGGTCAATTTTGTCTTTGGGGTTTCTAAGGATGGCTGCTATTTTTTTTGTCTGTTTTGAAGGCAGTCTTGATGTGATACCTGTGTAGTATCTTACTGATTTTGTCTGTAGTACCTCTTATGTAGGGCAGGACAGCTGTTCCATAGGTCTGTTCATCTTCTAGGTCTCCTTTATGTCTCAGTGTGTTTCTGTAGATCAAGCCAGTGATTTTGCTTTTGTGGAAGCTGTTGGCTGTCAGTACTTTAGTCAGGGTGCATAGTTCAGTCTTTATGTGTGTCTTGTCTTTATGTGCATTTGTTTCTGGCGATTAGTGTGTTGGCCACGAAATTTATCTGTGCTGGGTGGTGGTGGGATTGGGCATTGAGGTAGTGGTTGGTGTGTGTTTTCTTCTGGTATACGTTGTGTCCTAGTGTGCCATCTGTTTTTTTTGTAAATTAGTACATCTAGGAATGGTAGTTGTTTATTTGTTTCCATTTCCATGGTGAACTTGATTTTGGGGTATGTGCTGTTTAGGTGTGTTAGGAAATTGTTTTGGTTTTCTTTTCCATGGGGCCAAATCACAAATGTGTCATCGATGTATCTTCACCATAGTTTGGGTTTCTGGGTGGCATTAGCTAGAGCTCTGGATTTGAATTCTTCCATGAACAGGTTTGCAATGACGGGTGGCAGTGGTGATCCCATAGGGGCTCCTTCAATTTGCTTGCATCTTTGTCCTTTGTATGTGAAATATGTGTTGGTTAGGCAGTGTTCTGTTAGTTCCATGAGGTGTTTAGCTGGTTGGTATTTATTTTTGATGATTTGAAGAGCTTCTTTTATCAAGACTTGAGTGAATAGTGAAACCACATCGAAACTTACAAGCAGATCTTCTTGTTCCACGTGTAGATCTTTGATCATTTCCAAGGAGTGGTATGAGTTTTGTACATGTGAAGCTGCTGCTTCAGCATGGGCTGTAGCTGCTTTGCTAAGTGTTTAGCTAGGTTTTATAGTGGTGCTCCTCTGGAACTGACTATGGATCTGAGAGGTATGCCTTCTATGTGTACTTTTGGGAGGCCGTATAGTTTGGGGCATCTTCCAGGATAAAGAAAAAAACCATTCTAGCACAGCATAGGCTAGCACCAAATTTAAAACAGAAAAGGCTTTAAATTTCAATTTAAAACTGAAACGGCTATGAAAGTCTGACTCATAGACAAACACAATACAGAAGCCTGATGATGGCAGATGAGATTCTGCCAAAACGTTGCCACAACTTTAAAAGCACAACTACAATGACGTGGGCTAATACCTGAAGGAAGCTGAACAGCATACATGTAAGTACCCATGAAAACTTAAAAAAA
>BLBF01000003.1:81984957-82000059 GCA_015471245.1 Laticauda colubrina | reverse complement strand
CCATCATCAGGCTTCTGTATGGATCCATACAGAAGCCTGATGATGGCAGATGAGATTCTGCTGAAACGTTGCTACAACTTTAACAGAACTACAATGACGTGGGATAATACCCGAAGGAAGCTAAACAGCACACACACACACACACACACACACACACACACATATATATATATGTGTGTGTGTGTGTGTGTGTGTGTGTGTGTGTGTGTAAGTCTCCTTTTATCACTATTTTTTTACAATCATTTCACTGAGAGAAAACATGAACACTGAAGAACAAGTGGTATATATCATAATCACGTTACAGGCACATACATTGGGTGTTTTAAAAAATAATTAATTTTTACATATTTAGAATGCATAAAGATTGAGGTAATTTGGATACTAATGCTTTTTTGAGGCATGAAGTAAAGTATTCATCTGTCAAAATTTTGAACTGTGAGAATTTTCTACAAGACCGAAATTCAAATGCTTTATTAACAGGGTGAATCTTTCAAATAACATCTGTTGAAATAATCACACTGTCAGTAATACGTAAGATCAGAATGACATTCTCCATCATCACCTTCCTCCAGAATCATCACTCTATTTCTGAAAATCACCTTATAGTTATATATGCATTTTTCACCGTAATTTCTTTCCACCTTGGAAATATTATGGAAACCAAGGATATCAATATTGAAGAATAAAGAAATAATGATCTCTAGAATCCAATCCATAAAAAACAATCAGAAATTTAGTCTCAGAACAGTAGGCAGGTTCCAGTTCCTTGGTTTCCGATAGGACTGTATATTGTATTTGGAAGAAATTTACGCATTTTTCTAAGAAGTAACTACATTTTTGGTTGGAGTGATGAATGCTTTAGGGGTCATTGAACTGCTGGTCTCATGAACAGAGATTCATTCTGTTTCAAAGGTCATTTTTAATACTTAATCATTTGTGTCAGAAGGACTATTGTTTCATTATAGTCACTCGAAAACATAAAAGTCTTGATTTATTTTCTTATTTTTACTGAATGTAGACTCAACTAATGTCTTTTGCTTACCAACCTGAAAGATCTGAGTTATTCTGCTTTCCTGGCTATAATGCTGGAGAGCACAATTTGAAGAGGAATTTTAAAAACCCACTCCCAAACCCAAATAAACACAAGCATCTAACTTTTAAAAACTCTTCCAAGTTACAGATGCATGCATGCCTCCATTGTAATTAAAATGACTGTATGGTTAGTCCTCAACTTACAACAGTTCTTTTAGTGACCATTCAAAATCACAACAGCACTGGAAAAGTGACTTATGACCATTTTTCACACTTACAACCTCCATTTTTTACACTTACAACCATTTTAACCTTCCCATGTTCACACTGATCAAAATTCAGACACTTGGCAACTGACTCTTATTTATGACAGTTACCATGTCCCAAGGTCATTTAATCACTTTTTGGGACCTTCCAACAAACAAAGCCAATGGGGAAGCCAGATTCACTTAACATCCGTGTTACTAACTTTACAAATTCAGTGATTCACTTAACAACATGAAAGGCCATAAAATGAGGCAAAATTCACTTAACAACTGTCTTGCTTACCCACAGAAATTTTCAGTTCAGTTGTGGTCATTAAGACAAGGACTATTTTTACATTAAAGATCATAACAACATGTAAACATCATGCATGAAGCAGTAATAGACTAAATTGTAAATGGGATTAATGACACCATCAAACAGGTCAATTTATATACACAAAAATTTATACTAATTTATAGAATGGTCAGGAACCTTTCTGAAAATGCATTAGTACATACGAGAAGATTGCTAATGTATGCTAGTATATTTCACTATTCTTCTCCTTGGTAACTAAACTTTTTTCCCTCCCCACTTCTACTTTTACTATAAACGTTTTGGACAAAAATTCAGTTAGCTATCTGTTATTTTTCTCTTTTAATTTGTCACTTCTGATCAGTTATCTTTTTTTCTCTGTACGGTTTTTAATACACATTTAGCTCTGCAAATGCTAAACACTTATTGCAGCAACAGCCATGTTCTCTATACAGATAATCCTCAAGTTACTAATGTAATAGAGCCTGCCAATTCTTAACTTGAGGATTCATTAATTGGATCATATTTATTTGACTTGACTTTCCCCTGCATTGTTAAGTGCACTTGAATTATCTCAGGTGGGGAAGACCGGGGGGCGGGGGGGGGGGCAATGCTGGAACAGGCCACCTGCTTCAGACTACTCAAAGCCTCTCCTAACCCACTGAGACTCCTCATGCTCCCCTGATGTCCCCACAATTACTTCCCCCATTTATCCTGCTCTACTGGGTCTCACAGACCTTTGTAAAAGTTTTGTCACAGAGAATGGAGGCCTGAAGTAGCATGAAATTGTGACCCCAAAGGTTTCAATCCTCTTTGCAAAAGGTTTTGGAGCAGAGGATCTCGCACTTCTGCAGGCCTCCATTTTCCCCAGCAAAGTCTTTTGATGCAGAGACTGGCAGCTTTTGGGGATGCAATGTCATGCTTCTTCAGATTCAACATGGCTACCCGGTGTTCCAAAAGCAGATCGTGTGTCCTGCATAGGTAGCCTTGGTGAGGCAGCCAGGCTGAGCAGGGCATGCTTGTCCCGCTCTGTCTCTGGGGTTACTGCTTCGCTATTGGTGCTTCAGGAACAGGCAAAGAAACTGTGATAGAGGAGCTGGAAAGGAAACAGCCCTCCCAAGCTCCATTTTCACCGGCAAAGAGTTGCAGGAGGCTGTCGCAGCTGAAAAACGGAGCTCAGGGAGCCCATTTTCTATGGCAGAAGCACTGCTGGTTGACCCTGTTTCCAGCACAGCCCCGTGGGCCAGATCTAAGTATACCACAGGCTGGATTCAGCCTGTGGGCCTTTAGTTTGACACCCCTATTTTGGTATATTGCCCTAATATTTAATTTTGTATTAATAGTCCTTTATGCAATATATTTCTATTGTCTTTACTTATAATTTTAATCCCTTTCAGAAAAAATATATATTTTCAAAATTTGGCAAGGCTCCCTGAGAAACTTGTTTAGAAAATCAGCTTACAAAACATTTAATACTTTAACCAAATTCTGATCAACATGCATAAGTACATGTACAACATAGGCAAGAGTAAATACAGTAAATAACTGCAATTGAAAACAAAATCATTTTGCGTTCATTGTTCAAGCATGCATTGATAACTTAAGTACCATTTTTCTTGATTTTTTTTTAGAAACATCATTGATGTTTACAAGCTATTTATCTCTATTCCTACAAAACCAGCTTGCCCTGACAGATTGTGGTACCGCTGCCCTTTGCCAGGTCCATAGATCCTTAGGGTCTCCACAGAGATACAATATTCATACTAAGTAGTTGGATTGGGAGATCAATAGTGAGATTATCATAGATTCTGCCCTGATCCTATGAAGATTTCCTCAGCACAACAGTTCAAAAATGGGGATTGCCTTTTAGTGTTTGTAAACATGTTAAGTTTGGAACACGAGGGGTCAGGTTGAGGTGGGGGAATGATTGGAATTTTCCTGGAAGTTGCTGATTGATTGCTGTGAATGGTGTTGTTACTACTTTGATTGAATAGCCTCATCTGTTTGCTGTGTGTGGCCTGAATCAGGTAACTGGCTAGGTTGTAGAATGTATCCAGTTCTATTGATTGGCTGATAACTCATTTATTTGAGTGCCAGGCTTCCAGGAATTCTTTTGCTTTTCTGCTGTTTGTGTGATTTTTTTTGGGGGGGGGGGGTGTTTTTATAGTAAATTGTGTGACCTGCATGGCATGGGTGGATCTTAAGACATCATTATTTTAGTTCTTTATTTCAGTTATGTGCTACTTAATTTTTTAAAATAGAGCTAGCTCCCTGTTTTTCCTAGGTACTTAGCCAATTGCAATCCCAGTTGTTAATCATAGAAATGGTGTAAGCTCTGTCTTGGTGAGGCATGCAGTCTTTTGGTTTGCACAATTCTTGGGCTACATCTGATCGAAAAAAATCCATAAGATACATCCATGATACATATATTACATAAATATGTAATATACAGTAGTTATCTCTCCCACTGCCAATTTCTAAGTAATCTACATTCCACTGCCATTTTAAAATAAATATTATATGGTTTATATCCTGCCTTTCATTCAAGAGAGAAGCATATCAACTGCTTCCTCCTCCTATTTGAAGTAGGTCATGCTGAGGTGGGAGAAAGTGACTAGTCTGTAGTCTTCCGATGATTGAGGGAGGGGGATTTCTCAAATTTTATTCAACTCCATTAACCATTAGAGTACCTCTACTACTTGTGTTAAATTATTCACACTTAGTTCATTATTTCATTCTAAACACTATGCGAGTATAACATAGTAGTTAAAGTCCTGGGCTAATTCAATCAAAACTCAGGTTAAACTCTGTCCTTAACCACCAAAACTCAACAGATTTCTTTCCACCCCGTGTATTAGGCAGGGTTGTTAGATTAAAAATGGGAGGAGAATATGTACTTTGTACTTCTGGAGGAAATGGGAATAATACATGATTTCATTTCAGCTGTAATTTTGTATTAAGCTTATACTACATTGCATGCCCTGGAACCAACTATGTTTCTTCTCTGCTATGCTTAATATACAATTGCAAGATCCACTCTTTGTAAAATGCTTCTAAGAGGAATATTTTAACAGTCTGATACAGAAGTGAGTTTAGTCTTGATTTTTTTTCATAATACAGGAAAACAAGCTGTCAACTATTGTTCAAAATTGAGGATTTTGTAAGAAAGATGAAAGGTATTTATTTTTTTAAAAGATATTTTTGATGGTGTTCTGCTATGGAACTAGTATGAGAATCAGTTTTATTTTATTCTATAGGGAAAGTACAAAAACATGAATAGATGCATAGTGTTAACAAGAGTCAGCTTTTAAAATCATAAGACTATAAGCAGTGCCTTGCTAAACCAGACAATGACCCATCTACTCTACCCATCTCTTCTCATGGTGGCTAACCAACCGCACAAGGAAGCCTATTAGTCTCCCAGCAAATGGCTTTCAGAGTAGTCAAACTGCCATGCATAATTCTATATACTTCAATCATGTCCCTTCTCATTCTTCTCTTTTCTAAACTAAAAAGGCCCAAATATTGCAACTTTTCCTCATGGGATTTTAATAATTTTATTAAAAATTAAGATTGCCACAATAAAAAGCATTATAAAAGGAACTAATAAAAAGTACAGAACAAGAAAAATAGAAACAAAAACAAAAAATAAAAGAATAAAGGGGAAAAGGGGGGAAAAAAGCAGTTAACAAGCAATTTCCCAAAGCGGTTAGAAGAGGAAATATGTGAAGCCAGCTTCCTTTAGAAAATGCTGGCCATGATTTGAGCAAAAGGATGGCTATTCCCTCAGCTCCAAGAGCATTTAACCCACCAGAAACTGTTGTCTTGCAGTCTCCTTATGAGCAGCAACTCTCTGGAGCACTTTCTTTCAAGTCCTCTCCTTATAAAGAGAGGAATTACAAAGAGACTATCTTCTCTTCATTCTATTACAATCATTGGCTTTGATTATCACAGAACCATCTTCAGATTATCATTTCTTCCCCAGAAGTCCAGGAAATTGCTCCAGCCCTTGATAATCTTAATTGCCCCTCTCTGAATCTTATCTAGCTCCACTATATCTCTTAAAAAAAAAAAAAGTTCAGGACCGTATACCAGATTCCAGATACAGTTTTACTGTTGATTTATATAAGGGAGTTATTGTATCTTTATTTTTAATACTGTTTCTTACTATTTATATCACTGCCCTTTTTTTTAGCAGATGCATACTTTTACAAAGTAAAAACCCAAAAGCCACAATTGCCAACAGTGAAAAAATAAAAGAAGTTGTTAATGGGAGTGCAAAAATCTTTTACAAAGACAAACAGAGAGAGACAGAGAGAGAGAGATACTGTCCAGAGATGGAAAGAGGGACAGTGACCCACAGAAAGTATGGATAAGCAGACCAGAATTGTAGGATAGTTCAGCAAAAAGAAAAACAAAAAGGGCTGCTTTAAACAAAATGACCATCAATATATCAGCTGCTTAATGATGACAACTGCTAACAGATAATAAAGAAAATATAAAAGCATATTCAATTATTTTGGGAGAGATATACAACATACAAGATTTCAGAAGAGTATCTAATGACACAACAAGCATGAGTCACCAGTGTGATGCAGAATGAAAAGGCATTAATGGTTCTACATTAATTTATATGGGTAAGACCTTTTTTTAATATCATACGCAGCTATGGGGCCATACTTTAAAAAGTTTCATTATCTGATATAGTTTTAAGAAGGATGAAGTGGTTGATTGGAATAAGAAACTAAACCCTTTTACAAGAAACACAAGTAATTGAGGTTTTACAGGTAGTTCTCATGTTACAAACCCAATTGAGCCTAAAATTTATGTTGCTAAGTGAGAAATTTGTTTAGTGAGTTTTGCCCCATTTTATGACTTTTCTTGCAACATTTGTAAAGTAAATCTCTGCAGTTGTTAAATTAGTGACATAGTGGTGAAATAAATATGGTTTTCACTTTGACTTTGCTGGTCAGAAGATTGCAAAATGGTTGCATGATTCTGGAACACTGCAACCATCATAAATGTGAGCCAGGTGTCAAGCAGCCAAATGTAAAATGTGTGACCATGGGGATGCTGAAATGATCGTAAGTGTGAAAAATGGTCATTTGTCATCCTTTTCAGTGCCGCTGTAACTTTGAATGGTCATTAAGTGAAGTGTTGTAGGTCGAGGACTACCTATATTGTGTGTTTGTGTGTGTTCATACAAAATAGAGTTTTCTTTTTTTAAATATTTAATTTTTACAATATAAAGAAAGAGCAACAGTTTTAATGTCTGTATAAACAATGTTTCAAAGACCTGAAAAGACATTACACAGCAGAAGATGAAGATAAGTTTTTGACTTATCCCAAATGCCAGATAGAGATTAATGTATTTAACTTACAGGCAGGCAAATTCCAGCTAAATATTGGATTGGCAGCAGTCATGGAATAGAAAAGACAGAATGAGGAAAGCAAGCCATGATCATGCCACTGTAATGCAAGCTCATACCCCCTTTCTATCTACATCATACCTATGCACCAAAGAGTCAGAACTTGTGGTGCAACACTGCTAAGATTCTGTAGATACTTCTATCTTAGAAGAAACTTATTATCAGTAAAAGCAGTTGGATAAAAGAAACAATTTTCACACGATACACATTCCTTCACTGGATGCCTCAAATATCCCTTCCATGATCTACCATTCTAGTGAATAGTTTCTTTATATTTTTCATAAAAACAGTCAGCCTGTGGCACATTTTCTAAAAGCCATTTTGCTGCAGCAGCTGTATTGCTGGGTAATTTCAAAAATAATTTTACTGCCTGTTGGTTTTATAAAATACCATTAGTTCTGTACTTAATTATCTATATAATCTCAGATTAATCTCTTCAATTTTGATGAGATGCCTTAACTGCACCTAGACTAAATGTGTTATATTTGAGTACAGAAAAAAAATTAATAAATTAAGTTTTATCCCCTCTTTGTTCTGAATTATAGCTAAGAATTAAGCGGAAAGATAAATAGTATAAAATCAAATGAAAAAACCCATATATGTTATGAAAGATAAAGGTTCCCCTTGCACATACGTACTAGTTGTTCCTGACTCTAGGGGACGGTGCTCATCTCTTTTACAAAGAGCCAGCGCTGTCCGAAGAAATCTCCGTGGTCATGTGGCTGTCAGGACTAAATGTCGAAGGCGCACAGAACGTTATTACCTTCCCACCAAAGTGGTCCCTATTTTTATACTTGCATTTTACATGCTTTTGAATTGTAGATCAGGTAGTGTAACCTTAAATAACTTCTAGCAAACTAAATGGAACAGAAGAAAACAAATCCATTTTTCTTTCTTATGACAAATTTTGATTCAGTTGTCCTGTAACAGTCCAATTCATGTTTTCCTTATTTAAGAGTAGACTGTTGGTTTCTTGAAACCATGAAAAATATACTTCAGGGATATGCTAGGAGAACAGAAATACAATAAGCTTTCCCTTCTACAGCATAAGTGTGTTTTCCATTTCAGCTATTATTGTACTTACAAATGGTGAGTAGAACCAGATAACTAGAAGATCACAAACCATGGCTTTGCCTGCCATAGAGAAAGCTTTTGAAAAAAAACACATTTATTTATGCATTCAATGGGAGTTGTATATTCATGTTTGATTCTGTCTTGTTAAATTCTCTGTCTTGCCTTCTTTATATAGGAACATTAACAGAAGACACATTGATTTCATTGTAATTAATTTAGCACATTCCTAAAAAATTCAGTCTTTTCTCTATTTTCCTTGGACTATGTAACACAGGTACAATCCCTGTACTATGCTTCATTTTGTTATTACTGTCAAATAGCAAACCTGAATCTACATGACAGCATGCACGTTGGACCAAAGGATAAAACATATTTCTGTGTCAGAACATTATAGTTCCTCATAATTTCTTCCTTATAATTTTGCATAACTAAAGTGACCTTGAAGCAGTAAAAGCTCCTAATTTTTGCATTTTAACTTTTGCTTTTATTTTCACTGCCCAAATTTGGGAGTCCATAAGAATCTGTTCTAATTATATTAAAACTGTATTACAGAAACGTTTTGGAATGACTTACTTTAAAAGGTCAAGCTAATCTTGCTTTTAAAAACTGCAGCTTTCATTTAATAAAACTTTCTTCAACATTATGGTATGGATGCCATCATGACAGTTTTGAGCAAACTGTTTTGAATCATTTCATATTTTAAAACTACTAAAAAAAATCACTGGTTACATCTAGTTGGACCAGCAAGAACCTTTATGATCTCCTTAATGGATCAGGACAGATAGCAAAAGACAAAGGAAAAGAAAATATTAGTACAAAAATCCATGATTTGCCTTCCCAGAATTATGAAAAAAAAGCTATAAGCCATACTCAATTTATAATGAAAATAAAATGCTTTCCAAGAACAGAAAATAGAATAGAGATTAGAAAATGAGATAGTTGAGAAATGTGAATTTCACCATACTGATGCACTCATTTCTGATATATTAGGACTGAGCATCAGATCTAAAATGTAATGCAGCGTATTACAAAGAAGTAATGTTTAATCACTTCTAGAAGGTACATCATCTATCTAAAAATAATAATTACATGAAATGATCGCCTATTTGAATCATTTTCTCTGGATGCCCTTTGAATTTTGGGAATGTAATTTATAGGAAGTGTTTTCATGTGCACCATCTGTGAAGCAATCTCTTCTGGGAAGTTTATTTAGAATATATGTATTATATTTAAAAGTAACAGTAATTATTAATATATTAATGCAGCCAATTTTTTTTCCTTTTAAGTTTCATCAGGCTTTTTAGACTATTAATTGACTCAATGTTATTCTCATACGATCTTATCTCATCTGTTCTAATTATAAATGTTAATCTTTATAATAGTTCTATTAATTATTTACAAAATATGTTGAATGGGATTTTAGAAGACTTTTTTTGCAGATGCAGTTTTAAGCAAAATTGACACTTCAAGGCCATAAACTTCAATCAGCTGCTATCTCACATGAATGATAGTTATCATCATGATTCATTAAACACATGGCAGTTGAACATAATATGACTATCTTTTCAAGGTATCCATTAAAAAAAACAAGCCATGGTATTTCTAGAAAAGGAAGTCTACCTATCTTTCTTCACTGATTTCTTTCTTCACTGATTTCCCTATGAATACCTTTAAGATTTTAAACAGTATATTCATTACTAAGCATGTCTAAAATTATCAGTGCAAAACAGAAAAAAATATGCTAATAGAAGGAAGGCAAGACAAACACTGAAAGGTGTCTATCCTTGCTATTCAACTTGAGATTATGTATGTATGTATGTACACAAACACACACACACATGTACATATATAAAAATATAAAGCAACATTTTCTCCAGAATTTTAAATTCAGCACAGGCGACACCTAGGGGCAAAATAAAGAGAAAGTCAGAGCAGCAATTCCAAGGATTTCAGAACTACAACTTGATGGACAGCTCATCTTTGATATAAAAGTTCCAAGTAACCGAGTAGGACAAGAAACAAGTTTACCTTGAATACCAAGATGTCTTACATGACAACACATCAGAGATATTTCATAGTGACTTGTTATATAATGTCTACCAATATTTTAAAAAGGAAAAAAGTATATTTCAGTATGTTTTTACTTAGAAATAATTTTCTTCTGAACCCTGTGGTATTTAGTCTCTGATACTATAAGTCACACAGACTGCATCATTTCAGACTTGGCTCTTACATAATTTTTTAATAATACAAAGGAGAATTTTAAAGGGAAGTGAGAATTTGAAATATTTTAGAACGTCTCTATACTGCATCAAGTCTTTTGTACTCTGTATAACCTGCAATATTATATAATCACACATTAAAGTCTCTAGATGGTTGCTATCAGCTATTTTATACATATATGCCAAACAAAAAACATGAAGTTGGGTTTCTGTGATAACCATTGGGAAAAATATGCAATGTTTTGAATGAATATGATGTGACAGTAAATATTCTTGCTAGGTGACAAAAAAGAAGCATAAAAGGATTAATTTGAAGATGCAAGATTAAATTAGACAGGTGAGTCTCTTTCAGAAAAACATTGTTTCAAATATGTAGTTATAAATTTCTTCAAACAAGCACCTAGCAAAGGAATGAATCCAAAATTCATAACTGATGTACTTATGAAAGACTGGGATAATTAGTCTGGAGTACAAAAGAGATAAATAATTGTAACTGTAGGACAAATAATTTTGGGATAGCATCAAGGTTGGCTTCAGGGAAAATGGACATACAAGCAAAAGAAATCAGAATAAAAATAAAACTGAAGGAATGGAATATAAGAAAAATGCAGATTTATCTCCAAGAATGAATGAATGAAAACAAGATACGAATTTGATGAATAAGCAGTTGAAGAAAACAAAATGAGTCTTGTTCTTCCATATGATAAATGTAATGAGACTTTTGTATGCAAATATGGAAAGTTCTGTTTCCTTCCAACAAAGGAAAAATGGATGGTGAAGTTAATGGCACTCACTGAGATGGTGAAATTAACTACTTTGATTAAAGGACTTTGACCAGCTTTGTTTTTACACGGAAACCATTTTGGGACTTTGTGCTAGAAACTGAAAAAAGTGCTTTATTAATTTTTGGATTTGATTATTATAATGGCTTGCGATTACAGAAATACAATGTAATATTGAATTTAGACCAAAAAGTTAATACATTTTATATTTGTAACTGTACTGAAGAAAGTTGGAAGTTACTCTGTTTTTTTTCTTTATTCCTTTGCACTTTATCCTTCCCCATTTTTCTTTTTCCTTTTCTTCGGTTTTTTAATTTTTGAAGAAATTTAATGAAGTATATTTTAGAAAAGGAAATATATGGAAAGCACTAAGAATTTGCAATGCCATGAACAAATCGGAGTTATAATGGATGAATTGGAGTTATAATGAATGATTGAGATTTTAAGAACAGAAAAATGCAGATAATATTTTGGGGGATAAGTATTTGTTCTGGACTAAATGAAAAGAACTAAACAAGAAGCCTCCAGAAGAATAAATGGAATCAAAAACTGAATGAAATAATCCAAAATGAAGCCAACACAACAGTACAGAGAATTTTACAGATTTATATAGACATTATAGCAACATGTCAACAAGTGGAATGAAAACAACTGGTATAAATAGCAGTTTATAGCAGTTCAAGGGAAAATATTCAAGGGAAGCATTCAAGGGAAAAACTAAAAGATACTTGGAAAAAAATTAAGTCAGGCTACAGGTGTAGATGGTATAACTGGAGAACTGTTAAAAGATGGACCTAACTAGATAATGGAAAAATAAGGATTTGAAAATCACATCTGTGCCTGATTGGAAGAATATATCCCTTTAACCAATGTGTTGCAGATGGCAGAAACTTCAAGGGTAATTGTTCATTAAGTGTATCTGGGAAGGCAGTTGGCAGAATTCTGATTGAAAAAGACAGTTAAAAAGACAATGAGACAAAGCTGGGAAGAGCAACGAAACTATACATTGGAAAGAGAATAGGCAGAAAATGGGAGGAATGGCTAAAGTCATTGGGAAAATATCTAAAAATAGGAAAGATGACTCTAGTCGTTAGTTTAGAAAAGATGCATGATGAAAAAGTTTAAGTTACAAAATGTTTTGTGCTAACATTGAATTGAAGGTTAATATAAAAAGACCAGATGGGAAAACTTGCAAGAAAATTAATAGAATACATAGTAAATTAGCAGGAAATTAAAAATGTAAGATGTACCATTTGCTTATGAACAAATTTATGAACATTTATTTATGAACAAATGTAAAACAAATGCTTGTAACAATGTTAAAGCTGGATTGATTTGTATATTGAATCAAGTATATATTCAGATTGTTGGCTGAGAATCCAAATATTTTGCAGTGAATTTCCCATAGGTTATATGATGCAACATGTGATACAACAGGGACAAAGCTTCTGAAATTCATGTCACAGCCAACAATATACAGTATTGACAAGGAAAATAGAGTGAATAATTGAAAGATAATACATAAATGTCAAAAAACTAGTATTTTATTTATATAGATGAATTTGTTATACCTTGGTATAATGGTCACCAAAGAGAGAAAATGGAAACATTTTTAAAATAAATGCTGCTAGTTAGAGTCTGTTGCCACCCCCCCAAAAAAAAAGGCATTTGTTGAAAGAAGCCAATATGATTTCCTATGCAATAACTTATGCTTCTCTTGTTACATGTGAGAATTGGGTATATTAAGAGAAACATAAAAGTTGAATGCATTGGGAATGGAAGACTTAAATGTGTTTTGTGGTAATCTAGATAAGGTCAAGAATCAATGGAAGTATAAAAAAAATGTGACCTGACTATGAAAGTACAAAAGATGTACGCCCGAGATTAGAATTGCGAATCAGATATACCAAACTGAGGAGAGCAAGGAGTCCGAGAAAGTTGTGGCTGGATGCAATGGACAGGACCATCAGAAAGTGAGAAAAGTACAGGCTAGGTATAGAAAAGCAGAGCATGGAAATGGTGAAAAGCATCGCTGATTTGCAAAGAAAGAAAAGAGTGGCGGGGTATAGGGACCGCTGCTAGTATAACTAACTATATTCACTACATTTTATTTCACGTTTACATTTTCTTGGGCTCACTGTTTTTTAACTTCCTTTCTCATATTGACATAACTGGGGCGCAATGCGATGGACAGGTATTTTATATAAGCTCACAGATCCTACTACCCAAAGGCTCTGGATTCCCACCGCAGGACAACCTGGGCTTCTTCTGACAACCGGGCGGCCAAGAACCCGCCGCGTTAATCGTGGGACAGGAAAAGTTTCCCTTCTCCCACTCCGAGGGAGGTCTCTAACGGAGAGGGCAGGACTGAAAACGACAAGCGAGCCGAGCATCTCCCCATCCTTCACCAACCCCTCTCTCTCTCTCTCTCTTTCTCTCAAACTAGCGCTCGGCCAAGCCTGCCGCTCCGATTCCTGGAGTCTCTGCCACGGGCCATTGGCGATGCGCAATCGCGGGACTCAAGCTATATGCATTCAATTCAAAGTTCTTCAACCAGCCTCCCCAAAGCAAAAGCGCCCAGAGAAATGGGTTTCGGAATTGCAGTTTTTCTAGATAGCCACCCGCCAGAGACTTTCCGCGCCGGGGGCCTCTTCCTTCCCTCCCCGATCCAGCCATCCACCTACCTTCCCAGCAAATGGGAAAGGGAGAGCGAGCTCCCTCCGGAGCTTGTGGCTTCTGCTTTTCGGGCCAACTCTTTCCCTCCAACAGCTTGCCCCTCTCTTTTTTGCTCGCTGGATTCCTCCTCTTTCCCCCCCCCCCCCCCGCAACCCTCGCGTGTAACACACACACTCACACCTCATCCCCCAACCCGCCGCCCGCTGCATATTCCGAGAGCTCAGCTCGCTCGGGGCGGCCCTGCTTTAACTGCCTCCTAAGTTGACGGCGTGGAAAGTCTCGCGTGCAGAGCTCTTCCCTCCTCCGCAGGGGGAAAAAAAAAAAAGAAGAAGAAGAAGGGGGGGGGGAGGACAGGAGATCAGAGCATCCCCCACCCAGCCACCCAAACGCCCGAATTGCTCCGTTCATTCGGGCGGACGGGGTGGTGGAGATGGGCGCATCACTTGGGTCGTTCTTTCCCCTGGTGGGCGGCGAGGGCGGGGGGAGGGGGGGGAAAGAACAACAAGCGTGTTAGCTCTCGCCCAGCTTCCTCCCACCGGCGCTAGAGATGAAGCTTTACCTGGAGTAGCCCGAGAGCGGCAGGCGCACCTCCAGCGAAAAGAGCCCGGCGCGAAATGAAGGGAAGGAGACGTCAGAGTTGGGGCGCTTTTTGCTCTCGAAAGAAAAACGTCCTCGAGGAAAGCAACGCGAAGCCTGCGGGAGCGCTGGGAAGGGCGGCGAGGGGAGATCATGAAGGGGTGGTAGTGGCCTGAATTGAGAGGAAGGAGGAGGGAGAAGGGATGGAAGGGAGGGGGGGGAGAGAGAGAAGGAAGGAAGAAAAGCGAAACAAAAAACAAAAAACAAAAAACAAAAAGGCGGAAAAGAAAGACGAGGCAGCGGCAGCTTCAGTCGCAATCCAGGCGCGAAGAGGTGTGTGTAAATGCTGCTTTGCTGAATTCCTGCCCTATTTCTGCTGTCTGGACCAGCGCTGCGTGACGTCACCGGCGCATTTGCATATTCTACCCAATCGCTGACACCTGTGCGGACATCGGAGAAATGGCGAGGGCGAGGGAAAAGGGCGGGAGTCCCAGGCGGATGGGAAGGTGGGGAGTCGGGAGAAGAGGCTCAGTTGGCCAAGGGCAAGGAAGGCCGCCGCCGCGGCGGATCGCTTTCCAAAGGGCCCCAGCTGGAGATTGCGTGACTCGTGGCACCCTGGCTCTGGGCCTTTCCTTGGACGAGCTTGTTTAAACCCCCTCTGCCTCAGAGGTGGATGCTAGTAGGAAAGGCCAGGGAAAGCTGCTGCTATTATTATTATTATTATTATTATTATTATTATTATTATTATTATTA
>BLBF01000003.1:81970917-81984947 GCA_015471245.1 Laticauda colubrina | reverse complement strand
TATTATTATTATTATTATTATTATTATTATTATTATTATTATTATTATTATTATTATTATTATTATTATTGGTATTATTATTATTATTGGTGTTATTATTATTATTATTATTAATTTATTTATTATTATCATCATCATCATTATTTCTTCCTGCTCAGCACCTCATCCTCGCTAACTCCAACCTAAGTACCAATAAGTAAGCAGCTGTAGGGCTCCAACAGAGCGAGAGAGCAGTGCCAGTTCCCTCAGATGTGGACTGGCTGCCTCTCAGAGACCAAGGGAAGCCAGCTGTTGCTGCATCTCTCCCTCTGTGTTAATAACTGTCCCCTGTGATTTCAATGAGTTTAATGACAGCATAATCAAAATGCATCCTTATTAAACTGGGCTTTACAGTATTTAATAAATCATTGCAGAATGCGATATATTTACAACCCAGTGTCGAGTCCTGGCAACTGTTTGAATTAGTTGTCCCTGCTGTTTTCTTGATACATTTTTCAGAAGTGGTTTGCCATTGTCTCCTTCCTAAAGCAGAAAAAGTACAAACTGGCCCAAGGTCAACCAACTGGCTTTGTGGCTAAGGTAGGACTAGAATTCAACCAGCTTCCAGTTTATAGCCTCGTGCCTTAATCCTAATGCCAAATTGCCTCTCAGAATACACTAAACCTAGTTTAAACACCAATTTTTTGGTGGGTGTGTGTGTGGGGGGGGATCAAGCAATGGAAGGTTCCTTGCTGAAATGTTTAAAAGGAAAGTGATTTTTGGTTTTGTCTTTGAAAACAAAAAAGTTATAGTCACCATTTGAGAGGTCCCTCCTCAGCAATGAAAAAATATTGGAAAGGGGCAATTGCCCTTTTTCTTGATTGATCAATTGCTTTTTTTTCTGGGCAATACAGACTGGACTTAATGGACTCATAATAGGTTAATTTTTCCAGCAAGAGTAATGTAGTTAAAGTACTGGAAGAGCAAGTTGAAAGCCTCATCTCTCTATGCAGGGTAACCTTGAAGATTAGGGACCCCTGAGAGTGACTATGAAACTGATGACAATTGACAGCAATTAAAAGCAAATTTGAAAGACCGAGTCTTGCAAAACAAAAAAAATTAGGTGGATTGGGCTGAAAGAGAATGACTGGGCCAAAATCACCCATGCCAAAATCACCCATGACTTTCATAACTGAGGCAGGACATGAACTCATAGTCTGTTTTCTAGCCTGGTGCATTAAGCACTGGACCAAACTGGCTAAGAAAACTCTCTTCTTGCAGAAGCTTTAGTAAAGATATAAACAGCTTCATATATTTTCTTCATCTAATTCATAAATTGAAAAATACACAAAGAGATTATAAACCATTTTGTGCATTTTGAAGCAACATTTGTTAGACATAACTTATTAAAAGGAAAGCTGACACTCTGGCATTGCTCAAACAAAAATGAAATAGAAAACATCCAAACAACAGGATTGGATAGCATTGTTCTGAGATAGGTTTAATTGAATGTGTAACTTTATGACTTCTGGAAAACTATTAAAGTAAATAAAGCAAATTTTCTCAACTTTTGGTAGTCTATTCCTTTGTCCCTTTAGCACCAGGGAGGACTCATAGTCCCATCCTATTCACTACATGTTTAAGGTCAACTGATGTCCTAAGCTCAGCCCCTTCATCTTTTCTATTGTTCATGTCTTGTCTACTGGCAAGACATTAAGGTTAAGAAACTAAAGGCAAGTGTGGTATTGAGTGAGTTATGGGCATGATAGCCAGGGGGAAAATTCTGTGTTGTCCCCTTTCCCTTGGTGCCCTAAACTTAGTTTGCTTGATGGTTAATCCAGGGCTGATCCAATTATTAACAGGCAGAGGCTGAGCAAGGAATTTCAGCTGGAGAGAGCAGCTGTTAACTTGTCATACTCATTTGAATGTGAAATCTCTTGTTCGATGGATTGGAGTGGAGCCAATCCCTAGCCGAATTGCCCATCACTCAGAAAGAGAGAGGACAACTGAGAAAGCAGGGGAGAAGAACTGCTTCTGCTCTGCTGAATAATGTCTTGATTGCTACACAACCAAAGAGATTGGACACCTACAGGGAGCACATGTTAATGATATGGTTGACCCTTGCAATCTCCACCTTCATCCCTAGAACTTTATCATATATGAGCAGACAAGAGACTTGTTACAAATGCAACATGGAAGATTGGGATCATTGAACTACATTTTCAAGAGATTCTCATATTCAGAACTCTGCCAAAAGAAAGAGAGAGAGAGAGAGAAAAGAAAGAGAAAAAAGAAAAAGAAAAAAGAGAAAGAAAAGGAGGGAAAGGGGGAAATGAGAGAGGGAAAGAAAGGAGAGAGGGAGAAAGAGGGGGATAGGAAAGAGAGGAAAGCAAGAAAACTGCAGCAGATAATTATTGCTTATATGTGATGCATACTCAATATTTTTTTAAATAAAACAAAAACTTTCCATTCATTTTAATTTAGAATGTAAACAAATACATCAAATGTAAACAAATACATCAAAGTGCCAAAGTAGGAATGTTAGATATACAATATTATCATTGGCATTTGGATATGTAATTGAATAAGATATAGATATGATGATGATATAATGTGTACAGCAGTCCATATTCATTGTAGTAAAATAATTATATGGAAAATTGCTATAAGTATTCATATTTGAAAAGTATCATTTCAATACCTCAAATATGAGGTCACTACAATATGATTTCAATGTTTTCAGAACAACAGCTACTTAAGTAAACACAGCATCATTTTATATAAACCATCCTGAAAACTGTGTTGCTGAGAGGTATATAAATCTTTTACGTAAATACATAAATGTTTACTCAGGAACAAATCCCATTAAGGTCAATGGCATGTATGCCCCAATAAATCAGCTTTAGATTGCATTTAAATTAGAAATATGGTTGTTTGAAAACTCCAACTCAGCTTAAAGAAACATTATCTCTTATAATAGAGATGGCTATTAGATAAAATCTATATTGATTAATGCTCAGCGTACAGAAGATAAATAGTTTTCAAAAGCAGGAAGGATGTGATAGAAAACATATTGTTTAGAAACCCTAGAACTGAAAACAGGAAGATTTTAAATACAACTTTTTTTTTCTGGGTACAAGTAAATCCAAGTACTACACTATTACTAATCAATTAGGAATGTCTCTTTTGTTGTAAATTATAGCTGTAGAGTTTTAGTCATCTATATCAGGGGTCTCCAACCTTGGCAACTTCAAGACTTGTGGACTTCAACTCCCAGAGTTCCTCAGCCAGTTTTTCTGGTTGAGGAACTCTGGGAGTTGAAGTCTACAAGGCTTAAAGTTGCCAAGGATGGAGACCTCTAATCTATACCATGACTCTATTGATTGATTGCATTATACTCTTAAGAATTTTTTTTTAGTAAATGATAATGATTCTTAGACATATTCTTAGAAATACTCAACAATCTGAATTTTGGCAGCACATTGTTTTGAAATAAAGAGTTGCTTGCTGTTTGTAGAAGAAATTGTTCTGTATGAAAATAGTTTACTCCAAATTCTCCAATCTGATTGGCTAAGAAAGCCAGCATAGGGATTGGTTCTCTAGGAACCAATCCAAAGGAAATGCCAAAAGGCGGTTAAATCAAACTAATGTCATTGGCTACAAGCCGGCAGGCAAGCAGTATATAAAGGCTGCTGCGGCTAGAGCCAAACTGTTCCGTTTTTCTTGCTGTTACAAATAAAGACGTTTATTTGTTGGAACCCGATCTACCTCGCGTTTTTCCAGACGGAACACTGGCGACGAGGATGGGATCGTCCTAAAACGCGAGACTGTGCATACGGCAAATTGAAATCAGGCTGAAAACGATGGCCGGAAATAATGCACCGCCCGCACCCTTCAATCCCAATGAAGAGGATTGGGAATCCTACGTAGACCGTTTCCAAATGTACTTGGAAAGTAACGAAATGGAAGAGATCTCAGACCAGCGTAAGAGGGCAGCGTCTTCTTAACGCATTGTGGACCAACGATTTTCAAAATGGCCAAGGCATTAGCGAAGCCCAGAGATGTGAAGCAAATGACTTGGCCTGAACTCCAACGAATACTGAAGGCTCATTACGCACCAGTGGTGTCAAACCTCATCAAACAGCACGAATTTTACCTAAGAGACCAAAAAGAAGGCGAGACCATCACCGATTTTGTGGCAGCCCTCCGACAACTGGGGGAGCATGTGAGTTCCTGAACTTAGACGAAGCGATGCGAGATCGAGTAATATTGGGTTTAAGAGACTCTAATTTACAAAGCAAGCTGCTAAATAAACCCAACATAACCGTAGCCGAAGCCATCGCAGAAGCCACAGCCGCTGAAGCCGCGAAAAAAATCAGCGGTCAAAATGAAACAAATGAACACGAACAACGACGAAGCGAGCCTAACTAGAAGGAAGAAACAATTTCCCGCCACCACACACCATGAAGATTTTGACAAGACATCAGAATCTGGAGAGGAAGACGACGAGGTCCACTGCCTATACACCAACAAAAAAGGGCGTGAAAAAAGAAACTGGTGGGAACGCGCCGGCTGCGGAGGAAACCACCCTCGAGCCGATTGCAGATTCCTTGATGCCATCTGCAGAGTTTGTAAGAAAAGGGGATACATCGAGAAGGTCTGTAGAAATAAAAACAATTACAGCCCTAACAGACGCAGTAACCCTCCCCCACAAACTGAGTTGAAGCAAACTGAGAGAAAGTGGCAGAGAAACAAATGAGCCAGTAACCAAGAAAAGAACCATCAGACTTTCACTATCGGAAGCGCTCAGACGGAAAGCGGGGAAAAAGTCAAAATAATCATAAAAATTGAAGGCAGCCCCTGCGAGATGGAGGTAGATTCAGGGTCCTTCCTGTCAATGGTGTCATGGGACACAATCAAACAACTGGTCCCAAATATTAAACTTAAAGAGCTCCAGAAACAAAAAATAACCCCGAAGGACTACCAAGGAAATCGAATCCCTGTGGTAGATCTAGGACATTTCCGAGTCTACTACAAGCAACATGTCAAAGTCCTGCCGCTGACAATAGTTGACCGAGACCGACCAAGCCTCCTGGGCATCAAATGATTTGCACCATTGGGCATCGGAATGACCGGAGTAGACCGGGTGGCCGCAACCGACTGGGAAGAAAACCTGATCCATGAGTTCCAGGACATTTTCGACGGCTCCCTAGGCAGGTATCGGGGGACCCCAATTTCCTTTAGTTTAGACCCCCAGATAGCCCCTAGAAGACGAAAGGCCAGACGAGTTCCTTTTGCATTAAAAGCAAAAATAGAGGAACAATTAAACAAATTAATTGACCAAGGGGTTTTGGAACCTGTTGACCATGCTAAATGGGAGACGCCAATAGTAACACCAATTAAACCTGACGGGTCGGTACGCATCTGCGGAGACTACAAGGCTACCCTGAACCATGCGCTGCAACAAAGAGCATACCCGGTGCCCGTTGTACAACATTTGTTACATTCACTTGGGGGAGGAAAAGTTTTCGCTAAACTAGATCTAGCACAAGCTTACCAACAGCTTCCAGTAGACCCCTTAACGGCCGAGGCACAAACAATAGTGACTCACAAAGGGGCATTCAAGTGCAACAGACTCCAGTTTGGAGTGAGTGTGGCCCCAGGCATGTTCCAAAGCCTCATGGAATGCCTATTAAATGGAATAAAAGGGGTCGTACCATATTTTGACGACGTCCTAATTTTGGCCAAAGATACGACCCAACTAGAAAAAAGACTAAGAAATGTACTAACAAAATTCAGAGAATCTGGCCTGAAAGTTAAGAAAGAAAAATGCTGCTTAATGACTGATCGCGTCGATTTTCTGAGCTACTTAATAGATGGAGAGGGTATACACCCTCCTGAAAAAAAAGTCAAAGCCATTAAAGACGCACCACAACCAAGAAACAAAACAGAATTGCAGGCATTTTTGAGACTAATAAATTTCTATAACGTATTCCTCCCCCACAAAGCGACAATAGCGGAACCATTACACTGTTTACTGGATAAAAAAACTAATTGGACTTGGGGTCATAGAGAGCAAAAAGCTTTCCAGAAAATAAAAAAATTATTAACATCAAACACCGTTCTTATCCAGTTTAGTAACACACTTCCATTGACGGTGACCTGCGACACCTCACCGTTTGGAGTCGGTGCCATCCTGAGCCACCAATTGCCAGATGGGAGAGAGGCACCCATCACTTATTCCTCAAAAACTCTGTCTAAAACAGAATGTAACTATAGTCAACTAGACAGAGAAGCCCTGGCAATCATCTCTATGGAAGAACATTTTTGATAGTAACGGACCATAAACCATTACTAGGAATTTTGACAGGAAACAAGCCTACACCGAACATTTTATCCCTGCGAATGATTAGATGGTCAGAATTCCTAGCAGCATACTCTTACACATTAACGCATCGACCCGGGAAGCAAATCTCCCATGCAGATGCATTAAGCAGAGCACCGTTATCAACGACGGAGGAAGACCCGGCGCCGACAATGACCACCTTGCAGATAGAGACATGCACCGAACTACCAATATCAGCAAACGATGTCGCCAGAGCCACCACAAAGGACCCAGTGACTGCCTGCATATTAAACTGGGTAGGTAAAGGCTGGCCGGATAACCAAAAAACTGAAAACGTTAAACCTTTCCGGACCAGACAAACTGAACTTTCAATTCAAAAAGGTTGTTTTATTGTGGGGTGATCAGGTAGTTATCCCTCCTAAATTACAAACTAGAGTGCTGGGTATGCTTCACGAAGGCCACCCTGGTATTGTAAAAATGAAAAGCCTTGCTAGAAGCTATGTCTGGTGGCCGGGTATAGATAAAGACATCGAATACTGGGTTACTTCTTGTAATAAATGTCAAAAAACCAGGCCTTCCCCACCACAAGCTCCCATAAGGGACTGGGAAACCCCACAAGGCCCCTGGTCTCGGATCCACATTGACTTTGCGGGTCCTACTAGGGGACATACCTTCTTAATTGTCGTAGATGCATACTCAAATTGGCTGGAAGTGGTAGTAATGCCATCTACGACAACCGAGGCAGTCATTAAACAACCTGACAAACTCTTCGCAACCCATGGACTGCCGGACGTACTAGTGTCCGACAACGGGACACAATTAACAAGCATCCAATTTGAACAACACCTAGCCTCCCTAGGTATACGCCATGCACTAACCGCGCCAGCCCATCCGGCTGCAAATGGTAGGGCGGAGAGAATGGTCAGGTTTACAAAAGAGGGTTTAGAGAGAATGGACATTGGGGATGTCCAAGATAAAATTAACCGCCTACTCACCCTCCAACACATCACACCCAGTACTGTGACCAACCAAAGCCCGGCGGAACTATTAACGGGAAGAAAACTTAGGTCACAATTAGACAGATTGCACCCAAATTATACGCCAGAAAGACCCCCCGACTCCTCCACCCGTTTCAGAACATTTGAAATCGGCGACCTAGTCTATGCAAAAAATTTCACCGGGGACCCCTTATGGCTTCCAGGCACAATCACACAAATTACAGGCCCCCGGTCCTACCGACTAACCGTAGACGATGGCAGGGAATGGAAGCGGCACATAGACCAGCTTCGTTCCCAAAACATTGAAAGAAACACAAACGCACAACCACAAACAATAAAAAATGACGATAATCAAACCAAAGGGGGGGGGGAATACAAGAAAATAATAAAGAACCGTTTAAAATAAACCCAGAACATCTTAACAAACAAAAAGAGCAAAGAAGAAACTTACAGTTAGATGAAACTTGCAGGAAAAATCCAGACGAAGGGGCCAGCCAAGCCAGCTCGACCTGCCCAGAGAAACCAGGAGGGAGCGGCAAAACCACCAGCTTGAGAAACTCAAGCGGCAGTAAAATGGCTGACTCACTCTTCCAGGCGGTTCCATGGAGAAGAGCCAGAGAGACAGCAACCATATCCGAACCGGTTGAAATCTCCTGCGAAAATGAACCGTGCAAGTCCAGTAGAGTCAGAAGAAGCCCCACCTACCTGCACGACTACGTCACCACATAGGACTAAACTAAGAGGGGAGGGGTGTTCTGTATGAAAATAGTTTCCTCCAAATTCTCCAATCTGATTGGCTAAGAAAGCCAGCATAGGGATTGGTTCGCTAGGAACCAATCCAAAGGAAACGCCAAAAGGCGGTTAAATCAAACTAATGTCATTGGCTACAAGCCGGCAGGCAAGCAGTATATAAAGGCTGCCGCGGCTAGAGCCAAACTGTTCTGTTTATCTTGCTGTTACAAATAAAATGTTTATTTGTTGGAACCTGGTCTACCTCGCATTTTTCCGGACGGAACAGAAATGATAAAATATATTTGATACTTCTTATTCAAAACTTAATACTTAACTGATAGAATGGTGAGTTCAACTAAATAATCCAGGAATTTTTAGGTGTATTGGCAAAATGTAATAGTATAAATAGAAGTTCATTTGACTGTTACAAAATTTTATATTAATATATGTATGTTTTATATGAAGATATAAAAAAAAAGCGCCAAAAAAGAACACTTCACAATGAGTTTTTTATGATAATTTTGATTAAAAATTACAATTAGAAAAAAATACAAACTAATACAAACTACAAAAATGTAATAAAAATGAATAAATAGGGTAGAAAAAGAAAAAAGATATAAAGAAATAACTCCCTCCTTTATCACAAATATAAACAATTTCAGTATCTTATCACTTCTTCAAACATGCAAGATTCTGTTAACGTATCATATAATTAAGTAGAATCAACTCATCTAGTATTTACTGTTTTTACCTGGGAGGGCTGACAAGATCTCCCTGTTAACTACCATATAAACATAATCTAAACATATTGCTATTTTTTCCTTGTTAACAAAAGCCTATTAAGAGTTACCAAAAATAATTATATATCTATTTTAGCCTTGATCAAATAAATCAACTCTATATTTCTTCCCTATACTTTTAACAATCTTTTTTTAGTCACTTCAAATAATGTCCTAGAACTTAGTTGCAGCCAGGCCTAGTACACCTCAGCCCATTTATTTTGCTGCAGCTGGCAAGACTTTCCTAAAGGCATCTGTAGCTAGCTGATAACAGAATGCTGGATCAATCCGGAGCTCTGTTATCTGCTAAAGAGGCCTTTTCTAAAAGCCTTTCCTGAAGGCCTCTCTAGCCTATAACAGAGCTCCAGAAAGATCCAGAGGAAAACCTTGCTGGCTGCAGAAGAAATGGCCTGAGGTGCGTGAGGCCTGGCTGCAACTATCTGAAGCTGAAGAAGTTCCTGAAGGCTTCTGACAGCAAAAAGGAGGCCAGGGGCAAGTTGTGCAAATGAGGTGAATCAGTGGATGACATCTCACCCTTAAAAATAAGACCTGGTGTCTTTTCTGGTGGCAAAAAAATAAGACAAGGGCTTATTTTCAGGGAACTAGGGTAAAAATTGTGATTTAATGTTTCCAAAGCAATAATTCTAAATGTGATTTTAGAAATTAGGTTTGGCTGAGCATTTTGTCTGCAAAACCCTGTGTGTTAAGGCTGTAACTTAGGTAGTTTCCCTTAATATCCACTACTCAATTCATAAGCTGACTGCAAAACCTCAAGTTTCTGTAATCTCATGAAGAGCAACTGTTTGGAATGCATGTGGTCTATTCCAAGATGTCTCCTTTCTCCAGAGATTTCACTGACCAGGTTCAAGCATCTACCTGCCATGCATGCTTTTCCACTTTGGCAGGGATGTCTAGCTCACCATGGCACTCATTAGAAGTAGTAGTATTAGTGAATGGGATGCAGAGGACCATTATTTTAATGTACTGTATTTGACATGCAGATTTCTGGTGTTCCATTGAATCCTTAATTTCAGTGAAATAATAATTTGGCTGAAAATTGTACACCATTCTGAATCATTCATTTTTTTTCTAGCATGTTTAGAGAGGTTAGAGGCATTATTTTATCAAGCCACTTTCTCCTTTCATTTCTCCTCTATTATTCTTATATTTGCAGAACTGCCAAGATCTACTTCAGCAGCTGCAACATAAAGTATGCCATTTTTCTTACATAAATCATCAAGGTAAATCACTGCTGTGCTTTGTGAGATTATGTAAGAGACCTTATTTGCCATCACACTGATCCTACCAAAGCTATTTGCTACAATATAAATGTCAAAATGAAAACAAAAATAAAAAATAAGAGCAATTGATAGGGAATCGTGTCAAATGATTCAGTAATATGTCACATTTTAGTCACTTATGTTAAGAAAGCAGTGATGACAGTTAATCTAAAGAAGTGAGATGAGGTATTTATTTGTTATTGACTTTTAATATCTATTCTTATATTCCATCTAACTAAAAGAAGGAAAAGGACCCAGTGCCTGGGTGACTTAAAGCAAGGATAACAGGGCAAATAAATTGAAGCTGAGTGAGTGTTTGTTGATATAAAGGGGGGAGGACTTAATACAAAGAAAGAAAATCTAGAGTCTAGACTAAATCTGATCTCCTGAACTTACATTTTTAGAACTACCATTAATCATCATGCAACACCTAACAGAAATGTGTATGTGGTGATTGGGACAGACAAGAAGGTGACTATAGTTCATAATAGTAATGCTACTGCATTGGATCAATCATTCAACATCTTGTGTTCTACATATGCCTTGTGCTGTTTTTGTTTAGACTAGAAGGTAATTAATGGCTAGTGGCTACCTCAATTATATTACTAAGAACAGTGATTTTAGTTACCATGGTATCAGATTTTTTATGCCCTCTTTACATCATTCATCAACCAAGATTTCCAAACTTGGAAATTCATTGTGGTAATAATGGAGGAATTTCATATACCTGCATTATGGGTGAGTTTCTAGAAGTCAGGTTCCATCATGAATGGGGAATTGGAATCGGACCTAAATAAGGAAGAATGAAGGAAAATCAAAAGCATTGTATGTTACGCTGAAAGGATGCTGAATTGCCAAGCAATAGGATTTTTTTTTCTGAACTTTTAACCAGTAAAAATTAATATTCTTTACATTGAGTCAGTATGTAAAAGTGCACCTAACTAATGAGGCTAAACACAATTCTATCACTCTAGGTGAGCAGACTTGTTGAAGCTAATTGCTGACATTAATCTGCTAATTTGGAAGGTGGATTCTTCTCCCCTCCAAATTTACTAATTTTGTATTAGATATTTTAAAAATTATAGGAAAGGAATCACTTTAATATTTTGCTATATTATAGTGAAGCTCCTGACTGAAATATAGAAAGAAGAAGAAATCATTCAAATCTTTGCTTTTTCTTTCTGTTTTCAGAAATACAGAAAAGTTGCCAGTCCCTGCACACTGTGAATTCTAGGACTTCAGTTGAGGACTTTCATTAATTTCATGATTCAGAGTTGTGTCAAAAGATTGTTTAAAAATTATTCCTGAAAAGGTATTTGAGAAGAATTCTTATTAAGATTTCTGCATCCAGGGAAGAGAAGCTTAATACTTCAATATGATCTATCATAGGTTGATCATATTGAAGTATTAAGCTTCTCTTCCCTGGATGATGGGGATATGATACAATGAATGCCATTTCACCAACTTCCATTACAATTGGGGACAGAAAAAATACGGTGTGGAGGAAAAAATTGTCATAAAGTTCAGCCAGGAAAGGAAGGTTTACAATAACTATATTTCATACCATATGCTAAGCCAACTAACAATAATCAGCTAAGATATAGGTGAGAGAGGGAGAGAGGGAGAAAGAGGGCAAGAGGGTGGGCATATATTTTAGTATTTATGCACTAGCAAATATTTAATCTGGTTCTCCATTCCCTTGCAAATTTTTGAGAAGGTTCTAGATCAGGGGTATCAAACTCACGTTGTCATGTCATCACGTGATGTATCGTGACTTTTTTCTCCTTCACTAAAAGAGGGGTGGGCGTGGCCAGTGCGTAATGCATTCAGCCTGCGGGCCGTGAGTTTGACACCCCTGTTCTAGATCTCTTCTATGGTTCTCACTAATCTTCTTCCACTATAAAAATGGGAATATGTTCATATTGGTGGATATGTCCTCTTAATTTTCTTGACAACAATACAAATGTTGTTTTTCCTTGGATTTTCTTTTTAACTTCTCAGTCCAGCCATCAGATCTGAGATTTCCTGGTGGTTTCCTATTCAAACTTGTTCTAAGCCTTTTTAGCTTTTCAAGGTTGCCAAAACTGGTTTGGTGCTGCCACCTAGCTGTACAAACCACAAAATAATGATTGGATAACAACCAGTTCAAACAATGAAATGTTTTTTGTTTCTTAGGTCTTCCTGACAGAGGTAGATAGTGGATTTTTTCTCACAATATATGCTAATTCCTATAAGTTTTCTTTTAAGTTACTTTTGAATACACATGAAGCATACACATACATAAAGAAACATTTTTTCAATATGTTAGAGTGAGAAAAGTATCAAAATCTGGAGAGAGGGGTTTTGTGTGTGTATGTGTGTGTGTTCCCCAGTGAAAGAAGTTGGTATTAAAGTAGAGTAAAAACAAACCCTACCCATTTTATTTTCTAAGAACATTAGCAATTGAATCTGTTAAAAGAGTAAGTCTCAATATCTGTTGCAGAATATCTTTTTCTACAATTTTTGCATAATACAGTTGTATGTTAGATTATGTCAACAATGTAATCTTTCAATTTTTGTACAATATTGTTTTAAAAATGTTTATGCATTTGTTGTTATTAAAATATGAGTGAGCTTTACTGTGTAACCAGCATTAGTCTGTAATTAAAGAAACATATTCTTGTCGGATAGTTGTTTAAAGTCTTTTATTCCCAAGGAAATACTAAATGTGGAAACAGCAACTTGATTCATTTCACAGCTGTAGTCTTTTCTGATTTGTTCGTAATTTTCTACACTGCTGATTCCAATTTGATACGATTGGGCCTAGGATGAGAACATGAATGGGATAACAGATGTTGAGCTCAAAATACTGAGCACAGTGATATTCACCTTGCATGTACCTACAGCTAGTATTTCTGAGAAAAAACCATCAGCCATTGGGCAACTTTTGAAATATGAAGTGTTAGGAAATTCAATATTTATTTGTTATACACTTAATCATATCAGGAAAGCTGCTTGTTGATCCAAAACAAGCCTAGAGATCCATAATGAATCACCTGAATTAAATTTGATATTTTTCCTACTGATCCTAATATTTACATAACAAATTATATACCATGAAGCTAATCATTTGTAATAAATAAAGTATACTTCTTCCTTATTCAATGGAAAGGACTGCTAATTTTAGCTCTTGCTTCCAAAATATTCCTAGATTAGGGGTATTTTATTGAATATCAGCATCCCTGTGCAAGAGTTGTTGCAGTCTGATTGATTTTCCAGGCCTTTGAAATACAGCACAGTACCTGTCAGAGCTGCCCTCTGGTGTTATTTTTTTATTTAATTTTGAATCTGTAGACATTTCTACTAGGCATTGTAATGATAGTACTGGCATTACATTAATGAATTTTGAATAGAAATTGTTTTATATGCTGATAAAATGGAATAATGTGATCAACATAATATATGTATATACTGTATTATTAATATAACACTAACTAGGGTACATTTTTTTTACTTCTGCTAGGTTCTAATATATTGTATGATTATAATAATGTAAAGATTATACAGATTACAGATATTATTTCTGATTTTATATTCATAAAATATTTCTAAATACATATATTAAATTTTTTTCAAGAAGATTGTATTAAGAATGAACTAAAATTGATGAGTAAAATTACAGTAATTAAAATGAATATCACTTCATAATTTATTTATATTTCAAGAGAAATATTTACTTCAGATATATATTATTGGGAAATGTATTTTGAGAAAATTGGTTACCTAATACTTCCTTGGTTAAATTAAAATTTAGAGAATAGTTGCTGTAATTTACTACATTTGCTAAAACATATTGGAAATATTATATTATATTACATTACATTACATTACACTACACTACACTACACTACACTACACTACACTACACTACACTACA
>BLBF01000003.1:81930412-81970907 GCA_015471245.1 Laticauda colubrina | reverse complement strand
CACTACACTACACTACACTACACTACACTACACTACACTACACTACATTACATTACATTACATTATATTATATTGGTTTATTGCATAGTCAGAGAGATGTTCAGTATGGATTTTACATTTTTGTCTTCCTTTTGAGTCCTTTCTATAGATCTAGGATGGGCATGTGTGAATGTTTGGTGGTGTTACACATATCGTTGCAGGATGTAAGCTGTTCCAAGAAAAGCTGCCTTTTGCAACTGACTCATGGTGAATTTGTCAATGCTGACGGTGATCATATGTTGCTCCAGTTGTTTTGGGATTGCACTCAAGAAGCCTATTACTATCAACATTACCTTTGCTTTATTTTGCCACAGTCATTCTATTTCTATTTGCAGGTCTTTGCATTTTGTTATCTGCTCCACTTCTTTCTCTTCTGTTCTGCTATCTCCAGATACTGCCACATCCAGACTTGTTTTTATCTTTCTTATTAACAACTGACAATGGTTAAATCTAGAATGTTAAGTGGCAGGTGCCTGTCTCTTTGAATGGAGACAGAACACTTAAAGTCTCAGAACACTTTAGCTTCTTCATTTTCTCTGACTTTCTCTGTTTTATGGTCCTATCAGTTCTAACTTGCAGACAAATGATATTTCTTGTTGGTCTTCCAATGCACCATTGTTGCTACTTTGTCATGCCTTTGTTTGTAGTCAGTCTGTAATCTTTTTACAGCAGGTAATCCATTGTTTCTTCAGCTTCTTTGCATAGGTGGTACTTGCTATCTGTTGCTGTCTTTTTAATTCTGGCTTTATGTGCATTTGTTCTGAAGGCTTGTCATGAAAATTCAGAAGACTTTGAGCTTTTTTGGAGGTTCTAGCAGGGGAGTGCAGCTATCATATACCCTTGACCGAAGATTGGTACACTCCTATCTGGGATGGACATCCTCTTCCACCGAGTGCACAGCTTCGTGAGGGACACACATGAAGCAGTGAGGGAGGAAGGGGACATCTGCCTTGCCATCCAGATCAGCTGAATCAACTCTGTTGATCAACGGGGTAACAGATGTTGCAGCCAGATCGCCCTCACATCCAATTTGGTACATATTTTCATTCATAGTGGACTTGTCCTGAGATAAAGAAATATTGGTTCAAAATAAAAACGTGGATAGAAGAAATTATAGAGTGTGGGCTGGAATGGAAACCAGAATTATTTTTGTTGGGAATGATCAAAGGGGATTACCCTTTGTAAAATATCTGACCATCCATTTATTAACTACGGCACGTATTTCACTAGCACAATATTGGAAGAACCCAAATGTACCACTGATACAGGTTGCTATTCAAAAAACATATGAGTGTGCCCAATTGGAGAGGCTTACACTTAAAATTAATGGGAAGGAGGATACAGTTTATCACTGAATATGGGATAAATGGTATGTGGGTAGATAATAAAAGGGGAAACACGTAAATGAACCTAAAGGCCCTGTCACACTGCCCAACGGTTGCAAAATGGACACAACGGATGAGCAAAATGTTCCATCCGTTGTTATCCACTTTCAAAAGGGGCAAAAATTTGCATAACCGGAGCGGATAACACGGACGGGGGGAGGATGCAGGGCGGATGGAAAGTGGATGCGGAATGGAAGCCCAGCGGATGGAAGTGGATGAGAATGGATGGCACATCCACTGGGCTTCCAGGGGGCATCAGCAAAGCGGATGCGGAACGGATACAGCGGATGCACAGCGGATGAAGCGGATGCACAGCGGAAGCCTAATGGATGCCGAGCGTTAATTGTGCATGCGGGGAGGATGCATTGCGTCAGCCCCGCGGATATAATGGAAGCAGCTCGGAAGCAGGTCGCCATTCAGAGGAAAGACCTGCTTCCAGACACATCGACTGCCTTGCCTATCCTGCCTGCATGTCTGCCTGCATGTCTGCCTGCAAGCCTTGCTGCCAGCCTACGTGCCAGCCTCCCTGCCAGCCTCCCTACCAGCCTTGCTGCCAGCCTCCCTGCCAGCCTTGCTGTCTGCCTGCCTGCCAGCCTTGCTGCCAGCCTCCCTGCCAGCCTTGCTGTCTGCCTGCCTGCCAGCCTTGCTGCCAGCCAGTCTGCCTGCCACCCTGCCAGCCTTCCTGCCAGCCTTGGTGCATGCCTCCCTGCAAGCCTTCCTGCCAGCCTTGGTGCCTGCCTACCAGCCAGCCTTCCTGCCAGCCTTCCTGCCAGCCTTGGAGCCTGCCTGCCTGCCAGCCTTGGTGCCTGCCTCCCTGCCAGCCTTCCTGCCAGCCATGGTTCCTGCCAGCCTCCCTGCCAGCCAGCAACCCCACAACCATGCTGAAGCACAGCAAGCCTCAGCCATCTGCTGCCAGCCCTGGCAAGAGGGACAGGGCTACCATCCTGCCCCCTGGCCCTCACTCTGGTTCTGCTGGGGCTTCTGCAGCACGGGCTCGCTCTTGTGGGGCTGGGGCTTCTGCTGCTTCTGCTTCTGGAGGAGCTGATGACAAGCACTCCAGCACCAGCCACCTCCACAGCACCTGCACCCTTCACCCCTGAGACTGAGCAACCAAGAGGAGTGCCAGAGACTCATTTTTGTCTTATAGCTTGTTGTTAATAAAGTCTATTTTTGATTCACACACTTCCTTCATTTCTTTTTTTTAATAAAGTCTTGCTGGAAACTTTTAGAAATGATTTAAGCCTTTGCATGCTTGTGGGATGGGTTAAGATAGCTGTGGGATGGGTTGAGATAGCTGTGGGATAGGCAGGGATACCTTTGGGATGGGTAATAGCTGTGGGATAGATAAGCCTCCAGTGCAAGCATAGTGGGACTGTATGGTTCACCCTCCCAGGTGCCACACCTATGGCCCTTTATTATCAATAACAATATAATCAATCATCCACACATGTCAACATAAACACAATTCTTTATTAAATGCCCTGTTCATTGTAGGGCCACTCAACATACATGGCCCAATCTCATCAGTGTGATGAGACAGGGTGAAGGAAGCATCCTTTAAGCATTTATCATCCTGTCTTGCCACTCCACTGCTCCAGCTGGGGAGTTGCACCAGTGTTTCAGGAGATTGCACTGCTTCTTCCCTTCATGTGAGGCTCTGTTGGGGCCTTGCACATCCTGAGTGTCTATCAGGTTTCGCCCTTGCCTCCATTCCCCAGGCTCCATGTCCCCATTGCCTTGTTGGAGGTCCACGAGCCTGTTCTGCAAGACTGGGTAGTGGGTGCGCATGAGATTGTGCAGGATGCAGCAAGCTTCCATGATCCTCTTCACGGTCTGTGGGTGATGCTGCATGGTGGTGAGAAGTACCTGGAACCTGTTGGCCAGGATGCCAAAGGCATTCTCCACCACCCGCCTTGCCCTGGACAGCCTGTAGTTGAAGATCCTCTCTTCACGGGTGAGATATTTGGAGGTGTAGGGCTTCATGAGGCAGGTTCTGAGGGAGAAGGCGTCATCCCCCACGATTAAGTAGGGCACATCTTGCGTGTCGTTGGGCAGGGGGTCTGGATCTGGGAAGCCCATGATGAGGTTGCATTCCAGCCCATCCTTGAGGTCACTGGCGTTGTATACCTGGGCATCTGAACATGACCCGTAGCCTGAAGCATCGATGTACATGAACTTGTAGTCAGCATTGACCATGGCGAAGAGGACGATGCTGAAGAAGCCCTTGTAGTTGAAATAAGTGGACCCCGACTTGGCTGGCGCTTTGCAGGCCACGTGCTTGCCATCGATGGCTCCAACGGTGTGTGGGAAGTTCCACCTCTGATACCACTGCTCTGCAACTTTCTTCCATCCTTCTTCAGTGGAGGGGCACTGGAGGAGCTCCTCCTTGTATTCTTCGATGATGGCCTGCACCACTTCTCTGACCACAATGCTGATGGTGTTGGGTGGCACACTCCAGCCGTACTGCATGCTCCTGTAAGTGGTGCCTGAGGCCAGGTGGGGCAGAGTGAGTGCCACCTTGAGCCCAGGATCCAGGCTGGGCCGGAAGTTGGTGTTTGTCTTGGTCAACCTGGGTGTCAGGCGCTGCACAACTTCGTCAAACATGGGTGGAGGCATCCTCATGAAGTTCTGGAATGCCCGAGTGTCTTCGCTCCTGAGCTCCACCATCAGCTTGTTGTACAGTTCGTCCTCTGCTCTTCTGGCGAACCATCTTCGTACCCAGATGCTTCTTGGCCGCCCCTTTTTCTTCCCGTTGTAGAGTTCACAGAGCCTGTAGATGGCTTCGCACTGTTGCAGAAGGATGGTGGCTGCCAAAAGGACTGTGTTACGATCCACGGTGGACATGACTGGATGCTGTGGAAGAGGAAGAGTCAGATGAAGGCTGCAGAGGTCTGCACCACAGGGCTGCTGTTCTGAAAGTGAGATCCAGATGTGTTGCTCCCCCTTTTTATAGGCAGTATAGGTGTCCCTTTGCATCCTCTAGGCTTCCTGTAGGCATCCTCTAGGCATCCTGCAGACATCCTTAATATCTGAGATAGGTCCCCTCTGCGAACGTTTTTTCCATTTTAAACGCTTTGTTTCCGTGCTGCATCCACTAGGCATCCGTTCTGCATCCGTTCTGCGTCCGTTCCGCTTCCTCCCTGCGTCCAAGCGGATGCAAGTAGCACGGATGCGCAGCGGATGCCTAGCGGATATAGCGGATGCGTTACGGATGCAGAACGGATGCGTAGTGGATGCGTAGCGGATGCAGAACAGACGAATTGGATACATTTTCCGCGCAAAAGTTTTGGGCAGCTCAAAACTTTTTGAGCGGATGAAACATCAATAGACGGATGCTGGACGGATAGAGAGGAAGCAAAACGGAGGCAGTGAGTACATCGCGTTAACCAACGGATGGCAAGCTTTTTTGTCCCTTTTACACCCTCTTTGCATCTGTTGGTGCAGTGTGACATGGGCTTAAGATACAAACTATATTCAGCGGTTTATTCTAAATATATGAAAAGAATTAAAGGATTTAAATCTTCTTTTCTTTGTTAACACTATTATTATTATTAGCCATTTATAATGTTTCTTTGTTTACTAGTTAAAAAACATGAATGTATCCGTAATAGAAGAGAAGTTATAAACCAACGTGAAAATAGAGTATATTGTGAATTAATTAGCGCTTAGGATGTGATAATAAATGAAGATATGATTCATACTAGCCAATACTGATTTTTAGGACTTACCAAATTCAATAACCAATGTAAAGAATTATGTGTTATTCACATATTATTGTTTCTGTATTTTTGAATTTGTATATTTTTAAATTTGTAAATAAAATTGTTTTTAAAATTTAAAAAAAAAAAGAAAATTCAGAAGACTATCCAGCTTTGGACTTCATGCGAACAGGAACTAAGCATCTCTCTACTGTTCATTAAGAAGAATCCCTTTCCCTGTCTCACATCTACATGCTTCTACTTCTCTGGAAAAGTCTGGAAAAAATAGTTGCTTTGACTTAATCTAAGGAGCTCTATCTTAAGCAAGGCTCTTAAAGAACACACAACATTTTTTTCAAGCTATTATAGATGTCTACTTTAATAATAGAAAATTTTCAAACACACACAAAAAAGCACTTCTTCCAAATCATTTAAAGTTTCACAGAGCTATATTCCATCCTATTAAATGATAGGATACTGCTTTAGTTCTAGCAAACAGTATTGTAAAATACTGTAAAATATTTTACAATTACAAATATTGTAAAATACTTTGTTGGCAGTATCATGTTCCTTTTTAATGTTTCTAAACATGGTCTATGTTGTAGCTAGAGGAGAATACCACCAGTTATACATTCCCTCAATTGTTATGAAATAATCACACATAGTCTACATATATTCATACTGATGAATAAAGAAACAGTGAAAAAAGTAATAATTTGAGCATAACAACTATTCAGACATATACTTTATTTATGTATTTTATTTATTTTTTCAAGCGATTATAAGATAACAGATACAAGTATAACATAGTTATGAATACATGAAATGGATACATATAAGAAAAATAAAAAGAAACAATAGCACAGGGATGTAGGCATGTTGGTGTGCTTATGCACGCCCTCTTCAGACCTCTTAGGAAAGGGGTGAGGTCAATAGTAGACAGTCTAAGGTTAAAGTTTTGGGGGTTTGGGGAAGAAACCACAGAGTCAGGTAGAGTATTCCAGATATTGACCACTCTGTTGCTGAAGTTGTATTTCCTGTGATCAAGTTTGGTGCGGTTTACCTTGAGTTTGTATCTATTGTGTGCTCTTGTATTGTTACGGCTGAAGCTGAAGTATTCATTGACAGATAGGATATTGCAATGTATGATTTTTTATACTATAGTTAGATCGGACCGTTCTAGATTTTCTAGGTCTAGAATTTCAAGTCTGGTGGCATAAGGTATTCTGCAACAAGTAGAAGAGTGGAGAACTCTTCTTGTAAATATTTCTGGACTTTCTCAATTGTATTAATAACAGATACATAATGCAGGTTCCAGACTGATGAACTGTATTCAAGTATTAGTCTGGCAAATGTTTTGTATGCTTTAGTTAGTAGTGTGATATTACCAGAGAAAAAGTTACGTAGGATTAGGTTAACAACTCTTAATGCCTTTTTGGCTATGTAGTTACAGTGGGCTCTAGCACTTAGATCATTAGAGATGAGTATTCCAAGGTCCTTTACAGAGCTTGGATCATCAACAAGGTCTTGACTATTCAGCTTGTATTTTATTTTCTGATTTTTTTTTACCAATATGTAAGACAGAGCATTTATTTGTTGAGATTTGGAGTTGCCATTTGTTTGACCATTTGATAGATAGTCGAAGTTTTTTTGAAGGGTAGCAGTATTGGCGGTGCTGAATAGCTTTACATCATCAGTGAAGAGAACACAGTTGCTCTTAATGTGAGCACAGAGGTCATTTATGTAGAGTATGAAGAGAGTTGGTCCTAGAACATTGCTTTGGGTGACACTATAGGTACAGAATTTAATAGGACACTGCCAATTTTGACCATTTGTTGTCCATTTGACAGGAATGCTTCTATCCAGTTATGCAGGTGTCCAGAGATACCGTAAGAGTTTAGTTTTAGGAGTAGTTTATCGTGCACCACTGAATCAAAAGCTTTACAGAAGTCTATGTAGATAGTGTCTATTGCTTTGCCCTGATCGAGTTGTGTACTCTATATGTTTTTGCAGTGTAAGAGTTGCAGATTACAGGATAATTTTTTTCCTGAAACCAAATTGTTTATCAGAGAGTAGGTTGTTAGTCTCTAAGTGGAGGATAATGGATTGGTTAATAATTGATTCCATGACTTTACAGGTGATGCAGCAAAAAGAGATTCGTCTGTAATTTTCAACTAGGCTGGGGTCTCCCTTTTTGAAGATGGGGATGACCGTGGCTAGGGACCATAGTTTTGGCATGGAGCTGGTCCTGAAAGATTTTTCAAAGATTATGCTTAGAGGTTCGGCTATGGCAGTGGATAGCTTTTTTAAAAAGTAGGCACATGTTCCGTTTGGTCCAATAGATAGAGATGGTTTTAGATTGCGTAGTGCTTTTTCAACATTGTCTTCCGTAAAATTGATATGTATTAGATCATTGTAGTTGTCTGTGATTTGACTAAGAGATACTGGGCATGAACCATTGCTGTTTGCAAATACTAAGACAAAGAATATGTTAAAGAGGTTGTCTTTCATGGTGTCATTGTTGCAGTCTTTACCATTAGATCCTTTCAGGGGTGGAATGGACCTTGAGTCTTTTAGTTTGTTGTTTACAAAATTGTGGAAAGCATGTGTGGAATTGGTGCGTAGGTTTTCCTCTTGTTTAATGTGATAATTGGTGCATTCAGTCTTTATCAGGTGGCATAAAGTTTTGTATTGGATTTTGAAGTTGTGCAACATGGCCAGATTTGTTTTTCCACCAAGGTGATCTCTTTTTGGATTGAAGCTTCCTTATTTTAATGGGTAATTTGTTTTTTTCTGGTTTTGGGAGTTGTTATTGGTACATATAGTTCAATGACTCTTTTGACTTCAAGTAAAAATATGTTGTAATGGTCTTCAACAGTATTGCACCCAGTGAAATTGCCAATCAAGAGATGAGAAATTGTTGTCTATAAGATCATAGTTGCCTTTTTTGAAGTTATAATTGGGGATCCCATCATTATGATGATTTTTGTGTGAATGTATATTGAGACAAAAGTCAATCATGTTGTGGTCACTGTTGGAAAAGGGTTCTTTAATTTGTATTCCATAAATTGAATTCAGACTATTGCAGAAGATGAGATCGAGGCAATTGTTAAGTCTAGTATTGTTGATTACTAGTTGTTCTGGTCCCAGATTTGTTACAGCATTGTAGAAGGTTGTATGTATGGGGTCAGCTTTACATTTGTTTAGGGTCCAGTTAATATGAGGTAGATTCAAGTCACCAAGAAAGATAAAAGTGTGTGGGCAGGATATTGCCCATGTTAGTAGTGAATTTAACTTGTTTTCATGTTCAATGTCGTTATCAGGGGCCCTGTAACATTATAAGAATTGAAATGTGATATTTAAGGACAGTTCACAGACAATGGTCTCAGGAAGAGCAAGCTCCTGGGTAATGTGGATGTTTTTTAGATGTAGGGACTTTTTATAGAAGATAGCAACACCACCTCCTCTACGGATTTCACAATCTGATCAGTAAACATGATAGTCTCTTAGTGTGGCAATGGAGTCAAGGAGAGATACATTAATCCATGTTTCACAGACAAATATGAGTTGAATTTAGCTATATTTAGTAAGAGGAGAAATTCAGGTATTTTATTGACAAGGCTTCTTGCATTGAGTAGTTTGCATTTAAGGCCAGTTGTAGTTGGAATTGAGGTAGTTAGGGGCATGCGTGCCTAGTTTTGAGTGATGATGGATTGGATGAGGTAGGGTTGGATGTGGAGTTGTGTGACTTACTTTTGATAGAATCAGCACGGTACTCGATGTACAGGTCCTTCTCTCCACTGTCTCGATGTCTTTTGAGTTCTGTGCGGAGTTTATGGAAGCAGATTCTTTGCAGTATGGATAAGTCTAGTCTTGAGCGGAATTTTTTGTGGTTGGGATTGATTTTTGCAATGGCATTTATTGTATGAATGAATATATGTTTGCTGGACTCATTTTTGCAAACAACTCTACAAAATCTTGGGGCCACCGAGCCTGCATTGTATTTGAACTCGAGGCCATCTCTGGTTATTTAAGCGATATCTTCAGGAGAGATGTTTGTTGTATTTGAATTGCTTATAATATTGCGAACTTTGGAGATGATGTCTGATTCGTTGGTGTCTTCAAGACCAAATAAGATGGCATTTGGACATTTCTGATCACATTTCATGATGTCTCTGATGAGTAAGGGGATCATTTGTGGAATTATTTTAACATATTTTAACGATGATTCAACCAGGCCGGTATAAAATAAAGACATTCCTCCATTTTAAGAAGATGATGGAAGTCATTTAAATCCCCGTACATGGCATAATAGCATCTCTTTGCTCTGACAGTGCTTCCTATCAATGGCAGCCAAATCCCAAATAGGTAATATTAAGAATATATTTATTCCAAGTTTGAAACTGCTACAATATTCTAGTAATAGAGGAGGGTTTGAGTTGCCAGATTGGGAATTATACTACCAGGCATTTGCACTTATGAGACTGAAAGAATGGATAAATTTGAGATATAGATAATTATTAACTTTGGAGGGACATAATTTGCAACTTGTGTGGCATACCTTTCTATGGTATGGGAAAAATAAAATACACAAATATTTACAAGGACATTATATAAGAAATGCTTTGTTTTTAGTATGGGCAAAAATTAAGGAAAAACACTACTTGAAAATACCAGTCTGGGTCTCCATGATTGAGGCACGGATACATCCAAATGTGGTTGATACAGAAAAAAAATCATAAGATATAAAGATATTTTGAATGAGAAAGGGGAATTATAAAGCAAACAGGAATTGAATTGTCAAGGGATAGATTTAGCATGATGGCCACATGTACAAATACAATCAAGATATGAAAAAGATGATAAAACACATGATTTTTATAAAGAGCTAACAGTATTGGACCAGATCCTAACAGGAATAAGATAAGAAACTAATTAAAAAAATTGTAACTATCTACTGAGTATTAGAATGGAAAAAGAGCAAATAAAAGAAACAATAGTAGTGTGGGCTAAAAACTTTGGTTATTCTATAGAATTGGATAAATGGCAAACGTTGTAGGATAGAAATTATAAATTAACAATGTCTACTGCATACAAAGAAAACATACAAAATGTTTTACAGATGGCACTTCCCATCAGCAAGACTAGCTAAAATATTTAAAGGTACGTCTGCTAAGTATTGGGAGTGTAATCAGATTCTGAGCTCATACTATCACATATGGAAGACGTGTTCAAAGGCAAACTTTCACAATCATAGGTAGCTACAGAGAACATGATAAAGCAGATTAATTTACAGTTGGTTTCAAGGCTGATGTTCTTGCTTTTGGTATTCGGTTTATGTTCATCAATGTGGTGTGATCTAATGTAATCTGATGTTTCATTTCTGGGCTGTATTCATTGCTCTGAGCCATCTGCAATCTTAGGAAAGTGATTTTTTTCATGCATTTTATCTTTCCAGCATTAATTTCTATTTCAACGTTTCTATTCCTTACAGTGGTCCTGAGCTTGGTCTATTTGCTGTCCAAAAAGAGACCAAAATTCTGAGTTTCTTCTTTGATTTTCTTGATCAGATGTTCCAGGCCTTCTTTGGTTTCTGAGAGATGAGTTGTATCTTCTTTTCTCAATATATTTTTATATCTATGGTATTCTCTTCAGTGATTTTCTCTTTCAAACTACCTGCAAGTTTGTATGACAGCCAACTGTGTTTCAGACTGGAAGAAGAAATTTGCTGGTAAGGATTTCAATTATTCCCCTTCTTGATTTGTAACAACTGGGCAATGAAAGTATGAACAAACCAAAGTCCTCTATATATTACAACTCCTCCAACATTCAGAAGAGAAGCCATAATTTGTTGTATATAATTTTGACATGAGAAAAGGCAGTATTTTTAAGTATTTTCCATACTTTCTGTGAAGAAATGAAAGTGAGTTGATCTACTTTGATTTCAGCATAGATTATCACTTTAGTCCATTGCCACACCATTTTTAATGCAATAAGTTAATAATATTTTGTCTTTAATACAAGTTGTATACAAGTTGTATACAAGTTGTATACAAGTTGTGAAACTTTGCATTGGCTAAAAAGATGCCTTAATCTGTCCTATACCCTCTATTCCCATTGGCTTTTCCCAAAACACATAAACAAAATGATTGCTTTGTAATATTCATGAAAACCCTATACTACAAATATTATTGATGAGGAATCTTTATTAATTAGACTCCAGGCACCCTGCTGCTTCCTAATAGTTTCTAATATTGTCCCATTTCTTTTGTTTCTGTATGCCTGGTTTGAAAGTCTATAGAGCTGTGATGGCAAACTATGGCACATATGCCTGAAGTGGCACATGGAGCCATGTCCTCTGGCACATGTGGTGTCACCCATTTCTCTTCTGGGTTTCTGGCATGCATCGACGCACAATGATCAGCTGGTCTTCATGCATGTAGCAGTGCCAGAAACAGGAATAGCTGGTCTTCTGGTTTCTGGCGTGCACACGAGTGCCAGCCAGCTAATCGTTGCGCATGCATGCATACCAGAAACTGGAAGACCAGTTGGCCAGTGCACATGCGAGTGCTGGAAACCGGAAGTTCATTTCCCAGTATGCGCATGTCTCCTGGGCTGCTCCTCTTCCGGGTTGTGGCCCCAACGAGTGCATGCATGCTCCCTTTTTGGCAGTTGGTGCCGAAAAGGTTCACCATCGCTGATCTATAGTATTTTCCCAGGAATAGCAAGTATATAGACTAGTCTATATAGCAAGTATATAGACTTCACTAGTCTATATTTGCATTGCTCCCAGATTCCCAGTTCTCCTTTTTACTTGCAGATCTAAGTAACAGTGATGACCAGATTTATAGCTAGCAAAGGCAAAAAACTAAGCAAGCATATTCCCAATAAGAAAGAGAAACAAAGAAATCGGCTTTTCAATATCCTCTTGATCACCCTTCAGTGACTTTCAGATCTGTGAATTATAATTCTCATTCTCTCCAGGCTGCATGCCTGCCATCACCACTTCCATTTTGAGTTGGATCATACCTTTTAAAATTTGCTTTCTGTCTCATTTGATTTTGACTGTTTTTCTTTTCTTACCATTCTGTATTCTGTGTTTTTGTGAACTGAATGGAAAGTCTACATGCTTTCATCTTGAATGCTTACTTAGTGCTGATGCTTTGCTAAAAAAAAAAAAACCATGACTGGATAGGCATAAAATAAAAAAAATAAAAAAGAAACCCCAGTGTGGGAGAAAACAAGCTAGGCTGTGTTTTAATGGAACCAATTAACTCTAATCAAATCCTCCACACTGAACAAAACTCAAAAAAATTCCACTGTTCAGACAAAGAGAATAATAGGAACTCAAAAAAAGCCTTTCCCTCCTTGTATACTGATACCATGGGAAATCTTGATTTAGTTGTGGACTTCAAGAAAGAATATTGTATATGTAATATGGAACAAATGGACTTTGTTAATAACAGGTTTTTTTTACATTACCTGATTTTCTTCGTTTTATTTTTTAAGCTGGGACATTGGTTTCAGATGCAATCTTGTTCATTATTTCCCAAGGTGTTTTTTCAGGTTCTCCATATTTTCTTTGCAGGATCCTACAAACTTCTTCAACATTTATACATTAACGTTATTGAGAATAGTCACATCTGAAATGGAATTCCATCAACATTTGGATACACCCTGGCTCCTACAGATATTGTTCTTTTATGCTTTTTTACGTTATAGACAGAAATTGACTCTAGTCTGAAGTGATAAAATAAATTGAATCCTAAAATAGTGATGCTTGACAGGTCTTGACACATGAAACTTAAAAATGATAAACATCTCTAGATTTTTACTTGCATGGATCATTCATATCTACAATTCTGTCTAAAATAATTGGAGCATTCCAAGTATTATCACTAATGCAATGTAGGAAACTATGATTACCTTAGTATTCTTGGCCATAATGTTACACTGTTATCTCTTATTCATTATGACTTCATATTTATTTCATGCAATAGCTATTGCCTAATTAATCACACATACAATGTATTTGTCAACATATGGTCTTCTTTTTGACAATCTAACCAACTGTATTAAAATTGAATTTTTAATCTAGCCTTTAGCTTTGAAAATTCATCTCAGGTTAGAACCATCACATATGCTTTTTAGACATCAACACAGAAAATTTGAATCTGTTATAAATTCACTCCAAGTATATAAAAGCAATTGAATTTCATGACACAATTAACCAGTTTGGTTTTCTTTGGTTGGAACTTTCATACACACACACACACACACACACACACACACAAATACAGTTTAGACACTGCAAGTCTTTTTCAAATGTACCTTGGTTTACAAGAACAACCACTATACTGTGCTTTTCCTGTCTTTTAAAAAATAATTTATTGTCAGTAGCAAATGTCAGAGCTACTAGCATGAATTTGTTTTTTGTTCAGTTGTATAGACTGGTCAATAGCTATTTTATCAGTGGATGTTGATTAGTTGACTAATGATAGGATATGATTTATTGAGATGAAACACCTGCAGTTAATAAAATACATGTATGAGCGAGACTAATTGGCCAAATATAAGTACAAGTAGACCTTAACTTGCAGCCATTCATTTAGCAAATGTTCGAAGTTACAACAGAACTGGAAAAATTGACATGACCATTGCAGCATCCCCATGGTCACATAATCTGAATTCAGAGAGTGGCATTTATTTATGACAGTTGCAGTGTCCGATCATCATTTGTGGCCCTCTGACAAGCAAAGTTAATGGGGAAGCTAGATTCACTTAACCATATTACTAACTTAACAATTGCCACAATTCACCTAACAGCTGTGGCAAGAAAGGTTGCAAAATGGAACAAAACCCAATTCCTTGGCAATTGAAATTGGCAATCTTCCTTGGCAATGGAAATTTGGGGTCACTGTGGGTGTGTAAGTCAAGGACTACTTGTAAACAGTTGCTCAGAAAAAGTAGTTTCAATTTCAAAATGGTAGCCAAGAAAAAATAAAGTCAGCAGAAGAATGAGAAACTATGCAAAACTCATCTTTTGACTGAACTTTTACTTTATGAGACTGACTTATTGCCTATGCCAAATATTTGAGGTTGTGTTTGTACAAATATTACGTCTTCAGGGATCCTACATACAACATATAGTGACTTTAAAACCTCTCCTACTTGTGTTGATGTGGACCATGTCTGAAATGGCTTTCAATTATATGTTTTAGACAGGGCTGGGATTCAACCCATTTCTACCGGTTCGGTGATTATGTTTTGCGCCAGACACAGGCTGTACGCATGTGAAGTAAACCTTAAGCTGTGCCGCCCAGACAGCTAATAAGGTACACAGTTTTTTAACAGCCACTTTTTTACTGCTTTTTAAAACCCCTGTCACACTGCACCAACGGATGGAAAGAGGATTTAAAATGGAGAAAAACACTTGCCATCCGTTGGTTAACGCGATGCTTCCGTTCTGTACTCACTGCCTCCGTTTTGCTTCCTCTCTATCTGTCCAGCATCCATCTAAAGACGTTTCATCCACTCAGAGGGTTTTGAGCTGCTCAAAACTTTTGAGCGGAAAATGTATCCAATGTGTCCGTTCTGCATCCGCTTGGCAAACGGGGGACATCCGTTCTGCATCCGTTCTGCATCCGTTACGCATCCGCTATATCCACTAGGCATCTGTTCCGCATCCGTGCAACTTGCATCTGCTCGGACACAGGGAGGAAGCAGAACGGACGCGGAACGGACGCACGGCGTTAGTAGCACGAATGGAGAAAGGATGAAAGCAGATGCAGCTCGAAAAGAAAGCATTTAAAATGGAAAAAATGTTCGCAGAGGGGACCTATCTCGGATATTAAGGATGTTTAGACACAAAGGACACAAAGGGGAAAACCTATATTGCCTATAAAAAGGGGGAGCAACTCACCTGTATTTCACTTTCAGAACAGCAGCCCTGCTGTGCAGACCTCTGCAGCCTTCATCTGGCTCTTCCTCTTCCACAGCATCCAGTCATCTCCACCTTGGATCGTAACAAACTCCTTTTGGAAGACACCATCCTTCTGCAACAGTGTGGAGCCATCTACAAGCTCTGTGAACTCTACTACGGGAAGAAAAGGAGGCGGCCAAGAAGCGTCTGGGTCCGAAGATGGATCGGGAGAAGAGCAGAGTACGGGCTGGACAACAAGCTGATGGAGGAGCTCAGGAACAAAGACACTCGTGCTTTCCAGAACTTCATGAGGATGCCTCCAGCCATGTTTGGCGAAGTTGTGAAGCGGCTGACACCCAGGTTGACCAAGCAGAGCACCAACTTCCGGCCCAGCCTGGACCCTGGGCTCAAGGTGGCACTCACTCTGCGCCACCTGGCCTCAGGGACCACCTACAGGAGCATGCAGTACGGCTGGAGGGTGCCACACAACACCATCAGCATTATGGTCAGAGAAGTGGTGCAGGCCATCATCGAAGAATACCTGGAGGAGCTCCTCCAGTGCCCCTCCACTGAAGAAGGCTGGAAGAAAGTTGCAGAGCAGTGGTATCAGAAGTGGAACTTCCCCCACACCGTTGGAGCCATAGATGGGAAGCACGTGGCCTGCAAAGTGCCAGCCAAGTCAGGGTCCACTTATTTCAACTACAAGGGCTTCTTCAGCATCGTCCTCTTCGCCATGGTCGATGCTGACTACAAGTTCATGTACATCGATGCTTCAGGCTACGGGTCATGTTCAGATGCCCAGGTATAAAACGCCAGTGACCTCAAGGAGGGGCTGGAACGCAACCTCATCATGGGCTTCCCAGATCCAGACCCCCTGCCCAACGACACGCAAGATGTGCCCTACTTCATCGTGGGGGATGATTCCTTCTCCCTCAGAACCTACATCATGAAGCCCTACACCTCCATATGCCTTACCCGTGAAGAGAGGATCTTCAACTACAGGCCGTCCAGGGCAAGGCGGGTGGTGGAGAACACCTTTGGCATCCTGGCCAACAGGTTCCAGGTACTTCTCACCACCATGCAGCATCGCCCAGAGACTGTGAGGAGGATCATGGAAGCTTGCTGCATCCTGCACAATCTCATGCGCACCCGCTACCCAGTCTTGCAGAACAGGCTCGTGGACCTCCAGCAAGGCAATGGGGACATGGAGCCTGGGGAATGGAGGCAAGGGCGAAACCTGATAGACACTGAGGATGTGCAAGGCCCCAACAGAGCCTCACGTGAAGGGAAGAAGCAGTGCAACCTCCTGAAACACTGGTGCAACTCCCCAGCTGGAGCAGTGGAGTGGCAAGACAGGATGGTAGATGATTAATGGATGCTTCCTTCAGCCTGTCTCATCACACTGATGAGATTGGGCCATGTATGTTGGGTGGGCCTACAATGAACAGGGCATTTAATAAAGAGTTGTGTTTATGTTCAAATGTGTGAATCAATGCTTACATTAGTATTGATAATGAAGGGCCATAGGTGTGGCACCTGGAGGGGCTGGGACGGTGGACCACACAGTCCCATTATGCTTGCACTGGAGGTTTATCTATCCCACAGCTATCTTAACCCATCCCACAGGTATCTTAACCCATCCCACAGGTATCCCTGCCCATCCCACTGATATCTTAACCCATCCCACAAGCATGCAAAGGCTTAAATCATTTCTAAAAGTTTCCACCAAGACTTTATTGACATAAATAAAGAAGCAAGTGTGTGAAGCAAAGATAAACCTTATTAATCACAAGCTGTAAAAGAAAAATGACCCAAGTCAAGTGTCCAAATAAAGACTACAGGTAGCCACCCAGTCTTTGGCACTCCTCTTGGTCACTCGGAGGTGTGCCAAGTCTCAGGGGTGAAGGGTCCAGGTGCTGTGGAGGTGGCTGCTGCTGGAGTGCTGGTCTGAAGCACCCCTGGGGTGCCTGGCCCTGAGAGGACCACAGATGACGGTGTGTTGAGGAAGCTCTCAGACAGCTGGCTCAGCCCCGTGATGTTGAGAGTTCCTTCCTCCATGCCATGTGGTGTCAGCCCCAGTACTGAGGACAGATGTACTGAGGCCGGGCTTGGCTGTGGGGTGGAGGAAGGAGCAGTGTAGTGGGGCTGTCTGGTTTGCAGCTGGGTGAGGACTGGCGTTGGTGGCATCGGTGGCGTGGGTGGCATCGCTGTTGTCGGTGGCATCATTGGCGTGGGTGGCATCGGTGGCATCAGTGGAACCAGTGGCAACGGTGTCACCCGATGACTCTGTGCCTGGACTGGGAAGGGCTGCTACCTGTGCTGCTGGACCTCCTGGTAGCCCTAGCCCTGGTAGGTGAGGGCGTGTGGGAAGCCTTGGAATGGGAGGGACATCACCTGGGGTGGAGGAGCAGATCTGGACTGGGTGGGAGCAGGTGCCTCTGGGTTTGGAGGGTTGTGAAGCAGCTCGGTGATCTGGTCCTTCACCACCTGGTACTGGGGTTCCGCCATGTCCATGAGGCTCTGGTTGACATAGGTGAGGAAGGGCTTGTGGTTGGAGGATGAGGAGTCGGTGTGGACCAGCTGAGAGAGGAGATCTATGCTGCTATGGATGGTGTCCCTGATCTCCAGCAGGACAGTGTGGCTCTGCCCCTCCTGTCTGGCTCTCTGCCTTTCTGTGGAGGTGGAGCTGTGGGTGGAAGTGCTGTCCTTTCTCCTACTGCACCAGGGAGTCCTCCACGCGCTCCACCACAGTTAAAACACCTGTCCGTGGGTTCTCTGCCGTGGCATGCTCCACAGAAACCTGCCTGGAGACAGGGACTGACTCTCAGCCGGAAGAGGACTGGCTCTCAGCAGGCTGTCGGAGAGAGAGGGTCATGAGAGGGGCTGCTGCTGCTGCTTCTCCTCGGTGGCGGATCTCACCCTCCAGGAAGCTGCACCTGGCCATGACATAGGTCTCTCTGTCCGTCAGCTTAACCGTGGCCTGGCCAGATTTCTTCAGGTGCAGCTTCCCGTACCCGGTGTGCATATGTTTCCACCAGCCGAGGAGCACCTCCGATGTGTAGCCCAGACTCTCTGCCTTCTCTCTCCAAGCAGCCTGCTTCCTTTTGGTGTCCCTGTGCAGCCGGTGTCCCTTCCGCCACAGATAGTCATTCTCTCTCAACCACTCCAGCACCTCATGCTCGTGTTCCTCCTCAATGGAGTATTGCCTCCTCTCCCATTCCCGCATATGCCTCTTCCTCCATTTGCCATGACCAGATGAGCCCTCATCAGAGGGGCTTCCAGTTTGTAGGGGCTGCTCCTCCACACCAGCAGCAGCAGCAGCAGCAGCAGGATCATCATCATCATCATCATCAGCAGCAGCAGCAGCATCACCAGCAGGATCATAATCAGCAGCAGCAGCAGCACCACCACCACCAGCAGGATCATCATCATCATCAGCAGCAGCAGCAGCAGCATGAGCAGGATCAGGAGCACAAGCAGGACCAGGAGCACGAGCAGGACCAGCAGGACGAGCAGGATGAGCAAGTCCAGGAGCACGAGCAGTATGAGCAATACGAGCAAGTCCAGGAGCACGAGCAGGACCAGCAGGACCAGCAGGACGAGGAGCAGCTTCAGCAGATTAAGCACGAGCATGCGGTATCTGCTATCCCGCATCAGATGGGCGTCTCATGATAGGGAGCGAAGGAGAAAGAAATGACAGGAGACGAAGTTCCTCGGGATGAGTGCGCCCCGAATGTCTGGGTACACGCTCTTTTATTATGCTCCTTCAAAAGGGGGGGTCACTATCATTGTTTATTCAGAGCCTAGGTCAAGCCCAGGTCAGACAGGATATGCAGGACTTAGATAAGGCAAAATACCAAGTCAGACAGGATGGCACGATCTACAATTTGATCAAGACATTCCTTCTTTACAAAGCTGCATGCCAGACGATGTAATCACAAAGTGAATGCTTGACTCCTTGTCTCTGTACGTGCCCTGTAAAAGGTCACTGAAGAGACAGAAGCTCAATGATTACACGTGAATGATACAATGTTGCAAATGCCTGAATGATACATAGTTGTATTGATACACAGTTGCAAACACATAAATGATACATAGTTACAACATCTCCTCTGTTTTTATTTTTTATGACGAATCTTCTTCCTTGTCCAAGAAGACAGGAACCTTTTTTCTAAAATGTTCACCGTCCCACTCATCTAGGCAGGAGTGCGATCCGTCAGCGTCAGGGTTGTCCAAGGAGCGGTAACTCAGCAATGACATTTTTTCATCCGGTGTTAAGGACTTAACATGAGCTTGCAATAACAGATTAACATTAGCAGTTATGGAGGATAATTGATTTTTCAAAAATTGCAATATTCTATTAAAACAACAAGGTCCTATAATACATATCAATATAATGATTATTAATGGTCCTGCCAATGCAGTTATAAGGGTTGTAAGCCATGGTGAAATAGAAAACAAGCCTTGATACCAATTATACATGTTTAACCTTTCGTTTTCTCTGTCTTTTAAGTGTTTTTCTAATTCTTTCATAGAATCCAACACAATCCCCCTGTTATCAGCATAAAAACAACATTCTTCTTTAAGCGCAGCACACAATCCCCCTTGTTTTAAAAATAACAGATCTAAACCTCTACGATTCTGCAAGACCACTTCTGAGAGGGAAGTCAAGGAGTTTTGCAAAGCTGTAATTGACTTCTCAATTCGTAATAAATCATCATCAATGACTGAACCTAGAGCTGTAATTTTTTGTTCAGAGACAGCTAGTCCTGCAATGCCCATGGCTGCGCCCGTGGTGCCCAGAGCAAGCAGTAAACCTAGAGTGAGTGTACTAATAATTTCCCGCTTTGCTCTGAGGGGGTATTCCATGGGTGCCTGTAGGGATATAAAATCATCAGAGTTATACACGTTAATTTTTGGTACAAGCCATACTTGAATGCAAAATGATTTGGATTTAATAAGTTCATCCCCATAGACACATGCTGTGAGACCGGTGGAACAAGCCCAGACAGAGTTATTGCCAGGGATAAAATACATTCCTTTCAGACGTGATGTTAAATTTCCTCCTGAAGTGGTGTAGACTGCAGAGTATCCTCCGATGGTGTGGAAGCGGCCAAGGCGGTTCTTAGGAAGATATACATTACAATGATAGCCATTAGAAACATTATGACAATATTGTGAGTAATTGGATGGAATATTTCCCAAGCAACAACCAACCCCAGTGATGGAAGAAACAGTAATAGTGGAGTTCCTCCAACGGCAACGTTCGTCTGATGTGGAATTAGCAATGGATTCTTGGGAAGCAATGGCTTCGTAAAAAGGTGGAGAGGCAGAAACACAAAGCCAACATGTGGAGGCAATTGATGAGTTTGAAGAGTTCAGCAAGGCATAGGAAGCTTTGATCATTGGAATCAATGGGTTAACTCCCTGTGTTATGGGTTGCAAGAATGGGGATTTAATAACCTTTTCATGTGGTCCCACCGGGTTAGAGCGAGGGAGTTCAATGTGACGTTGAATGTAAAAAATATTTCCATAATGCTTTTCTGGCCAGACTCCTTTTAGGCGGGCACCCCATTTCAAGCCAGTGTCCCATAGAGTACTTTTCTTGCCTTGGTCCGTGAACCTTATGGTTACCGGGTTGCATTTGGGCAATTTTTTTTCACTGCATGGAATGTCCCATGTGGTGCGAGTGACAGTAATGAGATCACCCTTAGTGTCCGGATCCCAATAAATATGTCCAGTTGAAACACATGACCAGGCTTTGCAAAAGTAATCCGATGACCCCCCGCAATCGAGAAGTCGTTGGGCAGGGGTCTGAGTGTTGGAAACGGGCTGTCCGGGGCATACATAAAACCTATATTTATTTACCACTCTATGACTAGGCTCAGTTGGGTGAGAAGGCGAGTTGTAGGCGGTGGAACCTACAAGCATTTCTGCCAAATCAAATTGAAGTGGTGGGTAGAAGTCTTCTATGCGAGAAGAATTGGTTGTAGAGCTTAAATGAATGCCTTGAAAGTCTTTTATAGTCCAAGTAATATTATATTTTCTATGAGGCTTCTGTGGATCGTCATGGACAGTTCTTTTGAAGCGTTGTTTGTTGACAGGATCAGAGTTTGGGTATATAAAAGCATTACAAGTAGGAGAGAGGACTATGGACAAGTTAGTTGTAGAACATTTACGAGATGAGAAGGGAATGCAATTAGTAGAAAAAGGATAATAATTACAATAATGACAATGAAGATTAATTTGGTCATTCATCAAGGATGTTAGTTGGGTTGGAGGAACCCGTAATACAAGAGAAGGACATTTAGGTCCCCCTATATCTAGCTTGAATAGAGGAAAAGATTTTAAGGTTCTTTTCCATAGGAAGAGTAAGGAAGGAACAAAAGAGCGAGTGATAGAGTGTTCTGTAAACAAAACAGATGTGACAGAGTGAAAGCTATGGGTAGCATTTTCATGACGTACCCACATGGAACAAGTATAATAGCCTTCTGTTAATGAAGTGGCTTTAATACGCATAATCTTTTGACAGGAAGCATAGGTTTTGTTGAAGTATGTGTGAATATAAGGAGATAGATTTATGGGAAGATTATTATGCCAACAGACAATAGGACAGTCACTATCATAATTAATAAAGCGAAATTCTAATGTGGTCCAATGACCATGTTGAACAAAGGTATAAGTAGGATATGAATAAGGTAGAAATTGCAAAGAGGATATAGGCAAGAATATCAGGAAGAGTTTAAGATGCAGATGTAGCAGAGGAATTCCCATGATAGGGTCTTACCGCCCAACCAGGGACCCAGCAAGTGGTTTTGTCTGGTAGTAAAATCGCAGCGTAGCCTCGTCCCCAGGTGAGAAGCTCAGCAGGACCCTGCCAGGCGGGATCTGGCAATCTGTGATAATGTACCAGAGGTCTTTTAGGAGGGGGTGAAGGGGAGGAAAAATGACGTGAGGCAGCAGAAGTAGGAGGAATGCCAGTCAGATTAAGAAAATTTAAAGTGTAAAGACAAATGTTAAGAGAATTTTGCAATGCTGGGAGGTTGGGAGGTTTTTCCCGCAACGAATAGCGATCAAGAGCACATTTCAGAGATAAGTGAGCTCGTTCCACAATAGCCTGCCCCTGGCTGTTATAGGGAATCCCAAACTTGTGAGTTACAGCCCATCTATTACAGAAGTCCTGGAAAGCAGAACTCGTATAGGCAGGTCCATTGTCTGTTTTGATTTCTTTTGGACGTCCCAGCGAGGCAAAGGTACGAATTGAATGATTGATGACATGTTTTACAGCTTCTCCCCTTTGAGGAGTAGCCAGAATAAATCCTGAATATGTATCGATGGAAACGTGCAAATATTTCCAAGGGGCAAAAGGTGGATACTGAGTTACATCCATTTGCCAAATTTCACAAGCTTTTAATCCTCTAGGATTTACTCCTATGGGAATGGAATGTCCTTGCTTACTACATGTGGGGCATTGTTGAATAATGGCAGCAGCTTCTGCCTGAGTTAGAGAAAATTGTTTTTGTAATGCTTTTTTATTTTGGTGAAAATAGTCATGGCTTTGGGCTGCTGTCAGATTACAAATTAATTTACCTGATGCAGCTGCATCTGCCACCTTGTTTCCCTCCTGTAAAATACCAGGAAGAGGTTGGTGGCTCCTGATATGTGCTACAAAGAATGGATGCCTACGACTGTTGATACATTGTTGTATAGGAATCATCAATTTTAACAAAGGAACAGATATGCTAGGAGATAAATAGGCTTGATATATATTTTTCAAAATCTGAGAAACGTACAAGGAATCAACTATTAAATTAAAAGGAGCTTTTTGAAACTGTTGAAATGCAATAAGAGATGCAGCAAGTTCTGCCTGTTGAGCAGAAAATTGCGGAGGGGTAATTTTAGTTTTCCCCTCTCCCTCCTGGTTCCATGCACAAGCACCATACACTTTCCCCCCATCTGCATAAAGCGTAGGTGCATCTACTAATGGAGATATTGAGAGAGGGGATTGCCATTCAAAAGGGAGAGTTTTAAGAAAAGTGAAACGTGGGTCTGCTGGTAAATGGCAAGAAGTTTGCCCTGGCCATTCTTCTAAAGCGTATTGTAGTTCTTCTGAATTACACCATAGCATTTCCCACGTGGTCAGTGAGCAAGGAGTGAATATTGAAACAGGCTCACATCCCATGAGTTGTTTACATCTTTGTCGACCTTTAAAGATCAACTGGGAATATGCAGAGGCTTTACTAGTGATTGTGGTCCGTGGGGTGTGAGACAAATGAAGCCATTCTAAAATCAGAACCTGTGTTTGATGAGATTGCGTTATAACAGCTGTAGGTCTCTGAACAGTATTTAGTAAAGCAATTGATAAAGGGCAATTCTCTATAGCTCGATCCACCCATCGAGTAGCCAGTGAATGAGAAACGTCTTTTAATGCCTGCAACTGCTCTTTATTTAGAATGATAACATCAGAAGGGGCTTTACCTTGTGTAAGAGCATTAAAGAGAGGAGCTAATGTAGCTGTGGTCAAACCCAAATAAGGACGTGCCCAATTTAAGGTTCCTAGGAACTGTTGTAAGATCACAAGTGTAGGTTTTGGGGGAAGTGTTGGGAGGGGAAGGGAAGGAACAGCAGCTGAAGCAAGTAACTTGTGACCTAAATAGGAAAAGGGTGGTTTGGATTGTATTTTTTCTGGGGCTATTGTGAGTCCTGCTTTACCTAGAATGGAGGTCAGGCACGGCAGAGTTTTTAATACCGTGCCCTTTGGGCCAGGTGCAGATACCAATATATCATCCATGTAATGATAGATTAAAAAATGAGGATATTTGTCCCTGTATGGTTGCAAGGCTAAATCCACAAAAAATTGACACATAGTTGGACTGTTTAACATGCCTTGTGGTAAGACTTTCCATTGATATCGTTTGGTAGGTCTCTGATTATTTAAAGTTGGTACTGTAAAAGCAAATAATTTTCTATCTGACTGGTGTAATGGAATAGAGAAAAAACAGTCTTTTAAATCAATAATGATAAGGTCATACTCTTGAGGAATTATGTTAGGATTTGGAAGACCACGTTGCAGGGGTCCCATTGGAAGGAGGACCGAATTCACAGCCCTTAAATCCTGAAGGAGGCGCCAAGCGCCATTTTTCTTTTTGATAACAAAAACTGGGGTATTATATGGACTCAATGAAAGTTCTAGATGACCTTTATCTAATTGTTCTTGAACAAGAGAATGTAAGGCTTCAAGCTTTATAGAAGGGAGAGGCCACTGATCAATCCACACAGGGTTATTGTGAGTCAAATGCAAGCGAAGCATGGTTAGTAAAGGGTAAGTTGTGCATTAAATTGTGACATAAGGTCTCTTCCCCACAAGTTAGTATACAGAGGAATTACAGCTGGTTTAATATAAGCAACACATTGAGACTCAGGGGAATGGGCTTTTACCCAGTTTCTGCTAATGCGAGTCTCCTGGAGTCCCCCCACTCCTCTCACTGCTGGTGCCACATCTGCAGGCCAGGTGTTTGGCCACTCAGCGGTTCAGATGACGGAAATATCCGCTCCAGTATCTAAAAGACCAAGAAAGGATCGACTCAATAAGGATCGATTCAATAAGAATGTTACCGTAGGTTTTGGTTGACTAATTGGTCTTTCAATTGCATAGAGTTGCTCTTGTTGTTGGTCTAAGAGCACAATCATTTTTGCCACAACATCCCCCTCATTTATAGTAACTTCTGTATTAGCTAGTACAGACAGACAGACATCAGACAATACAGAGGGATCATGCAGAAAAGGAGAGGCAAGAATACCTTGTTCAGCTAAATCCCTTACAGGAAAGACTAGCACTGGAATATTGGGGGGCATAGGAAAAGGCTTAACAAGACGTACAAAGAGAAAGTCAGTGACACCAGGAAGATAAGTAACAGTTTCATTAGCAACAAGATCGTAAGCGAAGGAAGAAAAGTTGCAAGTTTCATCAGCCTTTGTTGTGGGGCTGGCTGCCTGCCCCGTTTCTAGTTTCCCTGAGTCAAAAAGGGTTTTTTGATGATTGCAGGGTTATTCTGTTGTTCATTCTTTTGGGCTCTGCACTGATTAGCCCAGTGATAGCCTTTTTGGCATCGAGGGCATGGTGTCTTTGGGCGAGCTACCTGGTTTCTTGACATATTAGCTCCCCCGCCCGGGGCTCTGCATTGGCTCTTAAAGTGACCTGGCTTGCCACAATTAAAACAATTGCCCATTTTGCGAGTGTTTTGTTGGGTAATGGGAAGAAGAGAGCTCATGTTCTGCTGCATGCCTTCAGTAATGGCTGTAGCCAGAGTAGACATGGAATGGGATGTGGTTCCTATGATTCGGCAGGTTGTAAGATAATCTGCCAGGGTAACATTTTTCTTATTAATTATTGGTTGCAAAACTTTCTGACAATCAGCGTTTGCGTTTTCATAGGCAAGTTTCAATTGTAATTCATTACAAGCCTCCTCATTATCAATTTGTCTCTCTAAGGCTTCTGTGAGACGGTTTATAAAGGAGGAAAAAGGCTCAGAAGGTCCTTGAATAACTTTAGAGAAAGATTTGGGCACACATCCCGCATTGTCAACTTTTCGAGCAGCGGCCAAAGCATAATCCTGTAGTATAGGGAAAGCAGCTGCGTCTGTGGAAGTCTGCTGGGCAATGGTAAGCATAGTTCCAGTACCATTAAGCATATCTAGAGTGACATTTGCCGGTAAGCTTCTAGCGGCTGCGGCTGCAGTACGCTTATGAAATTCTGACTCCCAGACCAAAAATTGTGAAGGCGTGAGGATCATGGCAAATAATGTACGCCAATCAGCATTTATCAAGTCAGCTCCTGGTTGGGCTATTGATCCTAAAAGACCCTGTACATAGCGAGATTGAATACCATTTTCCTTGCAAGCTGCTTTTAAATCCTTAATTATTTTGTACGACATTGGGCTATACAGAGGAGCTGGAGGATTGCCAATTTGTATGATAGGATAAAGGGAGGCAGCTGCAAGGGTGTCCTCATCCATTTCTCCTTCAGAAAAGGCTTGTTGAATGGCTTTTACAACACCCCCCCCATTCGGGGGGGGGGTGGAGGACACGAGAGCTCTCCTTTAAAAGAAGTGGATTGGATGGAGGGAGGCTCTCGTAAGGATTTTTGATCATTGGGAGCGGAGGGTTGAAGGACAGGAAAGTTATCATAACTTGGTGGAGGAGATTCTAATACACTTTCTGCTTCTATTTTATAATGGACTTTTAAAGCCTCCATAATTTTCCTCCAAGTGACCGAAATGCCAATAGGTGCACGAGGAGGATTATGGAGATAGTCACCAAGTTTTTTCCAAATGGAGATTTTTAAGGACCCTTTCTCTGGATAAGTGGGACAATGTTGCCACACATAAGCCAATAATGTAGCAATAGGTTTAATTTTTACAGGCGAGCCCTTTAAATTAGCAGAATATTTAGAAGAAGAAGCGACTAACTCCCTCAATTCCTTCAGATGCTCTATCTGTTGTTGAGAAAAGTTTCCGCCCATACTTACGAAAGTCGAGACCGTGTTTCAGATCCGATGATGTGCAATTCGCTTCAGGCCTGGCGAAGCACAGCTCCCATTGAGCGAGTAAGATATGAGCGCGTCGCGGCATATCCCCCTTAGGGAATCACGTCGGGGTCACCAGAATGCGGTATCTGCTATCCCGCATCAGATGGGCGTCTCATGATAGGGAGCGAAGGAGAAAGAAACGACAGGAGACGAAGTTCCTCGGGATGAGTGCGCCCAGAATGTCTGGGTACACGCTCTTTTATTATGCTCCTTCAAAAGGGGGGGTCACTATCATTGTTTATTCAGAGCCTAGGTCAAGCCCAGGTCGGACAGGATATGCAGGACTTAGATAAGGCAAAATACCAAGTCAGACAGGATGGCACGATCTACAATTTGATCAAGACATTCCTTCTTTACAAAGCTGCATGCCAGACGATGTAATCACAAAGTGAATGCTTGACTCTTTGTCTCTGTACGTGCCCTGTAAAAGGTCACTGAGGAGACAGAAGCTCAATGATTACACGTGAATGATACAATGTTGCAAATGCCTGAATGATACATAGTTGTATTGATACACAGTTGCAAACACATAAATGATACATAGTTACAACACGAGCAGAAGCACCACTGCCAGGAGCAGCCTCAGCAGAGTAAGCACCAGCAGAAGCACCACCGCCAGAAGCAGCCTCAGCAGAGTAAGCACGAGCAGAACCATCACCGCCAGAAGCAGCAGCATCAGCTCCTCCAGAAGCAGAAGCAGCAGAAGCCCCAGCCGCAGAAGAGCAAGCCCGTGCTACAGAAGCCCCAGCAGAAGCAGAGTGAGGGCCAGGGGGCGGGATGGTGGCCCTGTCCCTCTTGCCAGTGCTGGCAGCAGATGGCTGAGGCTTCCTCTTTTTCCCCATGTTTGTGGGGCTGCTGGCTGGCAGGGAGGTGGCAGGAAGGCTGGCAAGCAGGCAGGCACCAAGGCTGGCAGGCAGCAAGGCTGGCAGGCAGGCAGGCACCAAGGTAGTCAGCAAGGCTGGCAGGGAGGCAGGCAGCAAGGCTGGCAGGGAGGCAGGCAGCAAGGCTGGCAGGGAGGCAGGCACCAAGGCAGGCAGGCAGGCATGCACCAAGGCAGGCAGCAAGGATGGCAGGATGGCAGGCAGCAAGGCAGGCAGGCAAGGCACTCAATGCGTCTGGTAACAGGTCTTTCCTCTGAATGGTGACCTGCTTCCGAGCTGCTTCCCTTTATATTCGCTGGGCTGATGCAATAAATCCCTCCCGCATGCGCAATTAACGCCAGGCATCCGCTAGGCTTCCGCTAGGCATCCGCTAGGCTTCCGCTCAGTATCCGCTTCATCCACTTGGCGTTCGCTCTGCATCCGCTGTATCCGTTCCACGTCCGCTTTGCTGAGGTCCCCCGGAAGCCTAGCGGATGTGCCATCCACTCCCATCCACTTCCATCCGCTAGGCTTCTGCTCTGCATCCGTTTTCCATCCGCCCTGTGTCCTCCCCCCGTCCGTTCCTTTCCGTGTTATCCACTCTGGTTATGCAAATTTTGGGCCTTTTGAGAGCGGATAACAACGGATGGAACATTTTTCTCGTCTGCTGTGTCCTTTTTACAAATGTTTTGCATCCGTTTGGGCAATGTGACAGGGCCTTAAGCTCAGCTACACAAAGCAGCAGAGGTTGAAAAAGCAGGAAATAAAGAAGCAAGAGCCTGGGTGGGCAGCTGGGCCAAACAGCAGCAAACACAAAACGGGTTCAGTGTCTGCTGCTCTTCACAGCTATCAGTTCTATAGCGCCAGGTAGAACCGGTAGCATCCCACCCCTGGTTTTAGATATACATGAAATACTCAGAATATAAATCCCCCCATGTACTTTCAACTGGCCTTGTATGGAACCACTGAAACCTAAAATGTTTGCAATTAAAAGAAAGGGTTTTTTTAAAAAAAAACAAAAACAAAATTGCAGCATCCTAAATTGTATAGACGGGATGATTCGATGCTATAGGCATTTTCTTGAGGTTTTGGAATAAACAAACCCACTCTAATTGAGAGTCTAAAGTCAATGCAAGAAATCATCCAAACTTTGCTTGCTTTTTATAAATATACAAGGATTAAAATTGGCATTGTAGACAAAGTATTTATAAATAGAAAATGTGCAGTTAACATTATTCAGAAGGAACAAAAAGAAGCAAGTTCATGACATCTCATTGGCTTAAGCTGAAAAAATGCACTAGCTCAAGAGAACAGTAAAATCATTAACAGAGAGAGAGAGAGAGAGAGAGAGAATGTATGACAGAATCCATTCTTTTTTGGTGACAGAATCTTTTACTACTAATATTTAGAACATTTACATTTTTGTTTGCATACAAAATAGATTTTTTCTGTTTGATAAACACCCTCACTAGTTTAGTTGCAAGTGAATCCATTCTTTACAGAACACTTATTGGCATATCCTTTTTTGAGCAAGCACTACTTCCTAGGCGGCTCTTTTTCAAAAGCATTCAATTTACCATTTCAAATTATTTATTTCTTTTTAGGAAAAATATATAACATTTATAATTCCACCAAGAAATGAAGCATAGTAACACTGTTAGTATTTTTATTAACAATATTGTAGATATATCTTTTAGTTGAGTAGGGTTACTGTGGCCATACAGATGTATGAGATAATGAACAGTGGTCATAGAAATGAAAAGCCTAGAGAGCCTATTTCCATATTGTCTCATAGGAGGGCTATATGGGGCTACAAATTATCCTTAGACTTAATTGGTTGGTTCATCTGTCCCAGTTTTTTCTTTTGGTTTCCATGGCACAATTTCCCCTCATTACCCAATTAAATATGTTATGAGAACAAGGCTAGATATATTTTCTCTTCCTAAGGAACTCATTTCCTGTGGATGAATGGGAGTTGTCTTCTGAACAATGGGGTAAGACATAGGTTTGATATTTAATTTATATTTATATTTCTGGAGATAAGTACCGTATGAATTTTACACATGATGTTCCCTGACTAATTGTAGCTGAATAACATACATGTTCAAGAGTTCAGAAAACACAACACACACACACACACACACATATACAAGAAAAGAATACCTCCCCAAATAAATAATAGGTATATTTACAATGTTACATAATTATTATTTGTAGTAATGCTACTATGGGCTCAATAGCATCTGTAACTGGAAAGCTGCAGCAGACTTGGGAAATTACTCTGTTGCAAACTGACAAGGATGCAGCATATAGCACTTGAGCACAAAGAATCTGATTAGTGTCAGGGCTCTATAACTGGAAGAAGTCAGAAGCAGAAAAACACGGTATTTTCAGCGGCTGAAGTAAATAGAGGTAAAAAGCTCACGGGGCAAGTTAGGGGGCCACTTGGCAGGCTGCATGGAGCTGATGAGGAAATCAGAGCAGGTGACATGCAGAAGTAACAGGGTTCACCCCAAAAAGTAGAGAAGGAAGATAGGAAAGCTAGGAAGGAAAATTACATGAGTTAATAAAGTTATTAAAAGTCATGGAGTCATAGTTGCAAGTTGCATGCAGAAACACATAAGAAAAAGGGACATGAGCAGAAGACACTGTCAGTAAGGGATATAAAAAGAAAAGGGGATGATAAGCCTGCAGTGGGCAACCAAGAGAAAAAGAGGATAAGGGAACAATTTCTTCAAGGGGGAGAGGCACACACATACAGAGTCTGCTTTTGTCTAAAAGATAAAAAGGAGAGAACACACAACTTTTTTTTCCTGCAGCAGTGGCCCTGATGGTACTCCACTCCTTGCAGCTACCATCAAAGCAAGCACCTTCAGGGTTACACAGGGGGGATTCATTTCCACTGAGTTCCAGGACTCTTCGTGTTTCAGGTTATTTTTGTCCCGAACACCAGTGCTGTGTTTGCCTATCATTATACGTTTACTAATGCAAACAGTAAAATAACACTGTTCTTCGCTTTTTATAATTGGAAGTTAATATTTTTCTTAGTGGATGCCCAACAAGGTGTGTGTGGGGGGGGGGGGGGATAGACACCCTGCACCACCCTTCAGGGAAAAGTTGACAACAGGTTTGTTTAAAGAAACTGATTGCTCAAGGAAAATGTTGGAAGATCACCTTCAGATTAAAGAAACCTACTGGATTACAACAAAAGCTAAACATGCCAAATGGCAAATTAGTAGAAGTTCATTCAAAAAGCTCAATGAACATAAAAAGACTTGGTTCCAATCTCAGCTCTTCAGGAAGAAAATTCTGTAAATGGGACACTGATTTAAAGCAAGCTGTCTTTTGGATTGTGGCAGAAGTATAACTCCTTAAGATATCCTTCACACACACCACCAAGTCTCGAGCTGCACAGAGCTTTACTTTCTGATACAAGCATCTTAAGCTACCCATTGGCATTCCTTCAAAATGTGCAATTTATACTAAGTAGTTCTCTTTCATTAGTAGCCTTTGCATTTCATTCTAGAGTCTCCAGATGGGTTTTTTTGACCAAAAAACTCAAGGGGGCAATTGTAACTGCATGATTGAAGCCCAGCCCCATTTTTATATGCATTGTTAATCTTCCTTGCAGACCTCTGTCCAGGGGTGGGATTCAAAGTTTTTAACAACCGTTTCTGTGGGCATAGCTTAGGTGGTGGGTGTGACTGGGTGGACATGGCTTGGTGGTCATGTTATTGGCTGGGTGTGGCCAACTCAATATCACTCACATCAAGGCATGCATCTCCTTGCTTGGCCTCTCATGACTGTGGGGATGCTGCAACAGTCACAAGTGTGAAAAATGGTCATAAGTCACTTTTTTCAGTGCCATTCTAACTTTAAATGGTCACTCCACACAAGCAAAGTACCACCAAAGGAGGGGGAAAAAACTCCAGAGAAGTTCCTGAGACAGGAAGTCTTGTCCTGCCAAGAATGGTATAAGGGTTAACGGAGAGGCAGTTTCTGTGGGCCAGCTAGAGCCAGAACTTCTAGTAAGAGAGGCTATTTGAACTTTCACGGATAATTATGGATTTCATAACACTTCCAGACTACAAAAGTGCTCTGTTATCATCAGGGGCGGGCTTCAAATTTATTAGTAAAGGACTCTTTGCCCTAATGACTCTGGGTGGGCATGGCTGGGTGGTCATGTGCCTGGGTGGGTGTGACCATTTTGATGTTGCTTCTTTGTCCTAATTTGCTAAGAAAAAGATATATACCAAAAAGTTGTTTATTATTTCGTGCATTTAATACTTAAATAAAAGACTAGGTGAAACCAGGCTTAATACCAGTGACTATGAGAGGGATCTTGGATTCTTGGAGTTTCTGGTGAGTTACATGATTCTTATTATTTGGGAATAAATCCCCTTGGAGGCTTATGTTTATGCTATCTGATTTTCTCAATGGCTCTCCCTAGCAAGCACTGAGTGGATTGTTTATCTAGCTGGCAACACTTTTACGAGGTGTGAAATGCTCTTGGCTAAATGTCCGGAAGTTCAATTAAGCTATTAAGAGCTTTCCCATGCTGCTTATCTTAGGGGTTCTCCAAGAGTCCCTTAGAGTTATTAGGGGCTCTCCAAGTCCTGCAGAATCTTAGCTAGGGGCTCTTCTGAGCCTCTGCAAACCCCCAGCAGCCCCCCTGATTATCATCCAGAACAGGCACCCTTGCCCGCATTCTCACAAAAGAGACTTATGTCATCATAATACTTCTATTTTGTTACAAAAGAGCCTCAGTTTATCAGTCCACATTCACCACTGCATCATTGATCCAGAAACTATATACCCTGTTTCTCCAACAATACAGCCTCCCCCAATAGGAAGTCCCAGCATGTTTTATTGGCATGAAATGAAATTAAGCCCCTCCCTGAAATTAAGGCCTATATTAAAACATGCGAAATGAGAGCGAATGGTGGTGGGGGCTTGCCATTAGGAAGTACTTTTGTTGCACACCCGGATATGGTGCTGCCTGCATTGACCCTGATACGAAGTGCCCCATCAATGCTGAGGTCAATATCCAAGCCGTCGCTGCCCGCCCGCCCAAAGATGCAAGGGGGGGAATTAAGTCACCCCCAAAAAGACAGCCTAGCCATTTTTTCAGGGCTCAAAAAAAAATAAGACCTGGCCTTATTATATGAGAAACACGGTAGTATCTCCTGATTCATGTGATACACAGAAGAGTCAGTATTGACTCTTGGCAACTGCCTGGATGATTTCCTGGAGTTTTCTTGGCAAGATATCAAAAATGCCATTGCCTGCTTCCTTTGAATGAGAGAGAGTGGCTGGTCCAAGGTCACATAGTTGGCTTTTTGCCTATGGTAGGATTCATGGTATCCTGGTTTCTAGCCTGGTGCTTTAACCACTGCACCAAATTAGTTCTCTAGTGATGATACTTTTCCTCCAAATCTCTACTCATAAAACTGGGATTTCCTTCTATAATTTGAACATTGTGCTCTAACTTACAAAGCTTGATTCCTTCTTTTCTTCCATTTTATTAGGATAATTTAACAAATGGAAAACCAGCTTGACTTTGTCATCGTGCAGTTCAATTATTGGCTTAGGATGATGGAAATCCATTAAGTCACCACTGGATTCTTTTTTGACATCATAACACTACTCTGATAATTTTTAAGGTAAATTAAACTTTTGTCAAGCCTGAATTTAATTTGGTGGTGGAATCATATGAATACAGTTTAACACATTTGAGGAAGGGAGGGGGAGAAACCTGAGGTGGATGAAGCTCCAGCCAAAGCAGCATAACTATTGAGTTAGCTGCATTCCAAAGGCTGTTCGGCCAGAGAGAGGAGGAGTGCAGTTGCTGTGAAACTATATTATATCCTGGTTGGACAGTGTGATTAAATGTTTTGGAAAAATAAGAACTTTCTTTTTATACTGACATGGAAACCTGGGAAACTTTCAGTATTGGCTTCCATCGGTTTGTGCCAAGATGTACAATTAAAATAAATAGTTCTTGGAGGAATGGAAATGCCTCTGAGTTCATTTTGTAATGGTTGTATTACCTGAAACCTGACAACTTTCATGTTTCAATGTCCCATTATAGTCTTTAGCAGAATATCTAAAGAAGTATTAGGCATTTCACATTGCAACATAAATGTTACATAAATGTCTAATTTCTTTAGCAGGGTCTATATGAATCAAATTCAAATCTATCCAACAAAATCAAAGGCATCATTGTTTTTTAAATAAAAGTGCCCTACCACCACAAACCTTTTCTTTTCAATTTTGAAGACAAAACCATTTTCATCCCAAAGCTGTTTTGCTTAATATGAGAGGATTTCATCTTAGTTCTTTGGATGCAGAAAAGCTGCTTTAATGGACATTGTAATTTTACTGCATTTGTTGAAACAGTATAAAGGCTCACATATAATTTGAGATGTTCTTCTTTTCTCTAAATGGTTGTATTAGAGTACATTTCTGTTGGCTCATTAAATATATTTATCTGGTAAATTTAGCAATTTCTTTCTTTGCTTTTGCTAGTGTGTGCATAAAATGTAAACAACAGTTTCCCTACTTACTGCTCTTCATCTGTATTGTTGGACAGAACTTCAGGAAATAGGTATGAAGACTATCAAGATTTGCTGATATGTTGATATGTTTAACAGGGCACTTACCAGCACAAATAAACAATTTTATCTATTTTATTAGAACTATACTAATTAAAAATATCCAAAAATGTATATGTACCTTGTATATCCATATACTACACATACCCCTAATTTGAGCAAAAGTACATTCAGTTGCAAAATAAGCTATGGATAAGAGATATCAGTTTTGCATAGAATAATATGAGAATGTCAGGGCTGAAACTGTCCTTTGGCTGAATCATGATCAGAATGTACCAAAAGTGGCTAGTAATTTCCTTACCATTAGGAAGAAATCCCACATGTGACAGAGGCATAATGAAGGCTGAAAGCCTAAACTATACCTTTCTGTCTTATCAGAAAGCCCCTGAAAGCATCAGTTAATCAAAGTCATGATGGACAGTGTGTACTAATATCTGCAGGTCAATCTGATAATGACTGCAGTATATGGAAAATTGCAATGAGGGCCATAAGAGGAATAACTGATAAAAAGCACAAATTAATATATTGAATTAAACTAAATTTACAAGTAATAGGTATTTTGTGTCTAAAACTAAGAGAAAGGGGAAGATGCGATGGATTGAGTTAAAGGTAATCCAGATATATGAAAGGGAATAGATGAATGCATGCATGAAATTAAAGGTATAGATTATTTATTTATTTAGCAAAAATTTACATGCTCACCCACTTCTCTGAATGTGAGTCTGGGCAGCACACCATAACTAATAAATCAATATCACAACCATTAAAACACTTTAAACATTTTATTATGAATAAAAGGTTAACATTACATCAGAAAGTATGAAGTATGAAGTTCAGGTACATTTGAAATTGAAAATCCATAGGTTCAGAAAAATTGCATATTATACTCCAGGGAATGCTCATGAGAAGTATAGTGACTCTTCAGAAAATTGTCTGATTTCTTTTGAATTTGTGGCTGAAGCATAAGTCTACCCATATGTGCAATATACATAGCAAAATAAAACAGATTTGCATAAAATTACTGTTAATTTGATAGTTATGATGAAAAATAGAAAATGTTAGTGAAGGATCCAAAGATCCAAAGGTTTGGAATTTGAGATAGGCTATTTTTTTTCATGTCATTATGGATATTGGATATTGGATTTTGGGAAAAACTAGAAAAATTTATCTATCTACCTATCTATCTACATACATACAAAGGACAAAGATACAAGCAAATTGAAGGAGCCCCTATGGGATCACCACTGTCACCCGTCATTGCAAACCTGTTCATGGAAGAATTCGAATCCAGAGCCCTGGCTAATGCCACCCACAAACCCAAACTATGGCTAAGATACATCGATGACACATTTGTGATTTGGCCCCATGGAAAAGAAAACCTAAACAATTTCCTAACACACCTAAACAACACACACCCCAAAATCAAGTCCACCATGGAAACGGAAATAAACAAACAACTACCATTCCTAGATGTACTAATCTACAAAAGAACAGATGGCACACTGGGACACTCCATATACCAAAAGAAAACACACACCAACCGCTACCTCAACACCCAATCCCACCACCACCCAGCACAGATAAATTCCGTAGCGAAAACACTAATTACCAGAACCAAACGCCTGGCAGATAAGACACATATAAAGACTGAACTATGCACCCTGACTGAAGTATTGACAGCCAAATTCTTCCAAAAAAACAAAATCACCAACTTGATCCACAAAAACACACCAAGACATAACAGAGACCTAGAAGATCAACAGATCTATGGAACAGCTGTTCAGCCCTACATAAGAGGTACCACAGATAAAATCAGTAAGATACTACACAGGCATCACATCAAGACTGCCTTCAAAACAGACAAAAAAATAGCAGCCATCCTGAGGAACCCCAAAGACAAAATTGACCTGGAAAACCAAGGCACATACGAAATTGCCTGTGCATCATGCCCGGCCACGTACATTGGACAGACCAATAGAAGAATAAGTACCCGCCTAGATGAACACAAAAATGCAGTAAAAAAGCTGGAACACACCTCCTCACTAGTCCAACACATGAAAACCACAGGTCACAACATCAACTTCAATGGCACCAAAACCCTAGCCACTATAGAAAACCCCAACCACAGAATCATCAGAGAAGCCATAGAGATTGAAAAAAGACCTGACAGCATGAATAGAAGAGATGATTCCACCAGACTGTCAATCATTTGGAAGCCTGCACTCTCAAATAGAAAGATCTCCATGCCACAAGCCAGGCAAACACCTGGGCAAAAACAGACTCCTTCTGATAGCTCCAACCCAAACACCCCCCCACCAGGCACCCAGGTGAAACCCAGCTTGCTAATGAAGAGCAGCTTGCTAATGAAGAGCAGCCGTCCCTTCACACGGAGCCAAGCTGCACTGAAAGCCTCCAACACAAGAACAGAGTGTTGCCAGCCAATCAAAGCCACAAAACAGACAGAAGAAACCAGAAACACCAATCAATCAAACTCCAAGTCCAATGAACACAGATCCAGGCTCCCAGTCAATCAGAATGGACCAGCCTCAAATTTGAAACCAGGAACTAACTCTATACAGAAGCCTGAGGATGGCAGATGAGATTCTGCTGAAACGTTGCTACAACTTTAACAGAACTACAATGACGTGGGATAATACCCGAAGGAAGCTAAACAGCACATACATATACATGTATATATCTATCATTTAATAGATAGATAGATTTCCTAGCAGTCTGTAAACATTGCTCAAAAGAATAAAAAGAATTATATTGCAGAATGACACAGAAGTTTATGGAGGACAGAAAGGATTCTTGGATGAATGAAGAAGTGGAAAAGTTTGTAGTAATCTGAGTGCCCCTTTTATGGTGATGTGGACCTGTTTGGAGAAGAATAAAATAGAACAGTCATCAACAAGCCGCTGTGAGTTGGTTCAGATAAAATCAGTTGCATCCACCAGACAAACAAAGGGTAAGGAATTGTTTTGAGTTATGTCTAAGATTTATATGGAAAGAGCTTGAACCTATTAGTTCTGAGGAAATGGACAGTCCTTAGTGAGATGAGTTCTGCCATCTCATCCTTGCACCATCTGTGCACAAATTGTGCTACCAAGATATGATGCTCTCTGAGCTTGGTGGTTTGCTTATAGATGTTTCATTACCAAACTGTTATATGACTAGATAGCATCACCAGATGATTAATGATGTTAGCCAGTTGGGTAATGAAACATCTGCAAACAAACTACCAGCTAAGGGCATTAAGGACTCGACATATGTCTCTATGCTCACTACAAGAAGGTGAGATGCTGATATTCTTGAAAAGGGCCTTAGTATGATCTTTCTTTATGGGAACAGCCTTTGACCCAACTATCTATTTAGGGTGTTTCTAATCTTCCTTTTTTTAGGGAAGGTTAGGGAATTCTAAAAGGGATGGTCCAGACTCAGACTTGGCTAGAAACTATTCTAACTGATGGTGAGTAGATGAGGGGTTTAAATTTGAATAGAATGTATTTATTTAATTAAATTTGTTTGCCTAATCTTGCCTAATAGTTCTGTTTGATCTCTCTGTGGCTGTTGTGGTTAGCTGGCAGCAGGTGCAGATGGCTGAGGAGAGGAAGGACTCAGATGAGGAGCCAGGACCATTAGGGAATGGACTGCTACCTTCAGAGATTGTGGGGGCTGGCAGCAATGATGAGGAGGTTCCCAAGGAGCCTGTGCCAAGTGCATATGCATACAGGATTGCTCGCAGGAAAGAGCAGCTACAACAGCACACGTGACTTGGGACTAAGGCTGCAAGGTAATGGCCCCTCCTTCAAGAAGATAAAAGATAGCTATGCAGTGAACGTTCTTTACAGGAAGCAAAGACATTTTGAAACTCAGCTTTGTGGACATTACAGTTGGTATTTGAAGATTCTTGTATTGTAAACTATTTCTTATCTTTTGTCTTTTGGCAGCCTTGCAAAAACTTGGCAAGGCTCTTTCTTGTCGGAGCAAATTAGTTAGAAGCAGCCTTTTATGTGTGAAGAAATGGAATTCATAGATGAAACATTAAAATATTGTGCTGCTGCCTTTGTCTTGTGCTTGCTCTCTTGAAACCAGGTTTGGGTCAGAACATAAAAAGCATCTGGCATAAAAAGTATCTGATATTAATAAACAAGGCAAAGGGGGAAAAATTGCCTTTAGCTGGATTATGATTTGATGTAATCTAAACAGAGTTAAAATTCCAAGCTTAATTTACAAATGGAGAGTGGAAAAGGTTTTGGAAAGAATGACATTGCTCCCATGCACTAATAACAGGTAGGTGTTGATTGCAAGGTCTATGTGCTTTCACTCTTGTTCCAGTGTGTTGTCACTCACAGGGATAAAGGAATTTCTCGTATTTTCAGTTTTACATTTTCTCATTCTGTACAACATTACATTTTAAAAACCACCAGTTTTAATATTTTTCTTAATACATATTTAATAATACATTTTCATATTCTTTTTTCTGATATAATTGGTAATGTAACATAATCATTAATATAGTATAATGTCATATACCATTTTTGTGTGCATATTTGGATTAAAACCATATTATAAAAATTGGAGTCTTCATTCTGGTTTCCATATCAGAAGGAAATAGCTCAAATGTGTGATTTCTCCCTCATCCCCAATTACTAATCTTGCCCCTCTTTTTTTCTGGAAATTGGGTATAAGGAACATCATACATACTTGGGCTCATATGGAATCACAACAGGAATACATCTGAAAAGATAAGCATAGGTTGAAAGGAACACAGTCTAACAGGATGATACCTGATATGCTTAGTCAGAAAAAAGGTAGCCCAACTAGGTAGTAGCATCAAAAACAACCTTACCTAACCTTGAGATACTGACCAGGCTTAATCAGTTTGCTCTTGGATGAGAAATTGTTAAGAAATCCCATAGCCATAAGATTAATTAATTTTTTAAAAAAAACCCAGAGGAAAGCAACAATTTCCACATTTTTGCCAACAAAACTATGTAGAAGTGTTTGTCAAGTCATCTGGAGTTGAGCTCGACTCAAAGAAGACTTTGTCTGTAAGTTTCCAGGATAATTTCTTCCAGTTCTCCTTTCCAATTCATCTGTCAACAAGTATCTGTTCTTAGGGAATGTTCAAGTCATAACTTTTCATTTAGTTCAAATGCAGGATCAGACAGCATGACACAATTTATGCAAAACATAACAATTATTAAACCCTTATAAATAGGGAAAAAAAGATTTATATTAACACATTGCCTTCGATGTACCTCGAAGTAGTTTAAGTTAATTTTACTTTCCTTCTCCTGTTCCAGATATAGTATGACCGACAATCAATTCTTTAAGAAATGTATTTCAATATTGTAAGTGGATAAGTGAGTTAAAGTGAAACAGATTAACCTATTTCAGAATAGAGGGTAAGGAAATAATTCCTTCTCCATCTCCTCTATAACATCCTCTTCCTCTATCAGTGGACCACTGATGGAGCAGAAGAGCTTAACAATTTGATTTTAGAGAAGTGGCAGGAGATTGCACCATGGTTACAATGTAAGTCATGGTGCAAACTATGTTTTAAACTATGTTTTAAAGACAAAATGTGCCCTAGAATGTCTCATATTTGGTGTGTTTGTTAGCTCTAAAAGTTGTTTTGCTCAGAAAATATGCCTCGACCTCTTCTTTTTGCTATTTAAGAACCACAAAACTTCTTTCGCTAAATGTCATTTTGCTTCAGCAAATGTTTTTAGACATATAATTTTTTCTGACTTCCTCCTAACCACCAACACAAAAGAGCAACAAAAAAAATGTTTCTATGATATCATATCCCTTTGATGTTGCCTTCATCTCTTTCCCAGTGCATGAGTGAGACAGCCTTAAATTATCCTTATTTATTCTGGAGTTAAACTAACATAAGTAGGATACTGAATAATAACAGGTGAAGCAATTTTCATTGCAATATAGCTTTCTGCAAACTCAGAGAGAGAGAGAGAGAGAGAGAGAAAGAGAGGGAGGGAGGGAGGGAGAGAGAGAGAGAGATCATTTCGGCAGAATCTTATCTGCCATCATCAGGCTTCTGTATTGTGTTTGTCTGTGGACAAAAAAAAGCCACAAAACAGACAGAAGACACTAGAAACGCCATCCAAGCAGAACACAGCAAACTCCAAGACCAAAAAACACAGACCAAGACTCCCAACCAACCAGGATGAAGAAAAAAACCACCCTGGCACAACAATAGGCCAGCCCGAAATCCAAAACTGAACAGCATACATGTAAGTACCCACAATATTCCTTCGGGTATTATCCCACGTCATTGTAGTTCTGTTAAAGTTGTAGCAACGTTTCAGCAGAATCTCATCTGCCATCATCAGGCTTCTGTATGGATATCCATACAGAAGCCTG
>BLBF01000003.1:81868547-81895412 GCA_015471245.1 Laticauda colubrina | reverse complement strand
CATGTACAAATTCATCTCATTGATAACTCCGAATGTACATTAACACAATGATCATATAGGATCCATTGTAATTCGCAGCCTTAAATTTAATACTGGAATGATGCAATTACCAAGAACTATTCTTGATCAATAACTTATGTTATCTGCAGCTGAAATATTTTAGATCTAATCTAAAAAAAGAGCAAATGCTAAAAATAAAAATGTTTAAAATACAATTAGAAGTAAAGAGCAATTCATTATAGCAAATAAATATTGAATAACTTCATGCTTCTAAAATTTATCTTTTAAAATCAATGTTGCCACATTCAAACAGCACTAATTTTTAAATCAACTTTTACAAAATTCTACTTAACAAAGTTCAGTAAACAGAAAATAGTGTATCCAATTCACAAAAGCAAACAATGGCACTGACCTATTTATTGTTTAACAATCCGTTGGTGATAAAAAAGGTGAAAACACTGCATCTTTGCACCACTTAAGAAAATTTGTTCTCCTATGTAGGACACCAAAAGTCTTCTGAACCAAGAATCATAGGATTATATTGTTAGCAATTGTTTTTAGAAAACTAAAGGGAGGATGTAATTTGATTAAGGCGGCAGAAATCCAAGAATAGATTTGCAAACTGCATCAAGAGTTTCTGTCCTCTCTCCATGCTCATAATTCATCGATCAGTGAATTCATTCCCTGAGCAAATTAAAAAAATATAAATTTATTGCATAGGTTTGTTGCGATGAAAAGGTATCCTAAAACCGTAGTTTTTTCATTCACTATAAATTGCTAGATGTAGAGATATGAGAGAGAGAGAGAGAGAGAGAGAGAGAGAGAGAGAGAGAGAGAGAGAGAGAGAGAGAGAGAGAGAGAGAGAGAGACTTTTTATGTTTTTTCTGGATGGTGTGACACAATGATTTTAGTTATGTTGTTTTGAAAGTTGACATACAAACCTTTTGTCTATTTTATGGAAGGCATGTGTGTGTGTGGGGGGGAAACTGTGCAACCCATAAAAACAGCTTTTCCTTTCATAGAAGCAACTTTTCCTTTCACTTCCTGGAATCAGTACACCATGCAAGGGCCATCTTGTATGTTTTCTGAAATACACTTGTCCCTAAATTCATTTTCAATTCATTTATAGCTGGATCTTGTTAAATTAAAAACCTGGATTTAAAACTGAAAGATTGAAAATCAGTCTTGCAAGGCAATTATAAAACAAGTAAGATTTAAATTAATTTGCACGTCCCTAATCCTATGTCAGAGAGTCAATTTGGTGTACTGGTCAAGGCAACAGGCTAGAAACCAGGAGACCATGAGTTCCAGTTTTGCCTTAAGCCAAAGCCCACCATGTAGCCTTGGGACAATCACTTTCTCTCATCTCTAGGAAGCAGATAATAGCAAACCCCTTCTGAAACCTCTGCCAAGAAACAAGAGTTAGAATTGAATCAAAGGCACAAAAGCCAACAAGCAAATGTATATCATTAGAAATATCATAGATTAAACCTGATTTTGTTTACAAGTAATTGGCTAACAGTAGTGGGTAAAAACAGCTATTCTAAATCATTCAGATTCTTGATAAAGGTAATTCACCTGGTTTGGATGGAAGAACTATTATATAAACTTGGCATATCATTCAAAGTTCATATTTCACTAACAATTTCCTACATATATGTGCATGTGTGCTGTTTGTTCAGAATAGAGGAAGAATTTGCACTTTGAAAGGAGGAAGAGGAGGAGTGGCAGGGTGAGGGGAGGGAATGGGTCATGAGGAGGAAGAGGGGGAGGAGGATGAATTCAGCTCTTGGCCACTCTAAGTGAATTCAATTCATTCTACATTTAACAGACCCTCTCCTGTCCACAATGTTTGTGTCCAGTTCTGGGCACCATATAATGAGCCAGATAAATGAGAACAACTTTAGAATAGGCAAGAAGGACATTTAGGGGAACAGAAAATTTGAACTGTGTGATAAGCAACTGAAGGAATAGGTTATATTTAGCTTTGAGAAAAGAAGACTGAGCCAAAAAAAACCCATTGTGGTTTTCAGCACACAAAGTATTTCATAGACAAAAAAAATAAAATAAAATACAAATGACTAACTTATTGTGAAATACTAGAAGTCTGTCAAGGGGACTACAAAATAAAAGCAAAAAAGCAGAAGAACTGAGGACAAACTGACAGTTTCAATTGTTTTCTTATTTATAGTTGTTAAAAAAATAAAATAAACAAAATAGTTTATGGCTTTGAACATTGTCAGTTTAAAATGGAATTATAGCATGTACAAATGATGAACATGTAATTGCTAAAATGTATAAGCAAGTGAAAGAATGTATGACAAAATGGGCTAAACTTTTGGTTATATTATACAGATGAAACAATGAGAAAAGATGTTTAAAAGGACTGAAATTTGCATTATGTTATAATGTATAGATTGTATGTATTTGAATTTTTTAAAATAAAATAATGTATTGTTGGTATATATTTCACCAGAGAAATTGTCCATAATGTAGAAAGGCACTTCAAATATAGGTTGGAAATGTGAAAAACAGGAAGAGATGTTTTATCCTGGTGAAAGTGTAAAAAGGCTACAAAATTTTGGATTCAAATATATAAACACTGATTGAAATTGGAGGAGGGTTTTTGGGACTGAAGGACAAATAGCTGGAAAAAGTCATGAAACTTTGCTTTTGCATATGATAACTGCAGTAAGATTAATGTATGCAAAAAATTGAAAAGATTCAGCAATACTGAAATGGAGAACATGATGAACATGATGGAACATGATGGAACTCACTGCGATGCCCAAATTGACTCATCTGATTAGAGGAAAAGACAGACATTTATTGCTAACTGAAAACTAGAGAGAAGTTCCCTGAAGATGGGCTCCAGCACGAGTTCAAAAGCTCAGAAGACAAAACCTCTGGTCCCAGTGACCGATTGGGTCCTGCAATATTTTCCTGGGTCACATACATTCAGACTTATGGACTTTACATAAGATAGAAAAAAATGAACTTATGATTTGTAGTTTTAATGATAAGCAAGATAAATTATAGAAAGAAGCCACTTCTTTGTATCTTTCTCTTTTGTTTCTGTTTTTCTTTTTTCTTTTCTTGCACTTCTTGCTGATTTTTAACTTTAACTTTATATTAGTTTGTATTAGTTTTTACTCTCCTTTTAAAAACTTTTAATACAATTATGTTGGATGGAGGAGAAGAGAAAACTGAGGGGTAATATCACAGCACTTCTCAAATACTTGAGAGGATGTCATACAAAAATAGTTCAATGTGTGTCCTCTTTCCTTTAGAATAAAGTTTTTAAATTATAGAAAGGTTGATTGTGATTAAACAATGCAAAAGATTTCCCACTGTAAGACCACTTCTGACCAACTATCCAATGGAGTTTCCATGAATGGATATACTAGTACAACTAGATTAGACTACACTAGACTGCTTTTCTATTGGACTAGACACCCAAGGAAGTTGTTTCCATACATCAGTCTACATACAAAAAACAAAGTAATATAATTATAATAATGATATCAATAAGAGAAGGTAATAGAAAAGATGAGAAGGATAATAGTAATACAGCCATACTAGACAACCATTCTTCATTGCATTATATGCCATTGCATTGTATGGGCATATTATGTTAATGGGTTACATTGAGCTCTTTGGCTGTTTTTGTCCAGTCTGCAATGATGGCAAGGAGAGGGGGCAGGAAATGTGGCTCCTTGGGAAATTAATTGCCTATCCCAGAGGATAGGATACAGAATAGAATACTTTATTGGCCAAGTGTGATTGGGCACACAAGGAATTTTTCTTGGTGCAAATGCTCTCAGTGTACATAATAGAAAAGATACATTTGTCAAGAGTCAAGAATCATAAGGTACAATACTTAATGATAGTCATGGGGTACAATAAGCAATCAAATCATACTAGGAAACAGTCAATATAAATTGTACGGATACAAGCAACAAAGTTACAGTCCAAAAGGTTTCTTTCAATTCTTAACTGGACAGATTACATGTGTGAGAAAGAGAGATAGTATGTGTATGCGCATGTGTGCACACACATCTAACAGAATAAGAGGGTTGAAAGGGATCTTTGAGGTCTTCTAGTCCAACCACCTGCTCAGGCAGGAAATCATATACTATTTCAGAAAAATGGCTGTCCAATATCTTCTTCAGTGTTGGAGTTTGGAGATATCTCTATCTGGAGACATCTGGAAACATCTTTTATTTTTGTCTCTACCTGGTATTTATTTGTTTTCCTATGAGCAAATTCTCAGCATCTTACAAACTAGATAATTATCATAATTTTACATTCTTCTATAATAAAAAAACACTAGCAGTAGCAAGGGATGGATTCAATTATAACAGCAATGGGTATACCACTGGAGGATTTAAAACACCAGATTGGGGACAGATGGTCCTTGAGAAAATCTATCTAACAGCCAACACTGTCTTGATGGCCCATAATCAATCAATCATAACAGAGAACATTGCCCTTTTGCATGAGGATGGATAAGAATACAATATGTACCTTGGATTTGCCTTTTTCAATCATTAACAAAAGAGCTTACATGCAGAGATCCCATAGGCAATTAGGATATTGCAAAATTTTATAATGCATAAATATTTCCATGTTTTTATCCCTCAACTAATAACTTTGTTCAAGTTCATTATGCTCACCTTAAAAGGCTGACATAGAAGGACATGTTTTGGTTATTGTGCTCAAGACAACTGGTTATTGACTTTCGTCTGTTACAAGATATTGCTCAGTTTACCTGGGGGCCACTGTACATTACTTTTGTTTCTTAAAACTATATCCCTAGAAAAATAGATGAAAACACACTGTTCGGCTTTAAGAAAAAGGTAACAGTAAGAATATACCGAATAAATTGCTGCACGTTTTGAAAAACTCCCTCTATTAAAATGTTGTTTAAAATTGTGATTCATGTTCTTGAGAGTATAATTTTAATAGCTTTCAAATCAAATCTTCTAAATTCAAATACGGGGTTCTAAATTCATTCTGTAATTACTGTCTCATCATTTCTGAGTACCGCATCAAAAGAGCTGCTTGTGGGATGATCGACATGCTCAGCATAAAAAAGAAAAGTACTTTTCACAGAAAAAAAATCACAGATCCTCAACCCCCCATTGATATCAAAGGGATGCTATGGCTATCTGGACTGTCCTCTTAACAATTTTCAAAATCAAAGCATGTTATTTTTCCTGCATTGCATCCATTCTATTTCATGTAGAGCAAATACTGTCTTTTCCACTTTATTCGAGAAAAACATTATTCAGTCTGCCTAAATAAAATATCCCCGTTATTTTAGGTACTAGTAGGACTTAATATGAATCTTTTTACATAAAAGCTCTTCCCCCAACCTCGGTGCTAGATGAAAAGCAATACTAAAGATATGAATTCTTTGAGGAGATTTTTTTCCATCCCTGCCATGCTACATTCACTTCAAACGAGGCTGCCAATTGTTTAAAAAATTAATAAGAATTACTCAAGTGTCATATTTTAAAAGAAGTTTCATATAAACTAATACTGTCAATCAGAGGGCTTTCCCCCCCAAATAAAAAAAAATCCGAGTGTAAATGTTCTTAAAAGCTTAGCATTTTAAATCAATTGGATCATTTAAACAAACATATTACCTCAAGTTAAGCTGTAAGAATTGTGAAATTAGACTGAGTAAGATTCAAGAAGAATGACTGTAGGCTGTTGGAAACTACTGCAGTTTGGAAGATTAAATTGCATCACATGACTAAGGGAAACAAAATGGGTAAACATTTTATGTAATATTTAAAATGAAGAGCTTGGTTTATTATCATTCATATATACCAAATAAGACAAGTGAACCAAAACATTCACTCGTCTCATTTGGACATTTTTCCAAGTTTCTTTCCCCCTCTTGCTACTAACCTGTTTCCTATGCCTTCCAGCTTTTTGACATTCACATACATATGTTAGATAGTTAAGTAAAGTTTAATGGAGATTCCAAATTATAATTTAATTTGGTTTAAAAGGTTTGCAATTCACATTTTGGAACTTTAGCTTATCTGTTGTACTCTTAACATTTCTGAGATTTATTCTACAAAATGAAGAGATATATTTTAAAGAGAAAGTAAGAGTGTATTGCTCTGAAATCCAATTTTTCAGAAAGGGAAGCTACCAATACAAATGGTTGCATACATATAGTCAGCTCATTCTGTCTCTGTCCAGTGTTGACTTCTTTATTTTCTTTTACTGATTACATCATTCCTGGAGGAAGAGGGAGTAGTTAATTCTTTTGTACCATTTACAAGTCTTAAGAAAGATTGACCAACAATTAGTTCCTATAGAAGCACATCAGCTGACATTAAAAGTTGTTAACACTTTTTTTTTATCAAGTTCAAAATGCTGAATAAGGAAGAAGCTCTATTCAGTCACTGAGCTCTTACTTAGGTCTTGCCTCTGACAAATAATGTTACCACATTCTAAGCCTCAGAGTATTTCTCTTCTTCCAAGAAGATCATCCCTGGACTGTTCCTTTTCCTTTCCCCACAGGGACTGACATCTTCTCTTCTTAACTTCTCTGTCTAGTCAATCTGTTCTCTGTGACCACTCAGTGTATTTCATGCTCATACTTGTTCCTGTGCTGTTCAAAGTCAATGGGGAAGCTAACAAAGAAGGTCACAAGTCATTACCATAAGTCGCTCTTACCACTTTTTCTCCTGAGGAACCCTGCTATGGAGTATGAGGGATCTTGTACTCTGTAGCACCCCACATGCATACACACCAGTCCACTCTGAAGTGACCTCCACTAGCCTGCCTACACTCAGTAGTGTCCACCCACAGCACTCATCCACCCAAAGCTCTTGCCTACTGGCATTATTGTCAAGAATTCCAGTCACATGAAGTCTTCTCTTAATGACCTGCACATTCACTGTGTTATGAGGTCAACTAGGACTGCTGTGATTGCTACTGCTAAATGATGTGATTGTGTGACATTGTGCTTTATGATCTCATCAGTTTGCAATGGAAATTCTGGTCCCAATCTCAACACTGCACCTGTTCCGGCCTGGATCAATGGTACTGCTGTAGTGACATCTCATCTAACCAGCCTGGGCTAGCAGTCAAGTCAGCCATCATGCCTTGTGACAGTGCTACTTCCCTTCAAGGTAAGAATTGATCTGCTTTTTCTCCTTTATTTATTCGATATGCTAGCTCATGCCAGGAAAACAGCAGCCAGGCCAGGCCAGGCCACTCAAACCTATATGCCACTACTGTCCTTGGAACCACTAAGTCCTTGAATAATTACATTGTGCAGGGCTAGACCCAAGCCACCACTAAACAGAACGGCAATAAATTTCTGCAATAAATGAAGCATGTATTCCTTCAATTCAATTTAGTTTATTATAACTATTTTCTCCTTCAATCCTAACATTCATTTTATACCTATATTTTGCTCATTTACCATTATGTCAGCTTTAATTCACCCTCACCCTCCCTCACTCATGGATCACAGATATCATTCACACCAGTAAGACACAACTTATAATAATTACTTTTGTTTATTTAACAATAGATACAATTGCAGATTATACATATTACAGGAAGAAACATATCCTGTCTAAATATTCCTACTAAAAATATCATGATTTAACCATTTACATCTTGCTACAGGTATAATAGGAATGGATAACCAGTCACAATTTCCACTTTTGGAGGAAAATGTAGATGGGAAGATATTTAGATCTAGAGAACATCACTGGAGAGAAAGCTGAGTTAACTCTCATCTCCTCTCTTCATAAATAGCATAATATATTAGTCTCTGTACAGCGATTTTCAATTAGATCAAATCTGGGCATTATTTCCATTCTAATCTCTTCTGGAAAGGCAGATGCTGAGATACATGTTCTGCTTTTAAGAACATTCCACAATGTCATTATTCATTAAAATGAGAAAATTGCATATTAATTGCTAGATTGTATTTCTCATGGCCTCCCACATGTTTTATGACCAATTTTGATATTATAATTCTGCTCTGGAATGGAATTGTCTTCCGGTACATTCTGGCATGATTTTTTTTTCATTAGTTATGTTTGCAAATGAATGGATTATTCTAGCATGATGTATCATCAAGCTGGTCATTAGCAATGCACAAAATATATTTATATGAGTTACATTTTACTGGTATGTGGACGCTCTAAATTTTAAACAAGCATTAGAGGACATTCCCTGTTTCTTCTCATGAGGTTCCAAATACTATTCCAACAATTCATGCCAAACATACAACAGTCTGCAGGTGATGGAAATAATTTGAGTGATGCTAGAGAAATGAAGCTTAGTTAGCATTTTAAGCCCATGTCACACTGAACCAACGGATGCAAAGAGGATGTAAAACGGACAAAAAACCTTGCCATCCGTTCGAAAACACGATGTACTCACTGCCTCCATTTGGCTTCCTCTCTATCCGTCCAGCATCCGTTTATGGATGTTTCATTCGCTCCAAAAGTTTTGGGCTGCCTAAAACTTTTGCACGGAAAATGTATCCAGTTCGTCCATTCTGCATCAGCTACGCATCCGCTACGAATCCATTCTGCATCCATTATGCATCCACTATATCCGATAGGCATCCACTGCACATCCGCGCAACTCGCATCCGCTCGGACGCAGGGAGAAAGCGGAACAGACGCAGAACGGATGCGTAGCGGATGCAGAATGGATGCAGAACAGAAACAAAGCGTTTAAAACGCAAAAAATGTTCGCAGAGAGGACCTGTTTCGGATATTAAGGATGTCTATAGGATGCCTATAGGATGCCTATAGGATGCCTAGTGATAAACCTATACTGCCTATAAAAAGGGGGAGCAACTAATCTGCATCTCACTTTCAGAACAGCAGCCCAGCAGTGCAGACCTCTGCAGCCTTCATCTGCCTCTTCCTCTTCCACAGCATCCAGTCATGTCCACCATGGATTGTGACAAAGTCCTTTCGGCAGCCACCATCCTTCTGCAACAGTGCAAAACCATCTACAGGCTCTGTGAACTCTACTACGGGAAGAAAAGGAGGCATCCAAAAAAAGTCTGGGTCCAAAGATGGTTTGCCAGAAGAGCAGAGGACGGACGGTACAACAAGCTGATGGTGGAGCTCAGGAGCGAAGACACTCGGGCGTTCCAGAACTTCATGAGGATGCCTCCAGCCATGTTTGACGAACTTGTGCAGCGCCTGACACCCAGGTTGACCAAGGCAAACACCAACTTCCGGCCCAGCCTGGAACCTGGGCTCAAGGTGGCACTCACTCTGCGCCACCTGGCCTCAGGGACCACCTACAGGAGCATGCAGTACGGCTGGAGGGTGCCACCCAGCACCATCAGCTTTGTTGTCAGAGAAGTGGTGCAGGCCATCATCGAAGAATACAAGGAGGAGCTCCTCCAGTGCCCCTCTACTGAAGAAGGCTGGAAGAAAGTTGCAGAGCAGTGGTATCAGAAGTGGAACTTCCCCCACACCGTTGGAGCCATAGATGGCAAGCACGTGGCCTGCAAATCTCCAGCCAAGTCGGGGTCCACTTATCACAACTACAAGGGCTTCTTCAGCATCATCCTCTTCGCCATGGTCGATGCTGACTACAAGTTCATGTACATTGATGCTTCAGGCAACGGCTCATCTTCAGATGCCCAGGTATACAACGCCAGTCACCTCAAGGAGGGGCTGAAAAGCAACCTCATCATGGGCTTCCCAGATCCAGACCCGCTGCCCAACGACAAGCAAGATGTGCCCTACTTCATCGTGGGGGATGACGCCTTCTCCCTCACAACCTACCTCATGAAGCCCTACACCTCCAAATACCTCACCCATGAAGAAAGGATCTTCAACTACAGGCTGTTCAGGGCAAGATGGGTGGTGGAGAACACCTTTGGCATCCTGGCCAACAGGTTCCAGGTACTTCTCACCACCATGCAGCATTGCCCAGAGACCGTGAGGAGGATCATGGAAGCTTGCTGCATCCTGCACAATCTCATGCGCACCCGCTACCCAGTCTTGCAGAACAGGCTCGTGGACCTCCAACAAGGCAATGGGGACATGGAGCCTGGTGAATGGAGGCAAGGGCGAAACCTGATAGACACTGAGGATGTGCAAGGCCCCAACAGACCCTCAGGTGAAGGGAAGAAGCAGCGCAACCTCCTGAAACACTGGTGCAACTCCCCAGCTGGAACAGTGGTGTGGCAAGACAGGATGATAGATGATTAATGGATGCTTCCTTCAGCCTGTCTCATCACACGGATGAGATTGGGCCATCTATGTTGGGTGGGCCTACAATGAACAGGGCATTTAATAAAGAATTGTGTTTATGTTGACATGTGTGGATAATTATTACATTATTATCGATAATAAAGGGCCGTAGGTGTGGCACCTGGGAGGCTGGACCATACAGTCCCACAATGCTTGCACTGGAGGTTTATCTATCCCACTGCTATCCTAACCCATCCCACTGCTGTATTAACCCATCCCACAAGCATGCAAAGGCTTAAACCATTTCTAAAAGTTTCCAGCAAGACTTTATGAAAATAAAGAAATGAAGCAAGTGTGTGAATCATAAATAGACTTTATTAACAACAAGCTATAAGATAAAAATGAGTCTCTGGCGCTCCTCTTGGTCGCTCAGTCTCGGGGTGAAGGGTGCAGGTGCTGTGGAGGTGGCTGGTGCTGGAGTGCTTGTCATCAGCTCCTCCAGAAGCAGAAGCAGCAGAAGCGCCAGCCCCAGAAGAGTGAGCCCGTGCTGCAGAAGCCCCAGCAGAACCAGAGTGAGGGCCAGGGGGCGGGATGGTAGCCCTGTCCCTCTTGCCAGGGCTGGCAGCAGATGGCTGAGGCTTGCTGTGCTTCCACATGGTTGTGGGGTTGCTGGCTGGCAGGGAAGCTGGCAGGCACCAAGGCTGGCAGGGAGGCTGGCACCAAGGGTGGCAGCAAGACTGGCAGCAAGGCTGGTAGCAAGGCTGGCAGCAAGGCTGGCAGGCAGACATGCAGGCAGGGCAGGCAAGGCAGTCGATGTGTCCGGCAGCAGGTCTTTCCTCTGAATGGCGACCTGCTTCCGAGCTGCTTCCGTTATATCCACGGGGCTGACGCAGTGCATCCTCCCTGCATGCGCAATTAACACCAGGCATCCATTAGGCTTGTGCTATGCATCCGCTGTGCATCCGCTGTGTATCCGCTTCATCTGCTGTGCATCCGCTCTGCATCCGCTCTTTCCGTTCCGCGTCCGCTTCGCTGAGGCCCCCCGGAAGCCCTGCGGATGTGCCACCCACTCCCATCTGCTCCTATCTGCTTCCATCCGCTGGGCTTCCATTCCGCATCCGCTTTGCATCCGCCTTGCGTCCTCCCCGCGTCCGTGTTATCTGCTCCGGTTATGCAAATTTTTGCCCCTTTTGAGAGCGGATAACAACGGATGGAACATTGTGCTCATCCGCTGTGTCCTTTTTGCATCCGTTGGCCAGTGTGACATGGTCTTAAATCTGATGTGTGCTCTGGTTTTCTAATACCTGAACAAAGGTAGGAGTGCATGCTGGCACTTGTTCCTGCTAAGAGTTGGCTGAGCTAGGATCAAGAAGCAGGTGAAGCCAGGAAAAAAATCCTACATTATGTTTGATTTAATTTTAATGAAACCTCTATTAAAATTTAATTAGTACATTTAGTCCAATTAAACCTCACATATTTACTAAATTCCATTCTGCTGTGTTGACGTTTCCCTATCTAGCATGTTAAAAATGACAACAGGGTGAGCTAAACTTAAGCTTTCTTGCCCATAGTAGCCTGATAGAAGCATTATAACCTTGTAGAATTATTATCCTCTTCTATTGTCCTCTGTGTCAAAACTGCATTGTTTTAGCATTTGCTAAGATGTGACAAAGGCCAGTCAGTGTCATCAGGTTCCTATTTTGAGGTTTGAGCTCCCCTCTAATCAAATTTTTTTTAAAAAATGTATAAATAATTGTCGAGACTTCGTTACTTACCTTATAATCCAGATCACAGCACTGGTGTTTAGCTGGATGTCTAAGATTTTTCAACCTCCACATACATACTTTCAGCAGGACATAATTTTTCTTGCACATTTGTCAGATCACCTGATTAAAAGCTCTGTTTTTATTACTATGAAAATCAACATTAAGAAACAGACTAATTAGTAATAATGATCACTATTCTGCTATAAATATAGCTCTGTATGTTTCATGAAATAGCTTACTTGAATACTAAAGATCTAAGTACATTAAATTGGACTGAACAAGTAGTCTGGTGAGGAAGCTCTGTTTCAGCTATTAATTTGGTTTCCTAAATAATCTATTCGAAAACCTCATAGTCTCATTTAATTTTTGTAGTTCTTTAGTTCTGTATATTTTCATCAGATTAGCTGCACTATATCACATGTATGTTTGTTCAATATCCTTTAGCACTATATATGGTACGTAACATGTACAGGTAGTCTTCAGTTTTAAACAGTTCACTTTGTGACAGTTCAAAATTACAATGACATTGGAAAGATTGACTTATGTTTTTCACACTTACTGCTGTTGCAGCATCCCCATGACCACATGATCCAAATTTTGGATTCTTGAAAGTGTATAATTATGTCATGGAACATAATTCACTTATGCAGTTATAAACACAAAATATGGATGTTAAATATGAAATAGTCCTCTATGATAGAACCAAGAGAAGAAAGAAAGAAATACATAGTTAATGGTTCATCACTGAGCAGGGACTAAAACAAGAAAGCTTGATTTCTCCGTGCTTATTTAATACATTTCTAGGTCAATATAAAAGGAATGTTTGTGATGATATTTGAGAGATGTTGGTGGAAGATGTTAACAATTTGCACTTTTGTACAAAGATAATGTTGAATAGTTGCTAAAAACATGAATAAACTGAAGTGAATGTTTGAAAGTTTTTATGATATAATGTGGAGGATGGCTCTTAAAAATAGCATATTATTTGTTGGATTGCATTGAACAACAAAGTACTTTTGTTTGACAAGGAAAATGGGGTGAACAATTGCAAGTTTTATATATAATTGATTTAACCCTACAGCAAGCAGATGAATTTGTGTGCCTCAGTAACATGTTTAAATAAAGGTGGGTAAATGGATGAAAAGGGTTTTTTTTTAACAAATAAAACGATTAGATGAAAAGATGTTGAGCAGAATGTGGCCTGTATAGGGAATGAATATTTGCCCAAACAATTGAAAATGGCTATTTTCAGAAAAGTGAGTTAAATGTGACAGGAATGGGATTCTTAAACAACATGTATGACAAATAGAAGAAGATATGGTCAAAAGTGAATGGAGGCTAAATGAATGTGGAGTGAATTCTAAGGTGAATGACTATTACAGAAGTAATTGTGATTTTGTTATATAAAGAGAATAAAATGGGACAGAATTGCCAACAAATATAGGAAGAGTAAAAATGTTTTAAAAAAATATGAAGAGTAAAAAAGACTTGCCATGCGGAGCTCCTCAAATACAGAAAGATTAAAGGGAAAAAAAGCAATGAGCAATTCACAGTTATGGTTATGCTAATGGCTTGTGACAATAGAAAGATATGGAGAGTCAATATATTTAATTGTATTACTTTTCTTTTATCCTTTTATTTTACTTACTCTTTCTTTTTCTCATTGTATATTTTATTGCTTAAGCAGAAAAGAAATTGCACGTTGGGTTTGTATTCATGTATATATGTAAATTCATAGATGAATGTAAGACAAGAAATGTGGAGGTTCATAAACTTTGCATGATCATCATGTCTAAGATTGTGCATGTCTGCCCTATGTAGGATCTGTAATCATATCAGTAAATATATCCTGAGTACAGCAGCTCTTTGAGTTGGAATCCAGCTGGCCTAAAGACATCAGAGGCAGAATTCCGAAGGCTATGCATGAGGAGGCTTTTGGGATTGCTTGTTATGAAAATTCATGTTCAGAAGCCCTTATAAAAGAAATAGAAAGAAAAAGAATCTCTCATCAGTGCTGAAAGAAATATCTCCTGAGATCTGTTAAAATACTGCTTAGCAACTGTAACATTACAGTTGAACAAATTTGCTAGTTAAACATGCATATTTAGGGAGACTTCTGATAGTGGTAGGTACTGTTTAATGCTAGTGAGCCATATAGCTGCTTTAGAGGAATCCTTCATATCCTTGTGATTTAGAAGGGTGATAGAAATAGAAGATAAAGACTTAGCTTTGATATACAAGCCTATTTAAATCTCTGAGGTGAGACGCCAAGATGAGATCTAGCCATCCAAAACTGCTTGAACAGGATCATTAAGCAGAAGCAGTAATAGCCTGGCACAGACTCAAGTATTATCAAAGGAAATTGTAGTAGGCATGCCTGAAAGAACAGCACAGATATTTAGAGGTAGAGGAAGATCATGAGGCATGGAAGGAATTTTATGGAAGATTTTCAGATCTGCTAAAGTGGGAAAGTGGAGAATATGATTACAGAAAGCAAAGTCCTACTGTAACTTACGTTCTCCCTGAATCCATCTCTAATGGAAAGTACTGTCACTCTCTTTTTCAGAGACAAGGTTACTCTTCAAGAGCAGGGATGTTTTTTGGTTCTTGTTTTTTGGGCCTATGAATCAGTGTTGACTGTAAACGTGTCACTGTGAGGCTGGCAAGGTTTTTGGAAGTGGTCTCCCATTGCCTGCTTCGGAGGGCTAAGAGACAGTAACTGATCCAAGATCACCCAGTGCTTCAGGCAGGACCTGGAGTTGTGGTGTTTCAGCTTCTAACCTGGTGTTTTAACCACTATGTCAGTCCTGCCATCTTCAGCTTCGAGCTTTGTTAGCATCTGCCATGAATTGTTAGGGGGATGGAGGGAAATAGAGAAAATAGGCAATTGCTATGTAGAGATGAGCCAAAGGGAAGGGGATGTCAGGTTTGACAAAATCCAGAGATGTAAGAACAAACCTGTCCCAGTCTTCAAGGTGGCAGAGCCTAGGAAAGGAATGCAAATTGCACCAAGTGGCACCAACATTTGAGAGGTTCCCAAAACATCTATGTGGCACGCCATTGTATGAAGACAAATTGGCCAAAGAGGGAGGACCAGGGAGAAGAAGAAACTGTAACTTTTGTGTGGGAACTTCTAGTCTGCTTCTGTTGCAACCACTAATCCTTAGTAAAAAACAACAACACACCTCTCAGTTCAAATGGAGTTGAGGGTCTTTCTATCCTAGGGACTAGTTGGGCAAACCTGATACACCACACCAAAATGGCTGTTTCAAGAGTTAATTCTATTTCTCAAATGATTTTTTTATTGCTCTCCTTCCTTCTCCTTGTGCATGCATATGCACAAGTGCCTTTATGTGACATGGAAAGAGCCTTGGACTAAAATAAGATTAGTAAATAATCATACAAATACTACCAATATGACTTATATTTTTGACCCACTACATAATGACAGTATTTGCATTATGACATCATCATACATGTTTGATTATTTTGGCAACATTGAGGTTTGCATGAATTATCACCAGGTGCTAGTCTACTTCCTAGTGAGACAGTATTTGGCTCCTGTTTTGTTTTGTTTTCCTTTTCTTTCATTTTAATTTTAACATGGAAAGAAATGCATTAAGTTTAGTGGACTACATTTCAGAAAATTTCATTCCACAATTTCAAAAAATTGACAGGGTGGCCAACTGGTCTTTAACCTTCATTTTCTTGGCATGGAAAAAATAATGAGTTTTCTCAAGAAGTGTCTCTCTTTATCAGCATTTCCAGGAATCTCCAGGTAGATCACACATTCACATGAACATTTCTGGAAGTATATTTCAAATAGCAGGCTAATATTAGTGTGTGTGAGGGGGAGTGGTTGCTGTAAGCAAAAAGAATTTGAAGACAATGGCTATGGCACTCAGATTAGGAAATGAGAATGTCCTGGGAAAGGTTCTTAAGCTATTTGTTAATACTGTTTTTTATTTTATGTTTTAAAACTTGATATTGCTCACTGTGGTGAATAAATCTAAGAGTAGGCAGTAACATAATCATTCTCCCAGAAGACAAAGGCAACACCACAATTGTAATGAACACATCGGACTACAACTCCAAACTATCCAACCTACTCCAAGACCCTGCTTACAAACCTCTAAATATTGACCCCACCACCTTTCTAGAAAAAAACCACCAATCCAAAATAAAGGCATCTCCCATCAGTGACGAGATCCAGAAGAGAGTCATCCTCAAAGAAAAATCATCCAGATGCCCTAAGCTTTATGGCCTCCCCAAGATACACAAAAAAGGACTACCACTCAGACCCATAGTCAGCTCCATAGGTTCATCTCTACAGAATCTTGCCAAATTTCTTGCCAAACAACTCCAGCCCTACGCAGAATCCATCACCTCACATGTACAAAACTCCTTCCACTTCATAGAAACAATAAAGAAACAAAACATACAACCCAGCGACCTACTCGTGTGCTTCGATGTCATGTCCCTCTTCACCCAAGTACCCATCAAACAAGCCTTGACAGCCATCCAAAAAAATGACAACCCCACCCAAACACATCTTAGATCTGACCAACCACTGCCTAACCAACACATACTTCACCCACAATGGACAAAGATACAAACAGATGGAAGGACCACCCATGGGATCACCCCTCTCACCTGTCATTGTGAACCTATACATGGAACACTTTGAAACCAATGCTTCTAGACAAACCGAACACAAACCCAAACTCTGGCTCAGATATGTAGATGACACTTTCATAATTTGGCCACACAGGAAAGAAAAACTGGACAACTTCCTCACACATCTTAACAACCTACACCCCAAAATAAAATTCACCATGGAAACAGAAACTTCCCTTCCTGGACATCCTAATTTACAAAAAAACCAATGGCTCCCTAGGACACACCATCCAGCGGAAAAAAAACCACACCAACCACTACCTAAATGCACAATCCCATCACCACCCTACACAGATCAACTCCGTAGCCAAGACCCTCATCTCCAGAACCAAATGCCTAGCTGACAAAGACCACCTGAGAACATAACTACACACCCTCACTAATGTATTAATTATCAACGGATTCAAAAAAAACCACTATCACCAATCTAATCCGAAAAGAAATACCCCCAAAAAACCAAGACACAGAACAAGACAACAGTATTGCATTCCTCCCCTACATCAAAGGCACCGCAGACAAAATCAGAAAATTCTCCACAAACACAATATCAGAACAGCCTTCGTCACTGACCAAAAAATAGCCAACATCTTAAGAAACCCCAAAGACAAGATGCAGCTAGAAAACCAAGGAGTTTATGAAATATCATTCAACAAGTGCCCAGCCACATACATTGGACAAACCAACAGGAGAATAAATGCACATATCGCAGAACACAAAAACACATTCAGAAGAGAAGAAAATGCTTCCCCCCTCTTCCAGCACCTTAAAGCCATAGGACATGAAATTAATTTTGAAGGAACCAAATTAATATCCAACACTGAACACTCCAGCAAGAGAATAATTAGGGAAGCCCTCGAGATAGAGAAACACCCCCATAACATGAAGAGACAGGACAATACCTCCTGCCTTCCAGACATCTGGAAGCTAGCCCTCACCAACAAACAAATCCCAGCCAAAAAAAACAACACCAGACCCAAAACAACATGGGACACCATCGCCAATCCGCCTCATCAGATCCAGGCCCAAGCCCATCCTATAAATGAAGGACAACCACCATCCAGAAAACAGACCACGGCTGCTTCACCAGCTGTCGCACCCCCGACCCCAAAACCAAACAAGATGACACACGCCAAGAACACAGACCCAGACCCCAAACTCGAAACCAGATTAAAACCCAAAATGCTACATCACAGCTACCCGCTCAGGATATCACATCAGAAAACTCAGGAAATTATACCACAAGAACTCAACAAGTTGCAACACAGCAAATAACCCAGGATATCACATCACAAGACCAAGTAATAAATCTCACAAGATCATCACACAACCCATTACCCAAGCCATTACTACACAGGAGGCTAATGGAAAAAAAGATCACTACAAAACAAACAACCCAGGAGGTTACAGCACAAGAGTGCAGGCTTCCAAACAGTTGAGAGTCTGGTGGAATCATCTCTTCTATTCATGCTTTCAGGTCTTTTTTCAATCTCTATGGCTTCTCTGATGATTCTGTGGCTGGGGTTTTCTATAGTGGCCAGGGTTTTGGTGCCATTGAAGTTGATGTTATGACCTATGGTTTTCATATGTTGGATTAGTGAGGAGGTGTGTTCCAGCTTTTTTACTGCCTTTTTGTGTTCATCCAAGTGGGTACTTATTCTTCTTCTAAAAAAAAAGCCAGAATGTACGGGAAGAAAAAAATAATAATTTTATTCTTTTGACTTGCTAACTGTGTTCCTTGAAAGACAAACAAGCAATAGCCCTAAACAGGCAATGCATGACTTTTTTGGGGGGAGAAAAATGTAAGTATTTAACAGTGGAGCATTTTTTTAAAAAAAATTATCTGCTTACTTATTTTTCTGCCCAGTGAATTGCATGTCTTATTGTCACATGAATGTTCCTTGTTATAAATTTCAGCTCTCCATTCTTTCCCAATACTTTCAAACTCTGCTTTAAGCTATGGCTCTTAAAATAGTTCTAATGCTTGACAATATTTTTATGGAAAATAAACTTTCTTGTTGTTATGCTACAGGGCTTTCAAGGGCTTCCAAAAGAAAAATACATTCAGACTTTGATCCAGCTAGAAATAACAGAGGCATAAACTAGATGCTAGAGCATAAATAGCTGCCACATATTTGCAACTTTTCATCACGCTCCTTAGAGCCATGCCTACTTTTTCTACTGGCCAGTTTATGTTCACTTTCTGGGAAAGAGATGAACTGCTGGATTTTGGCTGTCACTCATGACAATAAAGTAATTTTTCCACACTATCTGATCCTCTAACCAGCTAACTCTACTAGCAACAATATTACTGTTTTGCCACTGTCAGTCAATGAGTGTCTCTGATGGATTCTATTTGGAAGGAGAGAAATGAGATAAGAAAGAAATATAATAAGTATAGTACATACTGTAATATATGCAAATAAGAGGAAATATGTAGTCTATGAAGACACTTGCTTTCCATGCAGAAAGCTTGAGAGTTCAATCCTAGGAAACAGCAGATATTTCTCTATCAGGGAACAAAGAGAAAGTATCTGCTGTGAATTCTGCATAGACATCAAGAAGGGCATCCAGCCAGTAAAGGCTGAGTTCCATTCAGTCACCCTGAATCCACCCCAAAATAAAGGATTACAGATTCATAAAAAGAAAAAAAAATGTGTACATAGGAAAATATATATGGTCCCTCCAGTGATCTGTGCAGTTCTTGAACTTGAAAATATTTTCCATTTACACTGTGAATAAACACAGGGAAGGTGGAAGACAGTAAGCTGCTGCATATCTAAGATTGCCTATAGATTCTGGTCTCTGACTCGGCAGTATGTTACCGGAAGAAAAAGTCTCATATTTTATAGTTCCTGCCTCTTGCTTACTCTTAAGCAGTTTCTCTTAGCTTTTATGTTTTTTAGGCTGCTGCTTTCCAGATTAACCTTTTTTCACTAAATATTAATTCCAAAATACCAATCTCTGCCATTTTTCTCAAATTAGCATACAATTATTAAAGCATACTTGGGGTGAGTAACAGAAAGCATACTCTGGGCTACAAAATTTGCTGCCTCCACTCTACTGCATTCCACTACAAAAGCAGTACCTTTGAGATCCTAAAATAAGTAAGGAGTTGGAAAGAAGGAAGGAAGGAAGGAAGGAAGGAAGGAAGGAAGGAAGGAAGGAAGGAAGGAAGGAAGGAAGGAAGAAAGGAAGGAAGGAAGAAAGAAAGAATCTCCCGTCAATTTTATCATTACTCAAATGCAGGCGGTGGGTATGGAGTCTATTTGCACATAACTATTTTTCCCCCCTTTTTTTCTCCTGGTGGTGCAATCACAGTTCATTTTTGTTTCTTTGGTCCATGAGACATAAGCACATTTCTTTTTGTTTTGCAAAATTTGAATTTTTCAAAGATTATCTTTTTTAGGATCATTTATGAAACTCCTTGTCTACCAAGCTCCAAATAATTTTTTAAGTTCTTAAGCAGAAATTTAGAGGATAAGTATTATTGATTGCATTTTCTAACTAAAGCTAATTTACAGCAGAATAATGAAGTTTAGAAAGGAGGCAAAGAAACTGAACCACATGTATTTAGTCTCTTATTTTCACTAAGGACAAATGTTATTCCTCCCCCCCCCCCCCCAAGTCTTGCTATGCTTCCTCATCATAGCATGGGTGGGCATTCCCCAGAGGGTTGAGTGAAGAATGTTGCAGTATATCCTGCCAATAAGATCATCCAAGGCATGAAGGGTTTTCCAGCTGGCCAGCTAAAGCAAGCAGACACCTCTATCAGCTAGCAGCAAAGATGCTGGAGGCAGATGACAATGACAGAGTAATCATTTCCTACTGTGCAGGATCGGGCAATGACAAACCACTCCTAAATTTTACACCCCCTGAAAAATATGTACAGACAAGATAAGGTAGTTTGACTATACAGTACCAGATGTTGGGTGCCTTAAGTTGGAGAGTACACAGCATGCAACTGAGGAAGCACTGAAGATGTGTTGAGAATTAATGATGTTTATGATATGGCTAGATTAGGCCTAGATGCATACACACATGCATGCATATATACATACATAAGGTATATACATACACATATTCCTCACATCTATAGATACATATCAGAAATACAGGAAATTTGATAAAATAACATTAAGAACTAAAAATTGTGATAATCAACAAGTTTAATATTACTTTTCTGTTTTAAGTGAGATAAACAAATAGAGGCACAAGACTGAGCTGCAAGGTGGATATATTAGAACCTTGATCAGAGAGAGGCAACAAATATGTTTCATACTAATGGCCAGGATATTTCTTCACAATGGAATCAACAAAGAATGTTATCTGAGATTCTCTGTAGCTCAAACAACAAAGGGATATGTGGCTCAGGGACTCCACAGAGTTGTTCCCAAGTAGCCATATATGCTGCTGTACATTTTTATAAAGTCTCACCTGCCTGTCGAAGGTAGAACATCCAACTTGGCCAAGGTGAAGATCTATGTTATTTGAGAGACCACCTCTCTCCAACTGCAGCAGCTTCTTCTATTAGATCTGGCTGAGAGTGCATATTACATTTGGTTGGCCCAGGAGGTCGGCCCTTCTCTGCTATGGAACATTCTCTGCCCCCTGCTCTAGCCCCTGAAGTCAGGTTAGCTCCATCTCTGTTATTATTCCAAAAGTCCCTCAGGACTTGGATATTTCAACAGGCCTGGAGGTGTCCCAGGGTACCAGAAGCATTCTTCAATGACTCGGTTGTGGTTGATTGTTTTAGTCTCTCTGACTGATTTGTACGTTTTAATTTTTGAATATATTTTATATTTCATAGCATAATAAATTTTTATTTATTGTTTATATGAGTTATAGTTATCTTTATCAAGATTATTTTCTCTGTAACTATTGCTTTATTGATTGTTGCATGCTGACCAGAGTTGCTTTTTGTGAGGTGGGCAAGCTTATAAATGTGATTGATTGATAAATAAATAAATATGCCTGAGCAACATTGGTGAATTAGATAAATGACTATAAGTTAAAGAAGCCTGAAACTGCACTGCAAAATGTTTGTAACTATGCACCTGCTCTTTTGGGTCCATTAATGTCTCATTTATGCATCCTAGAGTCTTGTCACATGAGAGCCAGATAGATGTAATGGTTAAGTCATAAGGCTAGAAACCAGGAGACCTTGAATTCTGGTCCCTCCTAAGGCATAAAGCCAGCCAGGTGACCTTGAGGTAGTATTTCATTTTTTATAATATATTGAAAGCTATTCTTTTAGGCAAAAGGAGCAACGCTGTCATCATTCCTGGGAGACAGACCCATTTGGGAGACCAACAAAATTACTATTTCACCTGTATATGGGAAAGCTGAAATTGCATGATCCAATAACATTAAAAGTTGATGAGTTGAAGCCTGAATTATTAAATCAATATATAGTTTAAACAATAGGGATGGATAAAATGCACTTTTGCCTTATTGCTATCTTCCTGATAACCCTTCCAGAAGGATGCCCCAACACCTACCTGTCAATGTGGTGTTATAATAAGCAGCCTACATAGCAAGCTTTTGTGCATTAAGTCTCCCTTAAGTTTACTCCATAGCCTCTGCACTGGAATCACATCAAAAACCAATCTGAAATTGACAAAAGGATACATCAATGGAGCCTTTGGTGGGTGGGATGAGTTGTATTTTGAATAGACTAGACAATAGTCCAAGTGTAGGAGTAGTATAGATCATTTCAATCAGACAAACCCTTTCATTTTTTTTCACTTCAGTTCTTTTTGTCTTTGAGAGTTCTCCTTCTTGGGCCTCCTACCCTGGCCCTAAAATTCCTGGAAGGCTATGTGACAGTCTTGTCAAAGAACATGTATCATCCTGAAGGATGATAACAACGGAAACAAGGCTGAATCTTCATCCTATTTTAAATGGATTAGTTAGAATGTGCTAACTCCCCTTTACTTGTTACAGATCAATCAACCATAACAATTAGGGACAGAAGGGGAAGGCCTGTAATGCTATAGTAATGAATCCATCTTCAGGGAAAGCCATCCTCTGCCAGGGGCATGAATACTTTGTTGCTTGTGGCATACTGCCTCCTAATGATCATATGTCTTTGTTTTCCAAAATTGTATAACAGCTATGTTAATTTCTGTCTTGGGGTTCTCAATTTGTGATTTAGTCTCCAGATCATAATACCTCTTTGTGCTGTACAGAATAAACAGGTTGCAATTTTCCACCTTGTGTAGCAATTGGCTACTTTACATCAGAGAAAAAAACAAAATTCAGTGTTTGCCTGGGCCAACTCACCATTCTGTCCATCACAAAGTCGAACATCCCTTCTGAATCTCACTTGCTCCTCAGCAAACATATTTGACTTTCGATACAATCCAATAGTTTTAAATAAAAGTATTTTGCATATAACTTGCTCATTTTATCAGAAAGAGATGACGATGGCCTGATTCCACTGAGATGGAAAATATAGTTAATATTTTAATAAAGCTGTTAATATGAGTAAATCAAGTTAGGATCCCAACTAACTAATTTCTGTATAACAAGGTCCTTAACCATAGCTATATACTCACAGTTTATCATTTAGAAAGTACATTACATTATTGTTCCTTTAATAATTCTATGTTGGAAATGTTGTGAAAGTAATTGTTCCAAATACCTGCAGGTGTTTAGGAGATAGGACCTGAATGTCTACCATGAAGAGAACAGTGAAGTGCCAGAAGCAGTCAGGATTTTAAGCTTGCTGCAATTAATCTTTCTCATTGCTTTCTGTTTCTTAGACATTTAAAAGATTGTTATGGATCATTTTCTATTTGAGTGATTGAAAGGAACCTATGAGTTGTTGGATGGAAAGTATATATAATGCAGAGATGAGGACTTTTTTTAAAAAATTATAACCATCAGCATCAAACCAAGGGTTGAATCTCATACACATTGATTGGAGTTTAGATAGTGAGGCCTAGAGAGCATGGACAATAGACTGAAAATGCTATAATACCTGCTCAGATGAGACTGTTAAATAAATTTGGGAATCAAATTGAGACAAATATTCAACCACACTGGTGTCTTTTGAACCTCAAAACCCTTAGTTTCTCATTTATGTCTCCCTTAGCAGAGTAAATTAATATAATCAGAGCTAGGCTATCTATAAACCAGGCTAATAGCAAACCTGACAAATTACACTGATTATCTTTTTGGGGGTGGGGTGAGCTTGTCAAGGCCAAAGTCCTTCTTTTGTGAGAACAGACCATTAAAAGTGAGCTTGTATAAAAGGACCATTCCTCAATATAAGCACTCAAATCACCAGCCATAACTACTAGTGCATTTAGTGGTGAAGTAAACTATGACCACAACTGACCACAACTGGAACCAGGATCTTGGTTGATAAGTGAAGTGGTCACTGAGTGAAACCATAACTATGCTTATGATCTTACTTCTGCATTCCTTTATTATATAGACTGGTGAAGATAATAAATAACAAGACTGATCACAAAATTACTTTTTCAACATCATAACTCTGAATGGTAACTTGTTAACAAATCACTTGTTATCTTTTTATTTTTTTTAGTTTTTAAGTTTTTTATTATATATTTACAACAAGTTCATCTTTCATTTAAACCGTGGGTCAACTGGGTACATAAATTTGTTCTAACAATTATAATTAGCATACTTTCCTTGCCAAAATATCAGTAATCACATTTTCTTTATAAACCATTGTCACTTACATATTTTATCTTTATAACTATCTTAACTTATTTCTCTATATGTTCATCTACTTAATTTTAACTTTATTTCTTTATTTTCCAACCACTGATAAAATAAACCCCATACCATATAGTATTCAGTTTTTCCTTTTTCTGTAATTGCCAGTGTTAATCTATTCATCTCTGCACATTCTAATATTTTCTCAATTACCTTTCCCTCTGCTGGAATTTTTTTGCTTTTCCAATTCTGAGCAAATACAATTCTAGCTGCAGTTAATTAAATATACTTTTTCTTTACTATAGCTTTCAGGTACCATCCCTAAAGGGAATATTTCAGGTTTTGAGTCTATCTGTTGCTTTATCATTTTTTCCAATCATATGTGTACTTTTGTCCAGTATTTTTGGCTTCTGCACATGTCCACCATATATGGTAACATGGTCTAGGTGTCTGATGGCACTTCCAGCATTTGACTGAACAAAGTTACTTTTTCAACATCATAACTCTGAATAGTCACTTGTTAACAAACCACTTGTCAAATGAGGATACCTGTACTATTAATTTCACTTCTTAGGTAATGGGAAAGAAATATCTTACCAAGAAACATGTTATTTCGGTTAAAATATGGACCATGATGGCACATGGCTGCAACATAGTCAAAATATTGTTAAATTTCATGAAGGTCTTTGTTTGGCAGGAGAAATAATTCAAATTCAAGAATTTTTTTCCTTTCGGTCAAGAATTCTAGCAGTAATTGTAAATGAAAGAAAAGTGGCTACTTGAGCCAATATTAAATAGCCTCGTCTCTAATCTGGCAAGATTTTTTTTGTCTCTTCTTTTTTTAATTTATTTGGCTTTCTACCAGAACTCCAAGGTATAGGAACTAGAACAAGATACAAAACAGCAGCTCAGAGATGCAGACAGAAGTTGTTTTTAACTTTGTGTCAAAATAACAGAGATAAGACAGCATTTAAAACATTTTAGTGTTGGCTGGTCAATGCTAAAGACAGAGTGGAGATACAGTAAGAATTTAGGAATTAAAGGGTTGACTACACCTGAAAACACGTTCAAATTAGGAAATATTGGATTTCCAATATCACAACTATCATGCTAAAATCCACAATCATTCAGATTTCTGTCTATTACTAGCCTAATTAACATAGGTATTCTGGAAGAAAGTCCCATTGAATATGGCAATATTTCTCTTTGAGTAAAAATAAACGTTATATTATATCTTACTTTACATTACATTGAGCCAAAAAGTCCCAAAGAATCAGGATGTCTTGTTCTTCTAATATGCCCTATTCATAAATCTACTATTAAATCTAAACCTACATGTGAATTATTTGTAACTGATTAGCAAAGATAAAGAGAAAAGAATTCATGAATGCAATATTTACAGAACAATGTTCTACAAGTCCCTGTGCAGTGAGACTTACATTAAAATATGTGCATAAGAATTTCAGCCTAGGAGTCAAAAAGAAAAATGAAACTCTCAAAGGCTGGCAGATAGATATTGTAAAACAAAACAAAACCACACACAAATCTGGAAAATAAAAGGAGGTACATTTCAGACATTATCCCTGTTGGTTCTGAAATGTCCAAAGTGCAACTCAGGATATTGTTGGCCTAAACATGACAAAATGAATGAAGCTCAGGATAATGTGAATAAGGTTTAAAATGAAAGCATGCATAATAATTATAATTAATTAAGCAATTAATTTTTTAAAAGTAGCATTTCATGTGGTACAAGTGAAGCTGGCAGTATTTTCATAGCTGTGAGATATAGTTTGAAAGACTTCAGAGTATGGTTAACAGTTCAGAGTTGTGAAAATGTGTGTGTGATAATGATTTTGCATGTGCAACCTAATCTTGTGCATGCACAAACGAAGCTTTGCTTGCTCATCCGCTACTTGTGTGGCCCAATTCTCAATGGACCCTGGACCAGATGGGGGGGGGGGAACCCCTACACTAAAGCCAGTTTTCTATATCCTTTCATACCATCTGGACCAGGTCCATCAAACTCCTGGCCCGTGAGCTGGATGTGTCACATGCTGGCCACACTCACACCCAGTTTAGCAAAGGGAAAAAAAGTCCAGATACTTTACATGATGCCACCGTGATGATGTGAGTTTGACACCCATGATCTGGACAATTAACTAATATTGCTTCATTCTTTACATGAGGTTTGGAATTATTTAATATCCCAAATTCACTAATAGCCCAATTCCAAATCAAACTATCTCTCTCCAGATGTTCAAATCTGTAGCATCCTGTATTACACAAAAGGAGGTATGGATAAAGGATGTACCAGCTAGGCAGGTCACTTCCACTACATCTCTGATGGCCGATTCTTCTCACTCCAAATGCAAGGGAAGAGAGCCTCCTAACCATCTTCAAATTGAATGTAGAGAATAATCCCTTAGAAATATGTTCAGCCTCTCCATATGAGTAATAATTTTGGACCATCAGGAACCCAGAGAGAGAGAGAGAGAGAGAGAGAGAGAGAGAGAGAGAGAGAGAGA
>BLBF01000003.1:81828522-81862063 GCA_015471245.1 Laticauda colubrina | reverse complement strand
TCTTCTTCTTCTTCTTCTTCTTCTTCTTCTTCTTCTTCTTCTTCTTCCTCCACATCAGACATTAGCAATCAAGTTGGTGATCCTATTTTTATTAACAGAAGCAGTACTTCTGAAAAAGTACTGCTGAGTTTTGTCCAAACCAGTCCCTTAGATTTTGAAGCCATTATGTTCTTGGACCTATTTGCCTTTAATCTGTCCCTGGAAGTTTTAGTGAAATATGTCATATTATTCAGGGTGTGGACATTTTCTGGGATGAATGCTAGTGAGACCAAACTCTGACTACAGGTAGTCCTTGATTTAGAGCCATTCATTTAGCAACTATTCAAAGTTATAGCAACATTGGGGAGGAAGTGAATTATGACCAGTCTTTGCCCTACAACCATTGCAGCATTCTCACAGTTACATGATCAAAGTTCAGGCACTTGCTAACTAGCATACATTCACAATGGCTGCAACATCCTGGGGATATGTGATTGTCATTTGTGAACTTCCCAGCCAACCTCCAACAGAATCAACAGGGAAAGCCAGATTTGTTTAGTGACCACACAATTCACTTAACAACTGCAGCAATCACTTGACCATAGCAAAATAGTCATAAAATCAGGCACAGCTCACTTAACAATTCCCTTTTTTTAGCAATGAAAACTCAGATCTCAATTGTGGTTGTAAATTGAGGATTACTTGTAACTTCTATCATTCCCCCACCACACCACACCCCAAAAAACCCCAACAACAATCTTTGGTGATGACAAGAGTATCTTATTAGAAGCTTGCATTGGCCAGTGATTAATGGTGATATGTTTTCCTTTAGAAAGTGACCAAGAGTTAACTTTTTTTTTTTTTGCTGAATTGGAAATCTGTTCCTTATGCCAGACCACAAAACAAAGTAGGCATATGCTAGTCTGTAATCACATGCATGCTGGTGTTATATAGATGGATATAGAAATCCACGCATTTCATTCCTTCATTCATTCTATTCTGCATTCCAGCTGTCAGTAAAATAACTGGTAGCAGTGTTATTGTAGGACAATTCTTTTTTCCACAGCTAACAGCTTTTTAATAGAGAAAAAGCAAACTGCCAGTAAGATGCTTCCTTTTGAATCAGGCTTCAATCAGCCAAAGTGTGATAAAATAATAAAAAGTGAACCTGCTGATCGGGAGATTTCAGCCCCCTCACTTTTTAAGAATAGATAGTCTGTCAGAATTATACCTCGTTCAGAATAACAGAATAGAATAATAGGATCCAAACTGGGACAGTCAATGGGACCAGTCTTCTGGTTTAGTCTTCTAAGTTTTTGTACTATTGCTGGAGCCCATCCTCGGGGAACTTCTCTCTACCAGTTGTGTGTGGTCCAACTTTTCTGACTTTGTGGACCAGCAGGAGAGGAAGAGTGGGTGGTTCCACAGGATTCCACAAGGTGGTTCCACAAGGCAAGGAGACATGCACAGATACATTTGAGCAAGTGCAATGAAGATGCGTGCTCACACATGTACCCATGCTGCATGTGCTAGTGGAACTGTGCATGTGCTGCCTGGCTTTTCCATGGACCGGTTCTGAACAGGCCACAGCCAATAGTGGGATGTGGCCCAGGAAGTTTACAGGGAAAAAATTGCACTTATCAATTCCAGTGGAAACTTTTTGGACCATGGAAAGGGAATTTTCCCAGGCCAGAGGAAACAGTTGGATTTTTGAGAGTAATTTCACAAAATTATTGCAATAGTAGAGTGCTAATGGTTATCCATCAGCAAAGCATTAATTTAACAGAAGGAAAACTGGAGAGGCTGCTTAACACTGTCATTTCAAGCCCCTAGATTGTTGGCTACACTTCAATTATTTTTATTTTTTATTTGTGGGCAGATTGATACATTTTCAAAGCACTGGACCGCAACTGCTCACATTTTCACTTTTTAGAGACTGATTTGTGCAAGTAAGTTGATTTTAAAGGTTGGCATTTTGCTTTGCCAATTTCTGCTTCTTATTTATTTATTCAATAATAAACTCCCTTCCCCCCCCCCCCACAAAAAGTCAGAGAATTAAAAAATCAGGTGGACGTAGGTCGGTTTCAAAATGTGCAGAAGTAATATCTGTCCTACTCTTTCAGGTGGCCTATTGCCAATCTGAAGCAGACATCAACCTGAGCTGGGAGAACTGAAGCCCAAGTTCCTCTTGTGATCCACAAGAAAAGAGAAGAGAGTGATAAAAAAAACAATTTAGAGAAGATGGCTTGACGTTAAAGAAAGATTACCTCATTGTGATGGAAAATAGCAGAGAGAGGGCTTGTGCAGAAGCAAAGCACTGCCTTTTTCATTTTTCATCTCCTGAGGAGTAAGCAGTATGATCAAAAATGTCCAATTCCAATCCATTTCGGTTCATTCATGCTTACAGTGCCAATGTGTGGTAAATGCATTTCATCTTTCACTGTGTGGAGCTTTCCCATCTTCATGTTTCTTATTATGTGCCATATTTCCACTTAGAATTCTGCCTTTGCTGCTTCAGAGTCTGCTTTCCCTACCTGGCATTATTAGCAGTTAGAGATCTGGAAGGCTTTACTTAAGCCGCATCATCAACATGTTAAGGCCCAGTCCATCTGGCCGACGGACGCAAAACGTATGCATAAAGGACACAGCGGACGAGCAAAATTTCGGGGGTGGCTCCATCCGTTGTCATCTGCTCCAAAAATTGGCAAAAATTTGCATAAATAGAACGGAAAAGAACAGAAAAGAATGGACATGGGAAGTATGTAGTGGGGGTGTTAAATGGATGTTCATAGGAAGCCTAGCGGATGACAGCGGATGGAAGCGGATGACACATACGAAGGGGTTCCGGGGGAGAATTTTGAAGTGAACGCATAGCAGAAGGGGGGAATGCATAGCAGATGAACCGGATGCATCACGGACCCCTATAGGAAACAAAGGGGATGCCGCGTGGATGTATATTGGATACAAAGCATTCATTGAGCATACGGAGAGTATGAATTGCATCAGCCCTGCAGATATAAAAGAATGCAGCACGCATGCAGTCAGCATACAGGGGAAAGATGTGCTGCCACATACATCTTGCAGGAACACCATGGTTCATCAGTCAGGCAAGAAGATGAAGCCCTTGCCTACTTGTTCAAGCCCTGGCAAGAAAGCCAGAACAAGCATCCCACCCCCTGGCACTGACTCTGAAGCTCCTGATGCTGCTGCTGCTGTGGTTGTGGTGCACCAGCCCCAAGGCGCTCAAAGCCCTGCTGCTGAAGGCCCTGCTGCTCAAGCCCCTGAAGTCCCTTCTGCTCAAGCAAGTACTCCTTGGATGGTGGAAGCACATGCACACCTGATATGGCAAGCTACACCTCAAGAAATCTGGGCAGGCCGCTGTAAAGCTCACTGACCGTGAGATGTACATCATGGCCAAGTGCAGTTTCCTGGAGGGTGAGATCCGCCACCAAGGAGCAGCCCCTCTGACACCCCTCTCTCTCAGACAGCCCACAGAAAGCCAGTCCTCTTCCAGCCAGGAGCCAGCGAACCTGTCCAGGCAGGTGTCTTCAGAGGGCCCCACAGCAAAGACCCCCCCAATAGCTGCACTTCCCTTGGTGGCGGACATGGAGGATCCTGTGGAGGATGACACCCTGCTGTCACAAATCAAGGAAGAAGCAGCAGCCACCAGAGGCCAACCCACCCCCACCCCCAACTCCAGAGGATGCAGGCAGAGAGGCAGACTGGAGGGCCAGGACCACAGTGTGCTGTTGGAGATCAGGGACACAATCAAGACCAGCACAGAACTTCTCTCTCAGCTGGTCCACAGCGACATACCATCTTTGGACCGGAAGCCCTTCATCACCTACATGAGCCTGACCCTTAGGGACCTGCTCGAGGCCCAGGACTGTGTGATGAAGCAGAAGATCGCAGCACTTCTGCACAACCCTCAAGGCCCAGCTGAAGCTCCTCCTACCCAGTCCAGGTCTGCTCCTCCACCCCAGGCGATGTCACAGCCCTTCCACGGCTTTCAACAGCCCCTCACCTACCAAGGCTACAACTACCAGGACTTCCCACAGCAGAAGCAAAACTTCCCAGTCCAGGCCCAGGTTCATCGCATGCCACAGACACCGGTCCTCATCCAGCTGCAGACCAGACAGCCCCACTACATTCCTCCTTCCTCCACCCCACAGCCAAGCCCGTCAACGGATAATCTGTCATCAGTATTGGGCCTGACATCTCAAGTCCTTGATGAAGGGCCTCTCAACCTCACGGGACTGAGTCAGCTCTCGGATAGCTTCCTGGACACACCGTCCCCTGTTGTACCCTCGGGGCCAAATACCCCAATGGTGCCTCAGACCAGCACTCAAGCCACAGCCACCTCCACAGTCCCTGCCCGCTAAACAGCTGAGACCATGGACATGACTCAGAGTGACTGATAATAGTGTCAGAGACTGAGTTGTACTTCTTTGCTTAAGACACTTTACTTGGTTCATTTTGCTTTTTTAACAAAGTCATAAAGTTTACCTAAGAAAGTTAATAAAGGTTATCTTTCCTTAACACACTTAATACAGTTTACTTGGTTCATTTTGCTTATTTAATAAAGTCATAAAGTTTACCTAAGAAAGTTAATAAAGGTTATCTTTGCTTGAGACACTTGGTTCATTTTTTTTACTTGATAAAGTGTTGGTGAAAACATTGAAAAAATGGTGAAGCCTTTGCATGCTTGTGGGATAGATAAGGATAGTTGTGGGATAGATAAACCTCCAGTGCAAGCATAGTGGGACTGTATGGTCCAACATCCCAGCTGCCACACATATGGACCTTTTTTATCAATAACAATTTATTCATTGATCAACACATTTTAAAATAAACAAAGCTCTTTATTAATGCTCTATTCATCATAGGATCACTCAACATACATGGCACAATCTCATCAGTGTTATGCGACAGCCCCAACGAAGCATCCATTAATCATCTATCATCCTGTCTTGCCACTCCACTGCTCCATCTGCGGAGTTGCACCAGTGTCTCAGAAGGTTGCGCTGCTTCTTCCCTTCACGTGAAGCTCTGCTGGGGCCTTGTACATCCACAGTGTCTATCAGGTTATGTCCTTGCCTCCATTCACCAGACTCCATGTCCCCATTCCCTTGTTGATGGTTGACAAGTCTGTTCTGCAACACTGGGTAGCAGGTGTGCATGAGATTGTGCAGGATGCAGCAAACTTCCACAATGCTCCTCACAGGATGTGCCTCATGCTGCATGGTGGTGAGAAGTATCTGGAGCCTATTGGCCAGGATGCCAAAGGCATTCTCCACCACCCGTCTTGCCCTGGACAGCCTGTAGTTGAAGATCCTCTTTTCGCGGGTGAGGTATCTTGAAGTGTATGGCTTCATGAGGTAGGTTCTGAGGGAGAAGGCATCATCACCAATGATGAAGTAGGGCATATCTTATGTGTCATTGGGTAGGGGGTCTGGATCTGGAAAACCCATGATGAGGTTGCATTTCAGCCTATCCTTGAGGTCACTGGCGTTGTATACCTGGGCATCTGAAGCTGACCCGTTGCCTGAAGCATCGATGTACATGAACTTGTAGTCAGCATCAACCATGGCAAAGAGGATGATACTGAAGAAGCCCTTGTAGTTGTAATAAGTGGACCCTGAGTTGGCTGGAGTTTTGCAGGACACATGCTTCCCATCTATGGCTCCAAGGGGGGGGGGGGAAATTCCACCTCTGATACCACTCTTTTGCAAGTTTTCTCCAGCCTTGTTCAGTGGTGGGGCACTTGAGGAGCTCCTCCACGTATTCTTCGATGATGGCCTTCACCACTTCTCTGACCACATTGCTGATGCTGTTGTGTGGCACCCTCCAGGCATACTGCATGTTTCTGTATGTGTTTCCAGAGGCCAGTGCCACCTTCAGTCCAGGGTCAGGTTGGGATGGAAGTTGGTGCTAGGCTTGGTCAACCTGGGTCTCAGACGCTGTACAAGTTCGTCAAACATGGCTGGTGGCATCCTCGTGAAGTGATGGAATGCACGAGGGTCTTCATTCCTCAGCTCCACCAGCAACTGGTCATACAGTCCAAACTTCATTCTTCTCACGATCCATCCTCGAACCAACACAGCTCTTGGACGTCTCCTTCTTCTCCTTCTGTATAAAAGTTGAAACAGTCTGAACAGGTTTTGGTTCTGATGATGAATGAGTGCAGCTATCATACGGACCGTGTCATCATCCATGGTGGAGAACAGTTGATAATGTTGAAGACCAAGACCAAGGGTGAAGAGGTCTGTACAACATGGCTGCTGTACTCATACTGAGATCCAGATGATTTTCTTCCCCTTTTTATAGGAAATATCGGTTGTCCGCTAGGTGTCCTTCTACATACTCTCGACATACTCCAGACATCCTAAATATACGAGATACATCCCAGATACAAACGTTTTCTCTGTTTTTAATACTTTATATTTGAGATGCATACGCTTACATCCTTTCTATTTCCGTGCTACTAATGCTGTGTAGATGTTCTGTGTACCTTTTGTTTCCTCCCTCTCTCTGTTTTCAGCTGCAGCAGATGTGAGTTGAGGGGATCCTGCCAGAGGATGCAGAGAGGATACAGCGGACGTTTAACGGATGATAACGGACATAGAACGTTTGTTGCCAGTATATGTCGTGGATGTACTTCGTACGTGGTGGAATGTTCATCCGTTCACAAAGTGTTGTGCAGCTCAAAACTTCTTCCACGGATGAAATTGCAGTGGACAGATCCTGGATGGATAGAGCGTATGAAACACGTATGCAATGAGTATACAACGGATGCATAGCATTTTCCAATGGACAGCAAGGTTTTTTTATGTTTTACATCCTCTTTGCATCCGTAAGTGCAGTGGGACCAGGCCTTTCGTACTGCAAAATATCATCAGTATCTCAGAGGCAGAGATCCATCATCCAGTACAATATTATTATTTCCTTTTCTTTCTTTATTTTAAAACAATGCTTTATTGGCATTCAAGATATTAAAAAGTTTACAAAAGATAAAATTTTAAAAGAAAAAATTTAGAAAAAATTCTATACTAAATTGGAGTTGTGCTTTTAAAGTTGTAGCAACGTTTCAGCAGAAACTTATCTGCCATCATCAGGCTTCTGTACTGAGTTCATATGTGGGTCAGGCTATCACAGCCATTAGTTTTAAATTTGAGGCCAGTCTACTGCTGTGCAAGGATGGTTTTTTCTACATCCTGATTTGTTGGGAGTCTTGGTCTGCATTTATTGGTCTTGGAGTTTGTTTGATTGGTGTTTCTAGTTTCTTCTGTCTGTTTTGTGGCTTTGATTTGCTGGCAACACTGTGTTCCTGTATTGGAGGCTTTCAGTGCAACTTGGCTTCATGTAAAAGGATGGCTGTTATCTATTAGGAAGCTAGGTTTCATCTGGGTGCCTGGTTGGGGTGTGTTTGAGCTGGAGGTGTCAGGGGGAGTCTGTTTGTGCCCAGGTGTTTGATTGGCTTGTGGTGTGGAGATCTTTCTATTTGTGGTGTGGAGATATTTCTATTCATGCTTTCAGATCTTTTTTCAATTTTTTATCGGGACTTGAGTGAATAGTGAAACCACATCGAAGCTTACCATCCCGATAAAATTTAAGTCCCGATAAAAGAAACTCTTGAAATCATCATCAGATGATACATCGGTGACACACTTGTGATTTGGCCCCATGGAAAAGAAAACCTCCAAAAAAACAGATGGCACACTAGGACACACTGTATACCAGAAGAAAAAACACACCAACCGCTACCTCAACACCCAATCCAACCACCACCCAGCACAGATAAATTCCGTGGCCAAAACACGAATCACCAGAACCAAACGCCTGGCAGACAAGACACATATAAAGACTGAAATATGACTAAAGTACTGACAGCCAACAGCTTCCACAAAAACAAAATCACCAGCTTGATCCACAAAAAAACACTAAGACATAATAGAGACCTAGAAGATCAACAGACCTATGGAACAGCTGTCCTGCCCTACATAAGAGGTACTACAGACAAAATCAGTAAGATACTACACAGGCATCACATCAAGACTGCCTTCAAAACAGACAAAAAAATAACAGCCATCCTTAGAAACCCCAAAGATAAAATTGACCTGGAAAACCAAGGCATATACGAAGTTCCCTGTGCATCATGCCCGGCCACATACATTGGACAGACCAATAGAAGAATAAGTACCTGCCTGGATGAACACAAAAATGCATTAAAAAAGCTGGAACACACTTCCTCACTAGTCCAACACATGAAAACCACAGGTCACAACATCAACTTCAATGGCACTAAAACCCTAGCCACTATAGAAAACCCCAGCCACAGAATCATCAGAGAAGCCATAGAGATTGAAAAAAGACTTGAAAGAATGAATAGAAGAGATGATTTCATCAGACTGTCAATCATTTGGAAGCCTGCACTCTCAAATAGAAAGATCTCCACACCACAGGCCAGGCAAACACCTGGGCACAAACAGACTCCCCCTGATATCTCCAGCTCAAACACATCCCAACCAGGCACCTAGATGAAACCTAGCTTCCTAATAGATAACAGCTGTCCTTTTACACCAAGCCAAGCTGCACTGAAAACCTCCAATACAGGAATACAGTGTTGCCAGCCAATCAAAGCCACAAAACAGACCGAAGAAACCAGAAACACCAATCAAACAAACTCCAAGACCAATAAACACAGACCAAGACTTCCAACCAATCAGGATGAAGAAAAAACCATCCTTGCACAGCAGTAGGCTAGCCTCAAATTTAAAACTAATGGCTGTGATAGCCTGACCCACATACGAACTCAATACAGAAGCCTGATGATGGCAGATGAGATTCTGCTGAATCGTTGCTACAACTTTAAAAGCACAACTCCAATGATGTGGGATAATACCCGAAGGAAGCTGAACAGCACACATGTAAGTACCCACGAAAATTTATATTGTGCTTTTAAAGTTGTAGCAATGTTTCAGCAGAATCTCATCTGCCATCATCAGGCTTCTGTATGGATGTGGGTCTCACAGCTTCTGGTTTCAAATTCAAGGCTGGTCTATTCTGATTGGCTAGGAGTCTGGGTCTGTGTTCACTGGACTTGGAGTTTGATTGATTGGTGTTTCTGGTTTCTTCTGTCTGTTTTGTGGCTTTGATTGGCTGGCAACATTCTGTTCCTGTGTTGGAGGCTTTCAGTGCAGCTTGGCTTCGTGTGAAAGGACGGCTGTTATCCATTAGGAAGCTAGGTTTCACCTGGGTGCCTGGTGGGGGGGTGTTTGAGTTGGAGGCATCAGAGGGAGTGTGTTTGTGCTCAGGTATTTGTCTGTGTTGTGGTGTGGAGATCTTTCTATTTGAGGGTGCAGGCTTCCAAATGATTGACAGTCTGCTGGAATCATCTCTTCTATTCATGCTTTCAGGTCTTTTTTCAATCTCTATGGCTTCTCTGATGATTCTGTGGTTGGGGTTTTCTATAGTGGCTAGGGTTTTGGTGCCATTGAAGTTGATGTTATGACCTGTGGCTTTCATGTGTTGGACAAATGAGGAGGTGTGTTGCAGCTTTTTTACTGATTTTTTGTGTTCATCCAGGTGGGTACTTATTCTTCTATTGGTCTGTCCAATGTATGTGGCCAAGCATGATGTAGAGGGAATTTCGTATATGCCTTGGTTTTCCAGGTCAATTTTGTCTTTGGGGTTCCTCAGGATGGCTGCTATTTTTTTGTCTGTTTTGAAGGCAGTCTTGATGTGATGCCTGTGTAGGCAACTTGCACAAAGAAGAATTCAAAGCACTACAAACCCTAAAAAATGATAACAGCATAATCATACTCACAGCAGCCAAAGGGAATGCCACAGTAGTAATGGATAGAAAAGACTATGAAACAAAATTGACAGACCTACTCCAAGACTCCACATACAAACCTATAAGACCCAACCACATATCTGGAAAAATTAACCAAGAAGAAATATATGTACTGATTTTATCTGTAGTACCTCTTATGTAGGGCAAGACAGCTGTTCCATAGGTCTGTTGGTTTTCTAGGTCTCTGTTATGTCTTGGTGTGTTTTTGTGGATCAGGTTGGTGATTTTGTTTTTTTGGAGGCCATTGGCTGTCAATACTTCAGTCAGGGTGCATAGTTCAGTCTTTATATGTGTCTTATCTGCCAGGCGTTTGGTTCTGATAATTAGTGTTTTCGCTACGGAATATATCTCTGCTGGGTGGTGGTGGGATTGGGCATTGAGGTAGCGGTTGGTGTGTGTTTTCTTTTGGTTTATGGTGTGTCCCAGTGTGCCATCTGTTCTTTTGTAGATTAGCACATCTAGGAATGGTAGTTGTTTGTTTATTTCCGTTTCCATGGTGAACTTGTTTTTGGGGTGTGTGTTGTTTAGGTGTGTTAGGAAATTGTTTAGGTTTTCTTTTCCATGGGGCCAAATCAGAAATGTGTCATCGATGTATCTTAGCCATAGTTTGGGTTTGTGGGTGGCATTAGCCAGGGCTCTGGATTCAAATTCTTCCATGAACAGGTTTGCAATGACGGGTGACAGTGGTGATCCCATAGGGGCTCCTTCAATTTGCTTGTATCTTTGTCCTTTGTATATGAAATATGTGTTGGTTAGGCAGTGTTCTGTTAGTTCCATGAGGTCTTTAGCTGGTTGGTATTTATTTTTGATGATTTCAAGAGTTTCTTTTATTGGGACTTGAGTGAATAGTGAAACCACGTTGAAACTTACAAGCAGATCGTCTTGTTCTACGTGTAGATCTTTGATCATTTCTAAGAAGTGATATGAGTTTTGTACATATGAAGCTGCGGTTTCAGTATGGGGCTGTAGTTGTTTTGCTCAGTATTTAGCTAGGTTTTGTAATGGTGCTCCTATGGAGCTGACTATGGGTCTGAAAGGTATGCCTTCTTTGTGTATTTTTGGGAGGCCGTATAATTTGGGGCATCTAGAAGATTTTTCTCTTGGGATGATCGTCTGTTGGATTTCTTTGCTTATGTGGCTGGTTATAATTTTCTTCTTGGTTGATTTTTCTAGATATTTGGTTGGGTCTGTGTTTATAGGTTTTTATGTGGAGTCTTGGAGTAGGTCTGTCAATTTTGTTTCATAGTCTTTTCTGTCCATTACTACTGTGGCATTTCCCTTGTCTGCTGGGAGTATTATTTTGCTGTTATCATTTTTCAGGGTTTGTAACACTCTGAATTCATCTTTCTTCAAATTATTTTTTGGTGGTTTCATTGTGCATAAGATGTGAGTAACCTGGTGTATATATATATATATGTATAAAATATATGTATGTGGATCTTTGGTTATTCGGGTTTTCTCCCACATAAAATTGGAAGTATCTAGGCAACGTTTCGATGAAGTCTCATTCACCATCTTCAGGCTTGTTTCTTTGGCTGTGTGCTTCTCGGAGTAATGTGAGCTTGCAGCTGCTTTTTCCTTTTAACTGCTAGTAGGGGTCTGACTTGAGTGGGTGGGGGTGTTCTGATTGGCTGGGGGTGTGTTCTGTTCTGGTGGGGGCTTGGTTGTGCTCAGGTTAGTCTTAGTTGCTGGAGGATATGAGCTGGTGAGCTGTGATCCTGTTTGGCTTCGCATTCGTGGTCATGCCACATCTTTATGATGAGTGTCAGTTCGCTTCATGTATGGGTCAGAGGGGTTTGAAGTGGGTAGTGATGCAGCTGCAGTATGGCTTTTGGTCCGTGGTCATTTCTCATCTTCTGTGTGGGTGTGAGTCTTTTTTTCTTTCTATGTGGAAGTGTGGTGGTAGCAACTTGTGTGGCACTTGTGGGTGTGGGTCTGGTGTCGGTCTTCATGTTGGGTACTTATTTATTAATGAGGGCAGGTTTCCAAATGGCTAGTAGGTGGGAGTATCATCTCGTTTATTCATGCGGTGTGGATGTTTTTCTATTTTTATGGCTTCACTGATTATTGTGTTGTTGAAGTGTTCAGTTTTGGCGAGAGTTCTGGTATTTTTAAAGTCAATTTCATGTTCTGTGGCTTTGAGGTGTTGGACCAGGGAAGAGGTGAGTTCTTTTTTGATTGAGTTTTTGCATTCTTCAATGCGTGCACTAATTCTTCTGTTAGTTTGTCCGATGTATGTGGTGGGTCAGGCAGTGCAAGGGATTTCATATACTCCTTTGTTTTCTATCTCGATTTTGTGTTTAGGGTTTCTTAGGATGGTGGATATTTTTCTGTTTGTGCAGAATGCTGTTTTAATGTTGTGTTTTTGGAGGATCTTGCTGATTTTGTCAGTAGTGCCTTTTATATATGGGAGGAGGGCTTTGCCGTTCTTTTGTTCTCTGTCTTGGATTTTGGTTGGGGTTTCTTTTTGGATTAGGTGGATAATCTTCTTTTTTGGAATCCATTGGCTGTTAGTACATTAGTGAGAATGTGTAGCTCAGTTTTTAAGTGTTGTTCGTCTGCGAAGCATTTTGTTCTGGAGATGCACAAGCAAACCATCCAAAAGCAACTTGCACAAAGAAGAATTCAAAGCACTACAAACCCTAAAAAATGATAACAGGATAATCATACTCACAGCAGCCAAAGGGAATGCCACAGTAGTAATGGATAGAAAAGACTATGAAACAAAATTGACAGACCTACTCCAAGACTCCACATACAAACCTATAAGACCCAACCACATATCTGGAAAAATTAACCAAGAAGAAAATTATAACCAGCCACATAAGCAAAGAAATCCAACAGATGATTATCCCAAGAGAAAAATCTTCCAGATGCCCCAAACTATACGGCCTTTCAAAAATACACAAAGAAGGCCTACCACTCAGATCCATAGTCAGCTTCAAAGGAGCAACACTACAAAACCTAGCAAAACACTTAGCAAACCAACTATAGCCCCAAGCTGAAACAGCAGATTCATATGTACAAAACTCATACCACTTCTAAGAAATGATCAAAGATCTACACGTGGAACAAGATCTGCTTGTAAGTTTCGACATGGTTTCACTATTCACTCAAGTCCCCAAAAAAGATAGAAGAAACTGTTGAAATCATCAAAAATAAATATCAACCAGCTAAATACCTCATGGAACTAACAGAACACTGCTTAACCAACACATATTTCATACACAAAGGACAAAGATGCAAGCAAATTGAAGGAGCCCCTATGGGATCACCACTGTCACCCGTCATTGCAAACCTGTTCATGGAAGAATTCAAATCCAGAGCCCTGGCTAATGCCACCCACAAACCCAAACTATGACTAAGATACATCGATGACACATTTCTGATTTGGCCCCATGGAAAAGAAAACCTAAACAATTTCCTAACATACCTAAACAGCACACACCCCAAAATCAAGTTCACCATGGAAACGGAAATAAACATACAACTACCATTCCTAGATGTACTAATCTACAAAAGAACAGATGGCACACTGGGACACACCGTATACCAGAAGAAAACACACACCACCATTACCTCAATGCCCAATCCCACCACCACCCAGCACAGATAAACTCTGTGGCCAAAACACGAATCACCAGAACCAAGTGCCTGGCAGACAAGACACACATAAAGACTGAAATATGCACCCTGACTAAAGTACTGGCAGCTAACAGCTTCCACAAAAACAAAATCACCAGCTTGATCCACAAAAACACACTAAGACATAATAGAGATCCAGAAGATGAACAGACCTATGGAACAGCTGTCCTGCTCTACATAAGAGGTACTACAGACAAAATCAGTAAGATACTACACAGACATCACATCAAGACTGCCTTCAAAACAGACAAAAAAATAGCAGCCATTCTTAGAAACCCGAAAGATAAAATTGACCTGGAAAACCAAGGCATATACGAAGTTCCCTATGCTTCATGCTTGGCCACATACATTGGACAGACCAATAGAAGAATAAGTACCCGCCTGGATGAACACAAAAAATCAGTAAAAAAGCTGCAACACACCTCCTCACTTGTCCAACACATGAAAACCACAGGTCATAACATCAACTTCAATGGCACCAAAACCCTAGCCACTATAGAAAACCCCAACCACAGAATCATCAGAGAAGCCATAGAGATTGAAAAAAGACCTGAAAGCATTAATAGAAGAGATGATTCCATCAGACTGTCAATCATTTGGAAACCTGCACTCTCCAAAAGAAAGATCTCCACACCACAAGCAAGGCAAACACCTGGGCACAAACAGACTCCCCCGATACCTCCAGCTCAAACACACCCCAACCAGGCACCCAGATGAAACCTAGCTTTCTAATGGATGATAGCTGTCCTTTTACTCGAAGCCAAGCTGCACTGAAAGCCTCCAATACAGGAACACAGTGTTGCCAGCCAATCAAAGCCACAAAACAGACAGAAGAAACTAGAAACACCAATCAAGCAGAACACAGCAAACTCCAAGACCAATAAACACAGACCAAGACTCCCAGTCAATCAGGATGAAGAAAAAACCATTCTGGTTCAACAGTGGGCTAGCCTCAAATTTAAAACTGAAACGGCTGTGATAGCCTGACTCACAGACGAACTCAATACAGAAGCCTGATGATGGCAGATGAGATTCTGCCGAAACATTGGTACAACTTTAAAGTACAACTACAATGACGTGGGATAATACCCGAAGGAAGCTGAACAGCATGCATGTAAGTACCAGCAAAAACTTAAAAAAACATATATGTATTTCTTACGTTTTTGCGGCTATTTATATGTATGGTATTCAGCTTTGTTTGGGTATTTTCCCACGTCATTATAGTTGTGCTTTTAAAGTTGTAGCAACATTTTGGCAGAATCTCATTTGCCATCATCAGGCTTCTATATTGTGTTCATCTGTGAGTCAGACTTTTACAGTTGTTTCAGTTTTAAATTTGGTGCTAGCCTATGCTGTGCCAGAATAGTTTTTTCTTCATCCTGATTGGTTGGGAGTCTTGGTCTGTGTTTATTGGTCTTGGAGTTTGCTGTGTTCTGCTTGATTGGTGTTTCTAATATCATCTGTCTGTTTTGTTGCTTTTTTTGTTTTGATTGGCTGGCAACATTGTGTTTCCTAAAACTTTTTATTTCACTTAGAGCTTCTATTGTTAGAAGCTTCTATTAATTACTCTAGCAACCTTAAAATGTGCATCACATTTCATGCAACTTAAATATCAAATAAAGCAAATTTAATAAGTTAATTAATACAAAGTTTTAAAAAGTCATTCCTAATGATAGCTGAAAAAAATGTATTGTTGGTTCCACACACTTTGTACAAAAACATATTGAATATTGAGGACTGTGTGTGTTGTCCACTGTAGTGCAGAACAAATGAACTACAACAGCCAATATTTCTCTGTGTCCTTGATTAAAGGTTTTCATCCAGAATACCTTGGACCAGCAATATTTTTTCCTTGTGAACTTTAAGAGCTATAGTATCTGTTTTTTCTCTGTATTTAGTTATGCCTAATTTTCTTCACATTCTTCTCCCCATGCACATTTATTCAGAAATAATTCTGTTCTGTCTGATGGAGTTTAGGATAGTTCAATATCAATGGAGTTTAGGATAGTTCAATATCTATCCAGCTATGTTCAATAGGACTTTATTTCTGAGAGGACAGATATATTGCTGGACATGTGTCTTTTGGGTTGCCTGGAGAAATGTGCATGCTTCAGAGGACTTGTGTCAGAAGTAAGCTGCCTAGATTGACATTTTTTATAATATGGATTTAAAAGATCTTATCTCTCAGCATACGATTACAATGAAAGGCTTATCATCCAAAAATGCAATGAATTACTATGATGTGTTGCTGTACCGAAGTGGCTCATAAATGCAGGCTGAAAACTACAGACTAAAGGAATAAAATTTCACAACAGAGACTTTCCCTAATCTCACATGCTAAGGAACAGTGCTACCTCTGATTTTTACCCAAAATAAAGTGGTAGTAGCACTCTGCATATCCCTGGAGGACATATTTTCCAACTCACTTGAGCAGCAGGAAAAAAAAAAAAAACAATGGCAAAACTCTTACCCTGAACATGCTGAAAAGTTTCCATTTGATTTGGAACCTGTAAATAGGGGCAAATTTGTTCCTCTTTTCCTGGTTTAGGTGTAGAGAGGTAAAGAATTGCAAAGTTGTTACTAGAGACTGTTAGCCATGACTGTTATTATACCTAACTTCCTGAAGATTGCACTCTGAAATTATTGTTCAGCTCAGAGGCCTGAGCTGAAGACTGAAAGTTATTTTCCTTAATTGTTCTTTTTTTATCTACTTTGTGGAGTAGTCTCAATCTTATATGATTTGGTATTTACTCACAATTGGTATGGAAGGAAAGAAAATTATGGGCACAGTTACATTGCTAATGGCTGCACCATTGGAAGACCTGGAAGACCAGGTTAGGGACAGATCATCATGGACAATATCTATATGGTCACTAGCAGACATGGTATTCAGTAGTGAAAATTTTAAGTAGTTCGGAGAGCCGGTAGCTGAAATTTAGAGTAATTCGGAGAACCGGTAGTGGAAATTTTGAGTAGTTTGGAATATCACCTCTGACTGGCCCACCCCCATCTACTTGCTGCCTCCTGAATCCCAGCTGATTGGCTGGGTCTTCTTTTGTTGCCCTGCACAGGAGAACGGAGCTGGAAGCAGCTTTGTGGAGTGGGGAGAAAATGGGGATTTTACAGTATCCTTCCCCTGGAGTGGGGTGGGAATGGAGATTTTACAGTATCCTTCCCCTGCAACGACCACCAAGCCACACCTACCAAGCCACGCCCACAGAACCAGTAGTAAAAAAATTTGAATCCCACCACTGATCACTAGGAATTGATATCAACTTAATAGTACATAATCAATCAATCAATCAGAATTGGCAGTGCTATGTGGGGTTATGTTTATTGTATATCATGAGCATCACAAGCAATTTTCTACAATGTTCCATCTTCCCAATAAATTGGATAAGAGATTATGGGAATAGAAATAGAATAACATTCTAACACCATGGTAAGAAACACTATCATAGTGCCTTTCAATGATGAATTTGTTGATTCACTTACCTCTCACTGCTGACTGGCATAAGATGACACTGAGGGGGGGAGCTACATTTGGATACATTAGCACGTTATTTTTTATAAATGTGGTAAATTCAATGATACAAGAATTTCCTATACTTTATTTGGTTCAAAAGTAAAGTAGTCTGAAAAGAATGATAGGAGAAAAAAAATAGACAAAATTCTCTGTTTTCTCAGGAGAAGAGAATTAGGATATATTTGAGAGCAGCATTAAAAATACAATATAATTTACACGGTGTACAATTCATAAAATAATTTCAAAAACATTCCATCTGTTGCTAGGCTACATTCATACAAAAGTCTGATTATATATGCTCCTTGAGTGACTCTTGTTTCAGAATGTATAATGCTTTAAGGACAAATTGACCCTTGCTTTGCTTCTTTACAAGATAGCTCTGTCTTTGCTTTTCCAATAGCAACAACTTTTCCATTTCTTCTGAGTGTTTTTCCACAAGTGTAGAGTTCAGGGTTTTTTTCAGATCAACCATTTGGTTGCTACAGGAATCTACCAATCAACACATCCCCCAAGTCTAACAGAGAGATAGTCGCTGGCCCATTGTCATTCTGTTGGCTTTCATACCTAATGCAGGATTAGAAGTTAAGTCTTCTGGTTTCTAGCTTGGTGCCTAAAGGCTAGGTCCCACTGGCAGATGAATGCAAAATGTATGCATAAAGGACACAGCAGATGAGCAAAATTTTGGGGGTGGCTCCATCCGTTGTCATCCGCGCCAAAGAGTGGTAAAAATTTGCATAAACATAACGGAAAAGAATGGAAAAGAATGGACGTGGGTAGTAGTGGGGATGTTAAACAGATGTTCATAGGAAGCCTAGTGGATGACAGCGGATGGAAGCAGATGACACCTCCGAAGGGCTTCCAGGGGAGAATTGTGAAGCGGACGCATAGTGGAAGGGGCGGATGCGTAGTGGATGACGTAGATGCATCACAGATGCCTATAGGAAGCAAAGTGGATGGCGCGCGGATGTATATCGGATGCAAAGCATTCACTGCACATGCGGGGAGTATGAATTGCGTCAGCTCCACAGATATAAAAGGATGCAGCACGCATGCAGTCAGCATTCAGAGGAAAGACGTGCTGCCACATACATCTTCAAGGAACACCATGGTTCGTCAGTCAGGCAAGAAGAGGAAGCCCATGCCTACTCATTCCAGCCCTAGCAAGAAGGACAGAACCAGCATCCCACCCGCAGGCACTGACTCTGAACCTCCTGCTGCTGCTGCTGCTGTTGCTGGTGCTGCTGTTGCTGCTGCTACTGCTACTGCTACTACTGCTGCTGCTGTGGTGGAGCAGCCCCAAGGCCCTCAAAGCCCTGCTGCTGATGGCCCTGCTGCTCAAGCCCCTGAAGGCCCTGCTGCTCAAGCCCCTGAAGGTTCTGCTGCTCAAGCCCCTGCCAGAGGGAGGAAGAGGCAAGGGAAGCAGAAGGGAGAGAGGAAACAGTACACCATTTCCAAGGACCATGAGGATGAGGTCCTGGAATGGCTGAGGGAGAATGAGTACCTCTGGAGAAAGGGCCACAGGCTGTGTCACGACACCAAGAAGAAGCAGGCAGCTTGGAGAGACAAGGCAGAGAGCCTGGGGTACACTGCAGAAGTACTCCTTGGATGGTGGAAGCACATGCACACCGGGTATGGCAAGCTACACCTCAAAAAATCCGGGCAGGCCACTGTCAAGCTCACTGACCGGGAGATGTACATCATGGCTGTGTCTGGACTGGGAAGGGCTGCTGCCTGTGCTGCTGAACCTCCTGGTAGCCATAGCCCTGGTAGGTGAGGGCCTGTGGGAAGCCTTGAAATGGGAGGGACATCACCTGGGGTGGAGGAGCAGACCTGGACTGGGTGGGAGCAGGTTCCTCTGGGTCTGGAGGGTTGTGAAGCAGCTTGGTGATCCGGTCCTTCACCAGCTGGTAGTGTGGATCCGCCATTTCCTTGAAGGTCTGGTTGACATATGTGAGGAAGGGCTTGCGGTTGGAGGATGAGGAGTTGGTGTGGACCATCTGAGAGACGAGATCTATGCTGGTGCGGATGGTGTCCCTGATCTCCAGAAGGACAGTGTGGCTCTGCCCCTCTAGCTGTCTGGCTCTCTGCCTTTCTGCAGAGGCGGAACTGGGGGTGGTGAATGCGGCTAGGAGTGTGGTGGACTTGATGTCTCCTTTCTCCCACTGTACCAGGGAGTCCTCTACGCACTCCACCATGCTTTCAACACCTGTCCGCGGGTTCTCCGCCATGGCACGCTCCACAGAAACCATCCTGGAGACAGGGACTGACTCTGGGCCGCCAGAGGACTGGCTCTCAGCAGGTTGCCGGAGAGAGAGGGTCATGAGAGGGGCTGCTAGTGCTCCTCGGTGGCGGACCTCACCCTCCAGGAAGCTGCACCTGGCCATGACGTAGGTCTCTCTGTCTGTCAGATTCACAGTGGCCTGGCCAGATTTCTTCAGGTGCAGCTTCCCGTACCACGTGTGCATGTGCTTCCACCAGCTGAGGAGCACCTCCAAAGTGTAACCCATACTCTCCACCCTCGCTCTCCAAGCAGCCTGCTTCCGCTTGGTGTCCCTGTACAGCCGGTGTCCCTTCCGCCACAGATAGTTGTTCTCTCTCAGCCACTCCAGCACCTCATCCTCGTGCGCTTCCTCAATATAGTATTGCCTCCTCTCCCGTCCCTGCATACACCTCTTCCTCCCTTTGGCTGGACCAGATGGGCCCTCATCAGAGGGGCTCCCAGGTAGTAGGGGCTGCTCCTCCACACCACCAGCAGCAGCAGCAGCCCCAGCAGAATCATCATCATCATCATCATCATCATCATCATCATCATCATCATCCTCACCAGCAGTATCATAATCATCATCAGCAGCAGCAGCAGCAGGATCAGCAGCAGCAGCAGCAGCAGCAGCAGCGGCAGCAGGATCAGCAGCAGCAGCATGAGCAGCAGGACCAGGATCAGCAGCAGTAGAGTAAGCACCAGCAGGACCAGCAAGACCAGGAGCACTAGCAGGACCAGGAGCACGAGCAGGATGAGCAGGACCAGCAGGACCAGGAGCAGCTTCAACAGAGTAAGCACCAGCAGAAGCCCCAGCACCAGCAGAAGCACCACCACCAGGAGCAGCTTCAGCAGAAGCCCCAGCAGAAGCAGAGTCAGGGGCAGGGGGTGGGAGGTTGGCCCTGTCCCTCTTGCCAGGGATGGCGGCAGGTTGCTGAGGCTTTCGCTTCCTCCCCATGGTTGTGGGGTTGCTGGCTGGCAGGGAGGCTGGCAGGCACCAAGGCTGGCAGGAAGGCTGGCAGGAAGCCTGGCAAGAAGTCTGGCAGAAAGCCTGGCAGGAAGGCAGGCAGGCAGGCAGGCACCAAGCCTGGCTGGAAGGCAGGCTGGCAGTGCAGGCAAGGAACTCGAAGTGTCCAGCAGCAGGTCTTTCCTCGGAATGCTGGCCACGTGCAAGCTGCTTCCCTTTATATCCGGGGGGCTTACGTAATACTTCCCCCCCGCATGCACAATTAACGCTCGGCATCCGTTCCGCTTCCGCTGTGCATCCGCTAGGCTTCCGCTGTGCATCTGCTTTATCTGCTGTGTATCCGCTTCATCCGTTCGGCGTCCGTTCTGCATCCGCTGTATCTGTTCCGCACCCACTTCGCTGAGGCCCCCCAGAAGCCCTGCGGTTGCGCCATCCGCTCCCATCCGCTTCCATCCACTAGGCTTCCGTTCTGCATCCGCTTTGCATCCACCCTGCGTCCTCCCCGCGTCCGTGTTATCCGCTCCGGTTATGCAAATTTTTGCCCCTTTTAAGAGCGGATAACAATGGATGGAACATTTTGCTCATCCGCTGTGTCCTTTTTGCATCCGTTGGCCAGTGTGACATGGGCTTTCACCTTATTAATGTAGAAATTAAGTGTATAATGTGGTTGTTTTAGGAATAGGCCAATTTATGCAAGGGGCATTTGAAACCAGATGATTGCATGATATTGACATGAGTCTTAATGAAGAAATAAAGAGTAATGATCTTAAACAGGACATTAGTAAGTATACATTTACCTACAACCCAAAAGACAACAGGACAAATCCATTCAAATTGATGGATATCCAATGAATATTAACATATACAAAAATATGCCTCTTCCAACACTGTAGTTGTGGAAAACATCAAAATGTTCTATGGCAAACTGCAAGAGGTGCTAAACACAATATCAGAAAAAATTATGGTGTTATCAATGGGCAAATGGAATACAAAATTTAAAGAAATGAAAGAAAGTTCATTTATAGAAAAAAATTTGATTAGATAAATAACACAATGCGTGTAGTCTCAATTTTCCTCTAGCTCATTTTGCAAGATTGGGATTTATATTTTGAATTGTTTCTGATGAAATAGTACCTTCATACATCATTACACCCTCTCTCAGTCTTCTTAATGATTGCAAAAGCAATTCCTTCTAAAAGAGATTCAATCGTTGCTTCTTTACCATTCCATTTGTGGGCATTCCTTGCAGGCATTACCTTAAGAGTTTTATTATACCTTTTCTGTCCCCAAATAATTATTGTTGGGTGAGATCAGAACTTTGGTAAACCCTATGACATCCTCAGAATTAATGAATGTGCACTAAAATTATCTTTTTCCTCCTGTCTTTTTTTCTATGAAAATTATCTTCTATTTTTGTTTAATCATTCTTATTCAGTGTGACAAAGAAATAGTTTATAATTTTTTTTCACCCAAGAAAAGTGAAATTGACAATATTGTCAGGGTTGTGATGAGAGTTTCTGGCACTTATGTAGAGTGTAAAGTACTCAGATGTTATGCAAGTGTCATGTCTTTAACTGAGTAGCTTTTTAAAAAGTTCCTTCTCCATATTGTCCTTGTATACTTTTTATTAACCTGAGTGTTTGTGGCATGTCTATAGCTTGTGCACAACCTGAGTGATCATAATATCAACCTCAATCCTTCATGCTAACATCCCACCTGTGAAAGATTTATTCCCGTTCCTAATTCCTGACCTCTTGTGAATGAAAGCAACAGGCGATGGCTTTCATGCACAGCTGGAGCTGTTGGAAGTCTATTTAAGACAATGAGCACACTAGCATATTAAAAAAGACTTAATGTAAGCTGTCTTAACTTATTAACAAGAAATTGATAATATCTGACAAATGACTGGAGATAAATTGTTAAGCAAAATGAAAATATGCCAGAAGCAGAAATGGAAAATTACAGTAAAAGCTTTTATGACTGCAGGAAAATTCAAAGCTAATTTGTCCATTCACCTAAAACTTCATTCTCACTGTTTCCTTTGACAGAATACTGCATCCATTACTGTTCTAATTGGATAACCACAGAGTGGGACACGTTGTAGATAGATATTATTTCTGAAGGGACAAGAATTGTGCATGTTGGACAATTTAGTTTTTACTTTCACTCTTGCAGATTGATTTCCAAAGCCTCCATTGCTAATATTAATATTAAGGAATCACCTGCTGCTAAAAACAAATGTTAAGATTTATTGTTGCTTTTAAACCTGGCTTACTCTAGTTACATTTGGTGGGTTCTTTTAGGTATTTTCTAAGGTATTTCTGTCCCTCAGCACTGTCCTATTTAAAGATATCATCCAATCAGCTTAAAAGTAGCCAAGGATGGCAATTTGCAAAGTGGACATTGCTTATTTGAAGCCAGTCTTACAATGAAAATTACTTGTTCAGCTATAGGCATTCCCCTTAGGGGCAAAAGGGCAGATATCATTACATGCTACATGATATCATCATGCACCATCATGGTGGTGTGTATTGTGACATCATAAAACATGAAGTGTCATTGAAACCAGGTCCTTAATGCAATCAGTCCTTGACCCCCCCCTTTTTTTAGATCATTACCTGAGTAGTCTGCTGATAGTTCCAGTGTATACTATACATCCTTAACCAAGTGGTTTCCAGACCATGTGTATCCAAGAGGAAGTTGAAAGAAACAAGAAGTCAATTTCAACTACATTATCTAACCAAAATGTAACATGTAAAAAAATAATAGGTGGGATTTTGAACACATGGTTACGACTATCATCCTGACTTTTTTTATCCCTTCTTGTAGACATCTTTTTTCCAGATATTTGATACTTTAAAAATGTCTATGGAGAGTCTCAATCATCCAGCTCATGGTTGTGCCAAAGGTGCTTTTTTCCAAAAGACAATTGGACTTTCTTGGTTTTAATCTTAGAAAACATTTTACTTCTCATCTGAGGAGCTTCTTTGATTCTTCAGTTCAATCGAAGAAGCTTCTCGGATGAGAAGCAAAATGTTTTCAAAATAAAACTAAGAAAGTCCTCTTGCTTTTTGGAAACAGCACCTTTAACACTTTACAGCTTCCAGACTCCTACTGTGCAGAGCTTACCATTCTGGGAATTGTGGTCCTCACACAGCAGGAATGAAATAATTTTGAGGAAACTGTAAATTCAGGGAGAAAAATGCCATGATTCTGAATTAACTATTGCCTACAAAATGAAATCCATATACTTTGGGAACATTTGGGCTTATTTGGGTGTTATTTTACTTTGGATTAATACTTAATATTTGTATCATAGCAATAGCATCAAAGGCCCGGTCCCACTTATGAATGCAAAGAGGATGTAAAACGTTAAAAAAAGCTTGCCAGCTGTTGGAAAATGCTATGCATCCATTGTGTACTCACTGCCAACGTGTTTCATACGCTCTATCTGTCGAGCATCCATCCACTGCGATTTCATCCGCACAAAAAGTTTTGAGCTGCACAAAACTTTTTGAACGGATAAACTTTCCACTGCGTATGATATACATCTGTGATATATACAGGCAACAAACATTTTATGTCCGTTATCATCCGTTAAACGTCTGCTGTATCCTCTCTGCATCCTCTGGCAGGATCCCCTCAACTCACATCCGCTGCAGCTGAAAACAGAGAGAGGGAGGAAACAAAAGGTACACAGAACATCTACACAGCATGAGTAGCACAGAAATAGAAAGGATGTAAGCGGATACATCTTGAATATAAAGTATTCAAAATGGACAAAACGTTTGTATCTGGGATGTATCTCGTATATTTAGGATGTCTGGAGTATGTCTAGAGTATGTAGAAGGACACCTAGTGGACAACCAATATTTTATATAAAAAGGGGGAGAAAAATCGTCTGGATGTTTCCTTGAGATTGTTGCATAACACTGATGAGATTGTGCCATGTATGTTGAGTTGTCCTACAATGAATAGGGCATTAACAAAGAGCTTTGTTTATTTTAAAATGTGTTGATCAATGAATAAATTGTTATTGAAAATAAAGGTCCATATGTGTGGCAGCTGGGATGGTGGACCATACAGTCCCATTATGGTTGCACTGAAGGTTTATCTATTCCACAACTATCCTTATCTATCCCACAAGCATGCAAAGGCTCAACCATTTTTTCAAAGATTTTACCAACAGTTTAATAAGTAAACAAAATGAACCTAATAAACTTTATGAAGTATCTTACACAAAGATAAACTTTATTAAACACGTAAACAACTCAGTCTCTGAGACTATTCTGAGTCACTCTGAGTCATGTCCATGGTCTCAGCTGTGAAGTGGGCAGTGACTGTGGATGTGGCTGTGGCTTGAGTGCTGCATTGGGGTGCTTGGCCCCGAGGGTACAACAGGTGGTGGTGTGTTTAGGAAGCAATCTGAGAGCTGACTCAGTTCTATGAGTTTGAGAGGCCCTTCATCAAGGACTTGAGATGTCAGGCCCAATACTGATGACAGATTGTCCGTCAACGGGCTTGGCTGTGGGGTGGAGGAAGGAGGAGTGTAGTGGGGTTATCTGGTCTGCAGCTGGGTGAGGAGTGGCATCTGTGGCGTGCGATGAACCTGGGTCTGGACTGGGAAGTCCTGCTTCTGCTGTGGGAAGTCCTGGTAGTCATACCCTTGGTAGGCGAAGGGCTGTTGAAAGCCGTGGAAGGGCTGTGACGTCGCCTGGGGTGGAGGAACAGACCTGGACTGGGTAGGTTGAGCTTCAGCTGGGCCTTGAGGGTTGTGCAGAAGTGCTGCGATCTTCTGCTTCATCACCTGGTACTCAGCCTTGGGCAGGTCCCTCAGCGTCTGGCTTATGTAGGTGATGAAGGGCTTCCAGGCCGAGGATGCTCTGTCCAAGTCGACCAGCTGATGGAGAAGTTTTGTGCTAGTCTTCATTGTGTCCCTGATCTCCAACAGCACACTGTGGTCCTGGCCCTCCAGTCTGCCTCTCTGCCTGCATCCTCTGGAGCTGGGGGTGGGGTTGGGTTGGCCTCTGGTGGCTGCTGCTTCTTCCTCCATTTGTGACAGCAGGGCATCATCCTCCACGGGATCCTCCAAGTCTGCTGGCATGGGGAGTGCAGCTGTCAGGGGGGCTTCTGCCGTTGGGCCCTCTGAAGACACCTGCCTGGACAGGATAGCTGGCTCCTGGCTGGAAGAGGACTGGCTGTCTGTGGGCTGTCTGAGAGAGAGGGGTGTCAGAGGGGCTGCTCCTCGGTGGCAGATCTCACCCTCCAGGAAACTGCACTTGGCCATGATATACTTCTCCTCGTCAGTAAGCTTGACAGTGGCCTGCCCGGATTTCTTGAGGTGTAGCTTGCCATACCAGGTGTGCATGTGCTTCTACCATCCAAGGAGTACTTTTACAGTGTACCCCAGTCTCACTGCCTTGTCTCTCCAAGCTGCCTGCTTCTTCTTGGTGTTGCGATGCAGTCTGTGGCCCTTTCTCCAGAGGTACTCATTATCCCTCAGCCATTCCAGCACCTCATCTTCATGGTCCTCAGAAATGGTGTACTGGTTCCTCTCTCCCTACTCCTTCCCTTGCTGCTTCCTCCCTCTGGCAGGGGCTTCAGCAGGGCCTTCAGGGCCTTCAGCAGCAGGGCCTTCAGCAGCAGGGCTTTGAGGGGCTTGAGGGCCTTGGGGCTGGTCCACCACAGCAGCAGCAGCAGCAGCAGCAGCTTCAGAGTCAGTGCCAGGGGGTGGGATGCTGGTTCTGTCCTTCTTCACCTTGCCAGGGCTTGAACAAGTAGGCAGAGACTTCCTCTTTTTGCCTGACTGACGAACCATGGTGTTCCTGCAAGATGTATCTGGCAGCACGTTTTTCCCCTGTATGCTGACTGCGTGCGTGCTGCATCCTTTTATATGCACAGAGCGGATGCAATTCATACCCCCCGCATGCGCAGTGAATGCTTTGCATCTGATATACATCCGTGCGGGATCCCCTTTGTTTCCTGTAGGCATACGTAATGCATCCACTTCATCCGCTATGCATCCGCCCCTTCCGCTATGCATCCGCCCCTTCCCCTATGCGTCCGCTTCGAAATTCTCCCCCGGAACCCCTTTGGAGGTGTCATCTGCTTCCATCCGCTTTCATCTGCTAAGCTTCCGATGAACATCCATTTAACATCTCCGCTACATACTACCCATGTCTGTTCTTTTCCGTTTGGTTTATACAAATTTTCACCAATTTTTGGAGCGGATGAAAACGATGGAGCTACCCCTGAAATTTTGCTCATCTGCTATGTCCTTTATGCATACTTTTTGCATCCATCGGCCAGTGGAACCGGGCCTTAAGACTTATATATCGCTTCACAGTGCTTGACAGCCCTCTGTAAACAGTTTACAGAGTCATAGCAATATTAATATTACACTGGTAATATTTCATGTTTGCATTATTTATATTAATGCTACTTATTCTCCTCTTGAGTCACATGTAATTAATGTAATTAATAGTACAAACATTCTGTCAATCAAAAATAAATTCCATTAAATTTAATGGCTCTCACTCCCAGCTAGGGACAGTGAGTTTTTAAACCAAAGACAATGTCTTTCCTGGGAACCATATCTTATCTTTCACATTAATTAGCATGTTTTAAAAAACAGTCAAATATGTATCTAAAGGCCCTGTCACACTGGCCGACGGATGCAAAACGTTTGTAAAAAGGACACAGCGGACGAGAAAAATGTTCCATCCGTTGTTATCCACTCTCAAAAGGGGCAAAAATTTGCATAACCAGAGTGGACAACACGGAAAGGAACGGACGGGGGGAGGACGCAGGGTGGATGGAAAACGGATGCTCCACGGAAGCCTAATGGATGGAAGCAGATGGGAGCGGATGGCACATCCGCAAGGCTTCCGGGGGACCGCAGCAAAGCGGACATGGAATGGATACAGTAGATGCAGAGTGGATGCTGAGGGGATGAAGTGGATGCATAGCAGAAGCCTAGTGGATAAAGCGGATGCAGAGTGGAAGTCTAGCAGATGCAGAGCGGAAGTCTAGCGGATGCCTAGCGGAAGCCTAGCGGATGCCTAGCATTCACTGCGCATGCAGAGAGGATGCAATGCGTCAGCCCCGTGGATATAAAGGGGAACAGCTCCCAAGCAAGTCACCATTCAGAGGAAAGACCTGCTTCCAGACACATCTCCAGCCTGCCTGCCTTGCCTCCCTGCCTGCCTTGCCTGCCTGCATGCCTGCCAGGCTTGCTGCCTGCCAGCCTTGCTGCCTGCCTGCCTGTCAGCCTGCCTTCAAGCCTCCCTGCCAGCCTCCCTGCCAGTCTTGCTGTCAGCCTGCCAGCCTGCCTTCCAGCCTGCCTGCCAGCCTCTCTGCCAGCCTTGCTACCTGCCTGCCTACCTGCCTGCCTGCCAGCCTTGGTGCCTGCCTGCCTGCCTGCCTGCCAGCCAGCCTTGGTGCATGCCTGCCTACCAGCCTTGCTGCCAGCCTTGCTGCCAGCCTTGCTACCTGCCTCCTGCCAGCCTGCCTGCCAGCCTTGCTACCTCCATTCCTGCCAGCCTTCCTGCCAGCCTTCCTGCCAGCCTGCCTGCCAGCCTGCCTGCCAGCCTGCCTGCCAGCCTTGCTGCCAGCCAGCAACCCCAAAACCATGGGGAAGAACAGAAAGCCTCAGCCATCTGCTGCCAGCCCTGGCAAGAGGGACAGGGCCACCCTCCCAACCCCTGGCCCTAACTCTGCTTGTGCTAGGGCTTCTGTAGCACGGGCTCTCTCTTCTGGGGCTGGGGCTTCTGCTGCTTCTGCTTCTGGAGGAGCTGATGATGTTGCTTATGGAGGTGGTGCTTCTGCTCGTGCTTACTCTGCTGATGCTGCTTCTGGCGGTGGTGCTTCTGCTGATGCTGCTTCTGGAGGAGTTGCTGATGCTGCTTAGGGCAGTGGTGCTTCTGCTGGTGCTTACTCTGCTGAAGCTGTTCCTCGTCCTGCTGGTCCTGCTCGTCCTGCTCGTGTTCCTGGTCTTGCTCGTCCTGCTGGTCCTGCTCATGCTCCTGGTCTTGCTCGTCCTGCTGGTCCTGCTCGTGCTCCTGGTCCTGCTCGTGCTCCTGGTCCTGCTCATGCTCCTGGTGCTGCTAGTGCTGCTGGTGCTGCTGGTGCTTACTCTGCTGCTGATGATCCTGGTTCTGCTGGTGCTGCTGGCGCTGCTGCTGCTGCTGATCCTGGTCCTGCTGGTGCTGATGCTGCTGGTGCTGCTGCTGATGATCCTGCAGGTGCTGCTGCTGGTGGTGGTGTGGAGGAGCAGCCCCTACAACCTGGAAGCCCCTCTGATGAGGGCCCATGTGATCCTGCCAAAGGGAGGAAGAGGCATATGCGTGAATGGGAGAGGAGGCAATACTCCATCGAGGAGGAACATGAGGTGCTGTAGTGGCTGAGAGAGAATGACTATTTATGGTGGAAGGGACACAGGCTCTACAGGGACACAAAAAGGAAGCAGGCTGCTTGGGGAGAGAAGGCGGAGAGCCTGGGCTACACTTCAGAGGTGCTTCTCAGCTGGTGAAAGCACATGCACACCTGGTACGGGAAGCTGCACCTCAAGAAATCTGGCAAGGCCGCGGTCAAGCTGACAGACAGAGAGACCTATGTCATGGCCAATGTGCAGCTTCCTGGAGGGTGAGGTCTGCCACCGAGGAGCAGCCCCTCTCACAACCCTCTCTTTCAGGCAGCCTGCTGAGAGCCAGTCCTCTTCCGGCTGAGAGTCAGCTCCTGTCTCCAGGCAGGTGTCTGTGGAGTGTGCCACGACGTAGAACCCACACACAGCTGTTCTAATCGTGGCGGAGCATGTGGAAGACTCCCTGGCGCAGTGGGAGCAAGGAGACGTCGCTTCCACCACAGTCCTACCCGCATCCACCCCCAGCTCCACCTCCACAGAAAGGCAGAGAGCCAGACAGGAGGGGCAGAGCCACACTGTCCTGCTGGAGATCAGGGATACCATCCGGAGCAGCATAGATCTCCTCTCTCAGCTGGTCCACACCGACTCCTCATCCTCCAACTGCAAGCCCTTCCTCACCTATGTGAACCAGACCCTCACGGACATGGCGGAACCCCAGTACCAGGTGGTGAAGGACTGGATCACCGATCTGCTTCACAACCCTCCAGATCCAGATGAACCTGTTCCCACCCAGTCCAGGTCTGCTCCTCCACCCCAGGTGATGTCCCTCCCATTCCAAGGCTTTCCACAGGCCCTCACCTTCCAGGGCTACAGCTACCAGGAGGTCCAGCAGCACAGGCAGCAGCCCTTCCCAGTCCAGGCACAGGCTCATCACATGCCACCGTTGCCACCGGTTCCACCTATGCCACCAATGCCACCCACGCCACTGCTGCCACCGACACGACCGACGCCACCAATGCCACCCACGTCACTGGTGCCACCCACGCCAGTCCTCACACAGCTGCAGACCAGACAAACCCACTACACTGCTCCTTCCTCGACCCCACAGCCAAGCCCGGACTCACTACATCTGTCCTCGGTACTGGGGCTGACACCCCATGTCATGGAGGAAGGGGCTCTCAATATCACGGGGCTGAGCCAGCTGTCTGAGAGCTTCCTCAACACACCGTCACCTGTTGTCCTCTTGGGGACAGGCACCCCAGTGGCGCTTCATACCAGCACTCCAGCAGCAGCCACCTCCACATCACCTGGACCCTTCAACCCTGAGACTGGGAACACCTCTGAGTGACAGAGAAGAGTGCCAGAGACTGGGTGGCTACCTGTAGACTTTATTTGGACACTTGACTTGGGTCATTTTTCTTTTACAGCTTGTTATTAATAAAGATTATCTTTGCTCCACACACTTGCTTTATTTATTTTTGTGAATAAAGTCTTGGTGGAAACTTTTAGAAATGTTTTAAGCCTTTGCATGCTTGTGGGATGGGTAAGGATAGCAGTGGGGTGGGCAGGGATAACTTTGGGATGGGTAATAGCTGTGGGATGGGCAGGGATACCTGTGGGATTGATTAGGATATCTGTGGAATGGGTTAAGATAGCTGTAGGATGGGTTGAGATAGCTGTGCGGATAGATAAACCTCCAGTGCAACCATAGTGGGACTGTATGGTCCGCCCTCCCAGGTGCCAAACCTATGGCCCTTCATTATCAATATTAATGTAATTATTGATCCACACATGTCAACATAAACACAACTCTTTATTAAATGCCCTGTTCATTGTAGGCCCACCCAACATACATGGCCCAATATCATCAGTGTGATGAGACAGGTTGAAGGAAGCATCCATTAAGCATCTATCATCCTGTCTTGCCACTCCACTGCTCCAGCTGGGAAGTTGCACCAGTGTCTCAGGAGGTTGCGCTGCTTCTTCCCTTCACGTGAGGATCTGTTGGGGCCTTGCACATCCACAGTGTCTATCAGGTTTTGCCCTTGCCTCCATTCCCCAGGCTCCATGTCCCCATTGTCTTGTTGGAGGTCCACGAGCCTGTTCTGGAACACTGGGTAGCGGGTGCACATGAGATTGTGCAGGATGCAGCAAGCTTCCACGATCCTCCTCACGGTCTCTGGGCGATGCTGCATGGTGGTGAGAAGTACCTGGAACCTGTTGGCCAGGATGCCAAAGGCATTCTCTACCACCCGCCTTGCCCTGGACAGCTTGTAGTTGAAGATCCTCTCTTCACGGGTGAGGCATCTGGAGGTGTAGGGCTTCATGAGGTAGGTTCTGAGGGAGAAGCTGTCATCCCCACGATGAAGTATGGTACATCTTGCGTGTCATTGGGCAGGGGGCCTGGATCTGGGAAGCCCATAATGAGGTTGCTTTCCAGCCCACCCTTGAGGTCACTGGCGTTGTATACCTGGGCATCTGAAGATGAGCCATTGCCTGAAGCATCGATGTACATGAACTTGTAGTCAGCATCGACCATGGCAAAGAGGATGATGCTGAAGAAGCCCTTGTAGTTGAAATAAGTGGACCCCAACTTGGCTGGAGCTTTGCAGTCCATGTGCTTCCCATTTATGGCTCCAATGGTGTGGGGGAAGTTCCACCTCTGATGCCACTGCTGTGCAACTTTCTTCCAGCCTTCTTCAGTGGTGGGGCACTGGAGGAGCTCCTCCAGGTATTCTTCGATGATGGCCTGCACCACTTCTCTGACCACAATGATGATGGTGTTGTGTGGCACCCTCCAGCCATACTTCATGCTCCTGTAGGTGGTCCCTGAGGCCAGGTGGCGCAGAGTGAGTGCCACCTTGAGCCCAGGGTCCAGGCTGGGCCAGAGGTTGGTGCTCTGCTTGGTCAACCTGGGTGTCAGCCAGTCCACAACTTCGTCAAACATCGCTAGAGGCATCCTCATGAAGTTCTGGAATGCATGAGGGTCTTCGTTCCTCAGCTCCATCATCAGCTTGTTGTACAGTCCGTACTCTGCTCTTTTCCCGATCCATCTTTGGACCCAGACGCTTCTTGGCCCCCACTTTTCTTCCCGTAGTAGAGTTCACAGAGCCTGTAGATGGCTTCGCACTGTTGCAGAACAATGGTGGCTACCAAAAGGACTGTGTTACAAACCATGGTGGACATGACTGGATGCTGTGGAAGAGCAAGAGGCAGATGAAGGCTGCAAAGGTCTGCAAAGCAGGGCTGCTGGTCTGAAAGTAAGATCCAGGTGAGTTGCTCCCCCTTTTTATAGGCAATATAGGTTTTCCCCTAATGTGTCCTTTTGCATCCCCTAGGCATCCTCTAGACATCCTTAATATCCGAGATAGGTCCCCTCTGCGAAAGTTTTTTCCATTTTAAATGCTTTGTTTGCGATCTGCATCCGCTTTCATCCTTTCTCCATCCGTGCTATTAACGCTGTGCGTCCGTTCCGCGTCCGTTCTGCTTCCTCCCTGTGTCCACTTTCTGCTGGAGTGGATGCAAGTTGCGCGGATGCACAGTGGATGCCTAGCGGATGTAGCGGATGCATAACGGATGACGATGGATGCAGAACGGATGTTCCCCGTATGCCTAGTGGATGGAGAACGGATGCGTTGGATACATTTTCTGCTCAAAAAGTTTTGAGCAGCTCAAAACTTTTTGAGCGGATGAAATGTCAATAGACGGATGCTGGACGGATAGAGAGGAAGAAAAACGGACGCAGTGAGTACAAAACGGAAGCATCGCGTTAACCAACGGATGCCAAGTGTTTTTCTCCATTTTACATCCTCTTTCTATCCATTGGTGCAGTGTGACAGGGGCTTAAAACACTGCTGTGGTATGTTTTGAAATGTGTATTTCAATAGATTTAAACTGCTGAAGATTTAATGCCAATATTGAGATAAGTGTGTTCTTTAGTGGATGGTCAAGTCAGAGAAGCATAGATCAGAATTCTTCATGCAGATACTGGAAAAATCAGAATTTCTCAAGGTTCCTTAAATATGCATCCCACATGCATATTAATATTTTTTAACAAGATCTCTTTTATCTTCCAATATTTTTCCCTTGTGCACATTAGAAAGAAAACTAAGTTAAAGTCATTTCTGGCAAAATTAAATTGATTACAGCAATGTTGATCTGGAGTCAGTGTGCTTCTTAAAAGGCCCCAGGGATATGTGAAAACTACCAAGGTAAGTGGTAGATTGACACTTATCACTGCATACATCTAGAAGTGTGCTAACAATGTGTGAAAACAATCTCAATTTAGCATAGCATGTGATTTTCATTTTCAGGATAAAATATGTCACTAACTCAGCTCAGTTTCTGCAAACAGAGAAAGTTATCTAATTTGTGGGGGTGGAGATTAGAGTTTCAAATTAGTCTGTTTAATCGTATTCAAGGGTAACCTTGAGCCAGTTCTCTCCCTCAGCCCTAGGAAGGAAGCAATTGCAAACCATTTCCAAAATTTGCCAAAAAACCCGCAGGGACTTATCCAGGCAACACTGACTAGAAGGCATTTTTTTTAAAAAAAATCCTGAAATTAGTTAAACTTGTATAAATGCAACAACTAGGTTTTTAACTGGCATTTGTAAATGTTGTGTGATCACAAGAATTTTTATTTTTATTGAGGAAATGCTCCATTAGTTATCAAAGTTAAAGCCCATGTCACACTGCCCAACGGATGAAAAAAGGACACAACGGACGAGCAAAATGTTCCTTCCGTTGTTATCCGCTCTCAAAAGGGCAAAAATTTGCATAACCGGAGCAGATAACACGGACGCGGGGAGGATGCAGGGCGGATGCAAAGCGGATGCGGAACGGAAGCCCAGCGGATGGAAGCAGATGGGAGCGGATGGCACATCCGCTGGGCTTCCGGGGGGCCTCAGCAAAGCGGATGCGGAATGGAAAGAGCGGATGCACAGCGGACG
>BLBF01000003.1:81793932-81823522 GCA_015471245.1 Laticauda colubrina | reverse complement strand
GGTGCGCATGAGATTGTGCAGGATGCAGCAAGCTTCCATGATCCTCCTCACGGTCTCTGGGCAATGCTGCATGGTGGTGAGAAGTACCTGGAACCTGTTGGCCAGGATGCCAAAGGCATTCTCCACCACCCGCCTTGCCCTGGACAGCCTTTAGTTGAAGATCCTCTTTTCACGGGTGAGGAGTCTGGAGGTGTAGGGCTTCATGAGGTAGGTTGTGAGGGAGAAGGCGTCATCCCCCACGATGAAGTAGGGCACATCTTGTGTGTCATTGGGCAGGGGGTCTGGATCTGGGAAGCCCATGATGAGATTGCATTCCAGCCTCTCCTTAAGGTCACTGGCATTGTATACCTGGGCATCTGAAGATGACCCATTGCCTGAAGCATCGATGTACATGAACTTGTAGTCAGCATCGACCATGGCGAAGAGGATGATGCTGAAGAAGCCCTTGGAGTTGAAATAAGTGGACCCCGACTTGGCTTGAGCTTTGCAGGCCACGTGCTTGCCATCTATGGCTCCAACGGTGTGGGGGAAGTTCCACTTCTGATACCACTGCCCTGCAACTTTCTTCCAGCCTTCTTCAGTGGAAGGGTACTGGAGGAGCTCCTCCTTGGATTCTTCGATGATGGCCTGCACCACTTCTCTGACCACAATGCTGATGGTGTTGGATGGCACCCTCCAGCCATACTGCATGCTCCTGTAGGTGGTCCCTGAGGCCAGATGGTTCAGAGTGAGTGCCACCTTGAGCCCAGGTTCCAGGCTGGGGCAGAAGCTCTGCTTGGTCAACCTGGGTGTCAGCCGCTGCACAACTTCGTCAAACATGGCTGGAGGCATCCTCATGAAATTCTGGAATGCCCGAGTGTCTTCGTTCCTGAGCTCCACCATCAGCTTGCTGTACAGTCCGTCCTCTGCACTTCTGGTGAACCATCTTCGGACCCAGACTCTTTTTGGCTGCTTCTTTTTCTTCTTGCAGTAGAGGTCACAGAGGCTGCAGATGGCTTTGTACTGTTGCAGAACGATGGTGGCTGCCGAACGGACTTTGTTACAATCCACGGTGGACATGACTGGATGCTGTGGAAGAGGAAGAGCCAGATGAAGGCTGCAGAGGTCTGCACCGCTGGGCTGCTGTTCTGAAAGTGAGATGCAGATTAGTTGCTCCCCCTTTTTATAGGAAATATAGGTTTTCCACTAGGCATCCTCTAGGCATCCTCTAGGCATCCTCTAGACATCCTTAATATCCGAGATAGGTCCCCTCTGCGAACGTTTTTTCCATTTTAGACGCTTTGTTTCCGTGCTGCATCTGTTCTGCATCCGTTCCGCATCCGTTCCGCGTCTGTTCCGTTTCCTCCTTGCGTCCGAGCGGATGCGAGTTGTGCGGATGCGCAGCGGATATAGCGGATGCGTAAGAGATGCGTAACAGATGCCTAGCAGATGCGTAGTGGATGCAGATCGGATGAACTGGATACATTTTCCGCGCAAAAGTTTTAGGCAGCCCAAAACTTTTGAAGCGGATGAAACATCAATAAATGGATGCTGGACGGATAGAGAGGAAGCAAAACGGAGGCAATGAGTACATCGCGTTTTCCAACGGATGGCAAGCTTTTTTCTCCATTTTACATCCTCTTTGCATCCATTGGTTCAGTGTGACATGGGCTTAAACTTGCTACCCAATGAAAAATTTCAAAATTCAAATGTTAAGAGATCAAAAACATTAAGGCGTTTCTTAGGAAAATATTCTTTTTGTAAGAAAATAAAATAGTATTGTTAAATACATATTGTTTTTAGTTATCAGGTTACTCTGTTTCAATGAACAGATTTCAATATGAGCAGTCGAGTTCAATATCTTTAACTGTACATGTCTGCTTCTCTTTTATGAGTTATAAGTGTTGCTCATGGAGAGCTGTGTAAATTTGATCACTAAAATTGCATGAATAAGGGCCCTGGCTTGAAAGGACAGAATAAAACTTTTCAAACAGTGTTTTTTTCTACTCATAAATTAATATATTTTACTTACCATCACAAATGTGTAAGAAAGTTTTATCCAGAGAAATAAACTCTCACAATGTTTTTTGCTTTGGATCACTTATCCCTTAAAACTAGCGTGCTCCTCTACAATTATATTTTCTTGTTCCAGCAAATTCTGAAATTTCCATTATGGATATCTTGCATAGACTTTCCTGATTTTATTGAGGAGGCTGATTGGTCTATAATTAGAAGGATCACCCCTTTCCCATTTTTTGCATAAGGGAATAATGAAAGCAGCTGAACCACGATGTCTATGCAGGTAAAGACTGAGGTGAAAGCAGGATCATAGAAGTTCAAGTGGTTTTTAATGATCTCTGGAGTAATTAGGCCTTTCTAGGGATCTTTCCTGGACTTAATTGAGCAAGGTTTTTTTTTTTTTTTCAATTTTTAAACTTTTAAATGTGTCTATTTTTTAAAAGTTTTTAATTATTAATTTGCATCCCACCCTCCTTATGCTGGTCCATGACTATAATAAAGATTTTATTGATTGACCAGTTTTCCGTAATTTAATATCCCAGCTGATCATTTAATCTTAAATACCAATGCTATATATCCAGCTAATTCTGGTTTCCTTGAAAGGAAAAACTCTCAAAACTTAGTCAGCTTCTGGTTTGGATACATGGATACATCTGTGCAGTTTTCTTCGCAAGAATATGGAAGTGGTTTTCCCTTCTTTGGAATATTTTACGGGCCTCCAATTTATCCTAAATGTTTTGATTTCCTTATAGCTCCTTAACCTTATCTGAACCATCTTTGCTTCCTTTTTTTCAAAATATCCTCAGCTCAGCTAGATGCCACCATCTGCTAAGACGTTTTGGATTACTGAGTCTCTTCCAAGTTTACTCCAAATTTCCTGTATTTAAAGATTTCTGAGGCTGTGTTTTCCATCAAAACCTCACAGCGTATTTCCTTATTCTTTACAATAATCAGCACAACATTTCAAGCTCCCCTTAAATCAAATATTGCTATTTTCTCAGTTGTGAGTTCAGTTCCATCAGCCATGAATTTGCCTTCATATCTTTTTCCACCAGTAATTCATTGTCCCTCACTGTCTCTTTTTTTCATTTTTTAAAAATGGTCAACCTTAAGCCTCCTTGAAGGCTTGCAATATATAACTAAGATATCCTCACTTGTCTTGAGCTCATTACACAGCAACCAACTTTCCAATATTCATGGTTATGTTATGCTCCACTCAAAAGATACCAACAGAATATAAACATTGCATATCACAAACAAGCAAAAAAAAAGTAGTATTTCTTTCTTCAGAAGACTCATCTATATTTCTCCACCTTGCCAATACAAAGGATGCATTAGAAAGATAAAAATGTAGCAGAAGATAAATGCCTTGATTAAATGTGTTTAAGAATGGTTGTCTGTTCCTGAACGTCCTCCAGAATTGGGAAGAGAAGCCTGTATTTTAAGACATTCACTTTGGGACACTTTGGGTATATGAACACAGCACAGTATTTATGGAATTAGTTTATTTAAAATATTTCTGCCAGAGATCTGAGTGAACAAGGCCATTTTACTACAGAAGATCCACAAAGGATTAAATGCTGAAAGCAAGCACTTTAAACAACTTTTTACAATTATCCCCTTATCAGGTGGTCATTTCCAACATTTAAAATACCCTGGAATTCATTGAAATGGAGTGGCTATGTGCTTGTGCAATGTTATGCTAGGAAAGAGAATTCAATATGAATTCCTGAAATAATTTTTTTCATTGGCTGTTTGTACAATGTACATTATATGAAATTATAATTATATACAGCAAAGCATTTGTTTGTTTATTTATTTTATTTTATCAAGCATGCATTTGATAATATATACATGATATATTATAAACATGATTATAGTATAAACATGATTATTAATACATGAAATAGATATGAATAAAAAGGAACATTAAGATAGGCACATTGGTACACTTATGTACGGCCCTTACAGACCTCTTAGGAATGGGGTGAGGTCAACAGTAGACAGTCTGAGGTTAAAGTGTTTGGGGTTAGTGGAAGAAACCACAGAATCATATAGAGTATTTCAGGCATTAACCACTGTTCCATCTGGAAAGAAGCATGCAGGACCGGGTTCCAACAACAAACTCTTTTATTAAACTCGCTAAGCAATGGTAATGGAACAACAGCCCAAGCCGCGGCAGCCCTTTGTATAGTGGCTTGCCCGTGGCTTGTGGCCAATGACACTACTTTAATTGTTCCCACCATTTGGCGGGCTAATTGGATTGGTTCTCTAATAGCCAATCTGAGAACGGCCTTTTTGGCCAATCAGAATAGGGAACTTGGAGCTTACCAAGTTCCATACATAACACCCACTCTGTTGCTGAAGTCGTTTTTCCTGCAATTGAGTTTTGTGCGGTTTACCTTGAGTTTGTATCTATTGTGTGCTCTTCTACTGTTGAGTTTGAAGCTGAAGTAGTCATTGATGGGTAGTACATTGTAAAGGATAATTTTATGTACTACGCTTAGGTCAGGCCGAAGGTAGTGTAGTTCTAAGTTATCTAAGCCTAAAATTTCAAGTCTGGGGGCATAGGGTATTCTGTTGTGAGTAGAGGAGTGGAGGACTCTTCTAATGAAATATTTCTGGACTCTCTCAATTGTATGCAGTGCAGATTCCAGACAGATGAGCTGTATTCAAGAATTGGTCTAGCAAATGTTTTGTGTGCTCCAGTTAGGAGTATACTATTACCAGAGAAAAAGCTTTCACATGATTTGGTGAACAACTCTTAATCATTTTTTTGGCAATGTTGTTCCAATGGGCTCCAGCACTTAGATCATCAGAGATAAGAACTCCAAGGTCCTTGATAGAGTGAGAGACTTCTACAAGGTCTTGTGCATCCAGCTTGTATTTTATTTTCTGATTTTTCTTGCCAATATGTAAGACAGAGCATTTGTTTGTTGAGATTTGAAGTTACCACTTGTTTGACCATTCTGACACAAATCAAGGTCTTTTTGAAGTGTAACAACATTGTCTGTGGCGTTGAATAGTTTTATATCATCCACTATTTTTACACATTTGCTTCACTTTGTTATAATTTGCTCTTCTTGATTATGTGGTATTATGTGTAAACTATCCATTTTTTTTTATTTTTTTTTACGAAACCATGGTTCACACAAACCCTGGATTGGAATTATATGGTGATTTAGGGATGTCTAATTCCTTCCTCATTGGCAGGCCTTTTTAAATACTAGCACATGGGTGTCAAACTCAGTTGTGTCACTTGATTTCATATCACATATTGTGACATATTTTGCCTTTGCAGAGCTGGGATGGCTATGGCCTGCACATGTTGATCTGGCCCATGGGCCACCAGTTTGACACCCCTGCTAGCAGTTAGGCTTAATCTTGGATTTTATTCCAGTGGAGCAGAACCCTAAAAAACCTCTCAAGCAAGAATTTCCCATATCCTAACATGGACACCATTCATGGGTGACAATGAGCCATTTTTCTGAGCACATCTCATATTTGTGTGCTTTAATTTTGGATTGTACTTGAAGGACTTTAAAAAGCCAGGAACCACAATCTGCTCAAGAAGTTATTTGGGCATCAGAAAAAAATATATGGCAGCTTCATGTTCCAAGCTGCTACACTGTGGAACAACTGTCTACTATTGACCTCACCCCTTTCCTAAAAGGTCTGTAGGGGGCATGCATAAGCGCATCAAAACGTGCCTATTGTCCCTGTCCTATTGTTTCTTTTTTTTCTTATTCGTATCCATTTCATGTATTTATAACCATGTTTATACTTATACCTGTTATCTAATTGTTTGACAAAATAAATAAATAAACACTGCTACATATTCCTTCATGGCAGGGGAGCAATGGTGGGGACAAATTTGGATTAAAAAAAGAATATTTTTTTTTGGTTCAGTTTGAAATTTGATTTTTACACAGTAGCTCTTTGTCTATGCATGAAGCTCTTTTAGTTTGTTTGTTGCTATGGCGGTTAATAAAGAAGCATGCAGTTCATTACTCTCCGCTCATTTTCATAAATTTATTTTTGTCAACATGCCATTAGGATCATCAGAAAATGGTCAAATGCATGAATAGCCAGGAATATGTGAAAGCTCCATTTATGTAAAGGTGATTTTATAACTTCTACATGCCACAGATATATGAATGAGAGTTCTATTATACTCCGACCCATCTTTAGATACACGCTGGAATCTGAAGTATATATCTAACAGCACAGTGGTGGATTATAAAAAGAATGCAAGCTCACTACAGAAAAGCTGGATTCATTATTTTCTACAAAACACCCTAAAGGTGAATGATATTTTAGGATGAAATTATATAGATAACACAGACTGCAGTGCAATTAGTTTTCCTTAGAAGTAAGCAATAGTATTGTTTAAGCCCCTGTCACACTGCACCAATGGATGCAAAGAGGATGTAAAACGGAGAAAAAAGCTTGCCATCCATTGGTTAACGCAATGTATCCGTTCTGTACTCACTGCCTCCGTTTTGCTTCCTCTCAATCCGTCCAGCATTCGTTTATGGACGTTTCATCCGCTCAGAAAGTTTTGAGCTGCTCAAAACTTTTGGGTGGAAAATGTATCCAATTCGTCCGTTCTGCATCCGCTACGCATCCGCTATATCCGCTAGGCATCCGCTACACATCCGCGCAACTCGCATCCGCTCGGACGCAGGGAGGAAGTGGAACGGACGCAGAACGGATGCAGAACGGATGCCTAGCAGATGCAGCACGAAAACAAAGCATTTAAAACGGAAAAAACCTTCGCAGAGGGGACCTATCTCGGATATTAAGGATGTCTAGAGGATGACTAGAGGATGCAAAGGGACACCTATACTGCCTATAAAAAGGGGGAGCAACTCATCTGGATCTCACTTTCAGAACAGCAGCCCTGCGGTGCAGACCTCTCCAGCCTTCATCTGATTCTTCCTCTTCCACAGCATCCAGTCATGTCCACCGTGGATCGTAACAAAGTCCTTTTGGCAGCCACCATCCTTCTGTAACAGTGTGAAGCCATCTACAGGCTCTGTGAACTCTACTACGGGAAGAAAAAGAGGCGGCCAAGAAGCGTCTGGGTATGAAGATGGTTCGCCAGAAGAGCAGAGGACAGACTGTACAACAAGCTGATGGTGGAGCTGAGGAACGAAGACCCTCGTGCATTCCAGAACTTCATGAGGATGCCTCCAGCCATGTTTGACGAAGTTGTGCAGCGGCTGACATCCAGATTGACCAAGGCAAACACCAGCTTCCGGCCCAGCCTGGAACCTGGGCTCAAGGTGGCACTCACTCTGCACCACCTGGCCTCAGGGACCACCTACAGGAGCATGCAGTATGGCTGGAGGGTGCCACACAACACCATCAGCATTGTGGTCAGAGAAGTGGTGTAGTCCATCATCAAAGAATACCTGGAGGAGCTCCTCCAGTACCCCTCCACTGAAGAAGGATGGAAGAAACTTGCAGAGCAGTGGTATCAGAAGTGGAACTTTCCCCACACTGTTGGAGCCATCGATGGCAAGCACGTGGCCTGCAAAGTGCCAGCCAACTCAGGGTCCTCTTATCACAACTACAAGGGCTTCTTCAGCATCATCCTCTTCACCATGGTCGATGCTGACTACAAGTTCATGTACATCGATGCTTCAGGCAACGGCTCATCTTCAGATGCCCAGGTATACAACGCAAGTGACCTCAAGGGTGGGCTGGAACGCAACCTCATTGTGGGGTTCCCAGGTCCAGACCCCCTGCCCAACGACACGCAAGATGTGCCCTACTTCATCGTGGGGGATGACGCCTTCTCCCTCACAACCTACCTCATGAAGCCCTATACCTCCAGATGCCTCACCTGTGAAGAGAGGATCTTCAACTACAGGCTGTCCAGGGCAAGGCGGGTGGTGGAGAACGCCTTTGGCATCCTGGCCAACAGGTTCCAGGTACCACTCACCACCATGCAGCATCGCCCAGAGACCGTGAGGAGGATCGTGGAAGCTTGCTGCATCCTGCACAATCTCATGCGCACCCACTACCCAGTCTTGCAGAACAGGCTCGTGGACCTCCAACAAGGCAATGGGGACATGAAGCCTGGGGAATGGAGGCAAGGGCGAAACCTGATAGACACTGAGGATGTGCAAGGCCCCAACAGAGCCTCACGTGAAGGGAAGAAGCAGCGCAACCTCCTGAAACACTGGTGCAACTCCCCAGCTGGAGCAGTGGAGTGGCAAGACAGGATGATAGATGATTAATGGGTGCTTCCTTCAGCCTGTCTCATCACACGGATGAGATTGGGCCATGTATGTTGGGTGGCCTACAATGAACAGAGCATTTAATAAAGAGTTGTGTTTATGTTGACATGTGTGGATGATTATTACATTATTATTGATAATAAAGGGCTATAGGTGTGGCACCTGGGAGGGTGGACCATCCCATCCCACTATGCTTGCACTGAAGTTTTATCTATCCCACAGCTATTACCCATCCCAAAGGTATCCCTGCCCATCCCACAGGTATCTCAACCCATCCCACTGCTATCTTAACCCATCTCACAAGCATGCAAAGGCTTAAACCATTTCTAAAAGTTTCCAGCAAGACTTTATTAAAAAAAAGAAATGAAGCAAGTGTGCGAATCAAAAATAGACTTTATTAACAACAAGCTATAAAACAAAAATGAGTCTCTGGCACTCCTCTTGGTCGCTCAGTCTCAGGGGTGAAGGGTGCAGGTGCTGTGGAGGTGGCTGGTGCTGGAGTGCTTGTCATCAGCTCCTCCAGAAGCAGAAGCAGCAGAAGCCCCAGCCCCAGAAGAGCGAGCCTGTGCTGCAGAAGCCCCAGCAGAACCAGAGTGAGGGCCAGGGAGCGGGATGGTAACCCTGTCCCTCTTGCAAGGGCTGGCAGCAGATGGCTGAGGCTTGCTGTGCTTCAGCATGGTTGTGGGGTTGCTGGCTGGCAGGGAGGCTGGCAGGAACCAAGGCTGGCAGGAAGGCTTGCAGGGAGGCAGGCACCAAGGCTGGCAGGAAGGCTGGCAGGCAAGCACCAAGGCTGGCAGGCAGGCAGGCAGGCACCAAGGCTTGCAGGCAGGCTTGCAGGCAGGCTGGCAGGCAGGCAGGCACCAAGGCTGGCAGGAAGGCTGGCAGGAAGGCTAGCAGGGAGGCAGGCACCAAGGCTGGCAGGAAGGCTGGCAGGCAGGCATGCACCAAGGCTGACAGGCAGACATGAACCAAGGCTGGCAGGAAGGCAGGCAGCAAGGCTGGCAGGCAGACTGGCTGGCAGCAAGGCTTGCAGGCAGGCAGCCAGCAAGGCTTGTAGGGAGGCTGGGAGCAAGAATGGCAGGCAGGCTGACAGCAAGGCTGCAGGGAGGCTGGCAGGGAGGCTTGCAGCAAGACTTGCAGCAAGGCTTGCAGGCAGGCATGCAGGCAGGGCAGGCAAGGCTGTCAATCCATCCGGCAGCAGGTCTTTCCTCTGAATGGTGACCTGCTTCCGAGCTGCTTCTGTTATATCCGCGGAGCTTACGCAATGCATCCTCCCCGCATGCGCAATTAACGCTAGGCATCTGTTAGGCTTCTGCTGTGCATCCGCTAGGCTTCCGCTCTGCACCCGCTTCATCCACTCGGCGTCCGCTGTGCATCCGCTGTATCCATTCCGCATATGCTTTTCTGAGGTTCCCCGGAAGCCTAGCGGATGTGCCATCTGCTCCCATCCACTTCCATCCTCTAGGCTTCTGTTCCGCATCCGTTTTCCATCCGCTCTGCGTCCTCCCTGCGTCCATTCCTTTCTGTGTTATCCGCTCCGGTTATGCAAATTTTCGCCCCTTCTGAGAGCAGATAACAACGGATGGAACATTTTTCTCGTCCGTTGTGTCCTTTTTACTAACCTTTTGCATCCGTTGGGCAGTGTGTCAGGGCCTTTAGATTCCATGAAGTTTCCTTTCAGAGAGTTTAATAGATTACTTCAAAAGGAAAATATTTTAATGAATCCTGGGTGCTGAATCATCATTGGATCTCTTTTGCCTTGTCTATCTTGAGAAAACCTCATTTTGGAAGACACCTTTTCTTTGTTGCTCTCTGTTTTAAAAATTCTTCATTTAATTCTTTATGTTCTTTAGTCAACTCCTACATCTTCTAATTCTTTTCCATATTTTTAAAATCTTCCTGCACTTCCCTGTAAGCTTCTGTATTGATAATATTCACATCACAACAGTATCTGCAGAAGGATCAAAATAAGCAAGTTGATAGATGTGGCATTTTTATCCAGAGACATCAACACATGTACAAAAGGGCGGGGCTGGCATCATATCCTGTAAGAATCATCTTAATTCTTTTGACTTCATCCCCTCTGCACAGATTCCACTGTCACTCTCTGCTCCTTCACATATACACAATAGATCAGAGGTGTCACACTCACGGCCTATGGGCCAGGTGCATCACATGCTGGCCCTGCCCCGATTTAGTGAAGGGGAAACCTGATACATCACATGATGCCACCATGACGATGTGAGTTTGACACCCTGATACAGATGATTCCACTCAGATAGTGGTAACCTCTAGAACAGGGGTAGCCTTGGTTAGTCCATGGATGGAAAGACCCCATGGAAATACCAGAGCTATTATATTATATGGCATACACTGAGAAATTGGAAACATTCTTTTTTTAAAATTTGTATTGGTTTTTAAAACAAACATAAACAAACAAAACATAAAAACATCAAGTCATCTTCCATACATGTACATACAGTGTGCCGGCTGGTTTACAAATTGTTTTGTGCTTCTATTTCATAGTCTTCAATTATAATTACATTGTATATAATCTCGTATTTTGAATCAAATATTAAATGCATTAATATCATTATTCATCAATCATTTGACTATAATTTTATTCATTCATGCTTTACAAAATGATCATATTTTACTTAATTTTTTTTTTGACAATTCATATTATCATCCCAGATCTATCCTAGAATCATTTTGTAGATATAATAAGAAAAGAATACATCTGTATATATTTATTATTTTCTAAAAATCTACATATTTCATTATTATATTTTATTGTCTAAGCATTGATAGAATAGATCCCAAATTTTAAAAAATTGTTTATCATCTTGTTCTCTAATTTCAAATGTCAATCTACTCATTTCAGCACATTTCAGTATTCTTTTAATGATTGGTATTTTAATGATGGTATTTTCTCATTTTTCCAGTTTTTAGCAAATACAATGCTAGCCGCTGTTAATACATTTACAGTCAGGTATATCAAGTCTTTACAATATATTTCAGGTAAATTCCCAATAAAAATATCTCTAGTTTCAAATCTATATGTTTTTTTGTCATTTTTTCCAACCACGTGTAGATTTTAGTCCAGTATTTTTTAGCATCCGCACAAGCCCACCACATTTGGTAATATGAGCCAGGTATCTGATGACATTTCCAACATTTTTCAGATTTGTTCTTGAACATTCTTGCTATTTTTGTCGGGGGAAAATGCCTGTAAAACATCTCATACAAATTTTCTTTATATGCTCTTGACATTGTAATTTTATAATTTTGAGACCACAATTTTTGCCATTTCTCTAGATCAATCCCATATCCAAAATTCTTCCCCCAAGGAATCATTGTTTCTTTAACTTGTTCTTCTTCTAGTTTAATTTCTAATAAATATTCATACAATTTTTTAATCACCTTTTCATCAGTACCTGTCAAAATCTTATCTAAGTCAGTCAGTTTATCAAAGAAACCTGTTTAGAATCTTTATCATACCTTGAATATATTTGCGCACATGAAAACCAATTCATCTTTATACCTTGTTCCTCCAGTTTTTGTATAGATTTAAGTTCACCCTTTTCATTCAATATTTCACCATGTCTTATTGTTTGTTCCTTTTTGTATATTATTCCATTTGGATAATAAGATACGCGGGACCGGTATCTTCAACAAACAATTCTTTATTTAACTGTATAGTGACTAGTAGCGGAACATTTGCCAAAACTGCGGCAGCCCTTCTTATAGAGGCTGCTTGTGGTTTGCGGACAATGATAGCTCTTTAGAATTCCCACCGTCTGGCGGGCCAATCAGACTGGTGCGTAATTGCCCAATCCGAGAGCGGCCTTTTCAGCCAATCAGTTTTAGCTATTTGGAATCTTCCAATTTCCATACACAACACCCCTCCCCCCTTGGTTTCGTCCAATGTGCGTAACATAGTCACGCAGGTAGGTGGGGCTTTTGTGGGTCCTACTTACCTGCACAGCTCAGTCTCATCGTGGTCTTCCATCGGTTTGGACAGGATCGCCTTTTTTCCGCGTCTTCTCCATGGAACCTCCTGGAAGGGTGAGTCAACCTTGCGGCTCCTGCCTGGGTTTCTCAGGCTAGTTGAGATGGCTGTGCCACTCCCTCCTGGTTTGTCCAGGTTGGTCGAGCTGGCCTGGCTGTCTCCTCCCAGAAAGGCCTCGCCTGCTTCCGGTTCTCTTCTCCAGAGGTCGTCAATGGGTAAGTGCTCTTTTTGTTTTATCAGAGTTTCTAATTCGGGTTTGTGTTGTATCTTTTGTTGTATTTTTGGTGGTTCGTCTCTCCCTTTTTTATTATTTTGTGTTTTCCCCCCTCCTCAGTTGTTTTTGGAGCGTTTATTGGTGTTAGCAGTGGTGCTGTAGTATTTCGTTCCAATGTCCTAGAGTGAAGCTGGTCGATGTGCTATTTCCATGTTCTGCCATCGTCTAGTGCAGGTCAGTATGACCAGGGCCTGTGATTTGAGTAACTGTGGCTGGAAGCCATAATGGGTCCCCAGTAAGATTTTTTGCATAGACTAAGTCACCTATAGCAAAGGAGTGATATTTACTTGAGGAGTTAGAGGTTTTTTCACAGGTATAAGTGGCGTGCAGTCTATCAAAGTAGGAACGCAGTTTTCTACCCATGAGGAATTCAGCTGGGCTTTTGTTGGTGGTTGTGCTAGGGGTGATATGCTGAATCGTTAACAGTTTGTTTAGTTTATCCTGGACATCCCCCATGTCCAGTTTGTCTAGGGCCTCTTTGGTATAATGATCCATGCGTTCGGCTCATCCATTTGACGCCGGATGAGCCGGCGCTGTTGGGCATGTCAGATGCCCTGCGTAGCCAGGTATTGCTCAAAGGCTTAAGCAGTAAATTGGGGGCCATTGTCAGAGACTACTACATCTGGCAGTCCATGAGTAACAAAAAGTCTGTTCAATTGTTTTATGACTGCTTCAGTAGTAGTGGACACCATAAGGATAACTTCTAACCAATTTGAATAAACATCAACAATTACAAGATATGTGTTCCTTTTCATTGGCCCAGCAAAGTCAATATGCAGTCTTGACCATGGACCTCTGGGAGTTTCCCATTCCAGGACTGGTGCAAGAGGGGGGGTAGGCCTAGATTTTTGGCGGTCATGGCATGTTGCCACCCATTTTTCAATGTCTTTGTCCAGCCCTGGCCACCAGACATAACTCCTGGCCAGGGCTTTCATTTTTACAAGGCCAAGGTGTCCCTTGTGCAACATGCACAACACTTTTTCCTGCAACTTTTATGGAATTGCCACCCTGTCTCCCCACAGTATACAGCCTCTTTCAATGGACAGTTCAGCCTGCTGGGTGTGAAAAGGTTTAAAAGCCTTGCCTCTATCCTCATCCGTCCAGCCCTTACCTACCCAATGCAGGATTCGAGCTGTCAGTGGGTCTTTTGTGGTGGCTTTAGCGACGTCTGCTGCGGTTAGTGGCAGATTTGGCCATGGCTTGATCTGAAAAGTGGAGATGGTAGGAGTTGGGTCGCCTTCCTTGTCGGGCAGTGGGGAATGGCTCAAGGCATCTGCATGGGTGATGGTTTTTCCAGGGCGATGGATGAGTGTGCAATTGTATGCAGCGAGGAATTCTGACCACCTCGTCATTCTTGGTGATGGGATGTTTGAAGTTGGTTTGTTCCCTGCCGGGATCCCTAGCAGGTGTTTATGGTCTGTGATAATAGAAAATGTCCTACCATATAGGTATTCATGGAATCTTTTGACGCCTGCTATAATTGAGAGGGCTTCTCAGTCAAGTTGGCTTTAGTTTCTTTCAGATTTTGACAGCGTTTTGTAATAGAAGGCGATTGGTGCTTCTCTGCTGTCTGGCAGCTTGTGGCTCAGTATGGCACCGATTCCAAAAGGCGATGCATCACAGGTGACCGTCAATGGCAGGGTGTTGCTGTATTGTATTAAAATGGTGTTGGATGTTAATAAGTCCTTAATGTTTTGGAATGCTGTTTGTTCTCGGTGGCCCCAATTCCAGACATTTTTTTTTGTTCTAATAGTCGATGTAATGGTTCTGCTATGGTTGCCTTTTGAGGCAGGAAGACATTGTAGAAATTAATGAGACCTAAGAACGCCTGTAATTCTGTTTTGTTCTTAGGCCTGGGTGCTTCTTTAATCGTCTTTATTTTCTTTTCAGTGGGGTGTATCCCTTGCTCATCTATAAGGAAGCCTAAGAATTCGACTTGATTGGTGGCTAGTTTATATTTTTCTCTTTTGACCTTAAGCCCTGCTTCCCTGAATCTTTGCAAGACTTCTCTTAGTCTATTTTCCAATTGGTGTTTACTTTTTGCTGATACTAATACATCATCAAAATAGGGAACAACTCCTTTTATTCTGTTTATGAGGCGCTCCATGAGGCTTTCGAAAATGCCTGGGGCAACGCTAACCCCAAATTGAAGTCTGTTACATTTGAATGCCCCTCTGTGCATAACTATAGTCTGTGCCTCTGCAGTTTCAGGGTCAACCGGCAGCTGTTGATATGCTTGCATGAGATCAAGCTTCATGAAAATTTTTCCTCCCCCTAATGAATGCAACAGGTGTTGAACTACCAGAACAGGGTATGCGCTTTGCTGGAATTCATGATTTCGGGTAGCCTTATAGTCACCACAGATGCGCACTGACCCATTTGGTTTGACAGGAGTCACGATGGGAGTTTCCCACCTGGCATGGTCGATTGGCTCTAACACCCCTTGTGTGATGAGTTTGTTAAGCTGCTCATCTATTTTCGGTTTTAAGGCAAAGGGAATGCGTCTGGCTTTGAGCCTGATGGGAGCTATCTTAGGGTCTAGGCTGAATGTTATTGGGGTCCCCTTGTATTTGCCTAGGGTCCCGTCAAATACATCCAGCAGGCTCTCCTCCCAATTGGTTCTGCATTTATTGAATTCATCTGGTGCATGGTGGCTGTGGATTTCTTAGCTGCTTCAGCGGCGGTGGCTTCTGCGATGGCCTCAGCCACTGTGATATTCAGTCTGTTTAGCAGCTTGCTTTGGAGCGTAGCGTCCTTCAATCCCAGGACCATGCGGTCTCTCATGGCTTTGTCCATGTTCTGAAAATCGCAGGCTCCCCCGATATTTCTTAGGGCTGCTACGAAATCTCCGATGCTCTCATCTTCCCATTGGTTTTGTTTATAAAATTCATGCCTTTTGATCAGATTGGAGACCACAGGTGCGTAATGGGCTCGTAGCATTCGGTTTAATTCTGGCCATGCCATCTGTTTTATGTCCTGCGGTTTGGCTAATGCCTTTGCCATTTTGAAGACGGCAGGGCCACAGTGCGTGAGGAATACAGCTCTCTTCCTCTGGTCAGTTATTTCTTGTAGTTCGTTGCTTTCCAAGAACATCAGAAAGCGGTCAATGTATGACTCCCAATCTCCCCAAGTACTTAATCTAATTTGTGACCTGAATTTTCAATAGGTCTGCCAGTTCTTCCTTTTGTCTTAATCGCATATTCTTTGTCAAGATCTTTGTCTTATCTTTATTTATTTTCAAACCAGCCACCTTTCCATATGTCTCTATCTTTTCTATCAATTTTGATGCTGTTTCTCATGGGTCTTCTAAAATAAAAACCAGATCATCTGCAAATGCTTGCAACTTAAATTCTTCCTTTTTAATTTTCATCCCTTTTATATTCTTTTCATCTCTAATATTTCTATTTACCACTTTCAAAATTAACACAAACAACAGAGGTGATAGTGGGCACCCTCTTGTTCCTTTTCTTATATTGATAGAATCTGTCCGTTCTCCCTCTATCATTACCTTTGCCGTCTGCTTGTGATACATAGCTTCTATTGCTTGAATAAATTTTCTAGCAAAGCTCATCTGTTCTAGCAGTAATAACATGAATCGCCAATTCACATTATCAAATGCCTTCTGTGCATCTAGAAATATCAGAGCCATTTGTTTTTCAAGAGGTGCCTCATAGTATTCCAAAGTGTCCAAGATTACTCTCATATTGTCTTTAATTTGTCTCTTTGGCAGAAATCCATTTTGATCAGGATGGATAAAATTGTTAAAGTATTTTTTAAGTCCTTCTGCCAATATTGAAACAAAGATTTTATAATCTGCGTTTTGTAAGGAAATAGGTCTATAGTACTTGATTTGTAATGGATCAATCTCCTCTTTTGGAACAAGTGTGATATAAGCTTCTGACCATGATTTAGGTATCCTCTTCTTTAACATAACTTCATTCATAACTTCTTGCAATGGAAAGTTCAGTGATTCTTGTAATGTTTTGTAAAATTCTGCCGGAATTTTGTAAAATTCTGCTGGGCTTGATGCCTTTCCATTATTTTTCTTCTTGAGTGCTTCAGTTAATTCGATCATCGTTATATTGCTTTCTAACATTGTTTCAATCTCTCTATGTATCTGAGGTAAATTAGCATTCTGTAAATATTGTTTAACTCTTTCTTCATCAATATTCTCTTGTGTGTATAGTTTCCCATAATAGTCTCGAATGATGTCCTTCTCTTTACTACCATAGCAAACTTGGCCTTGGTCATCTATTAATTGCAATATTTTCCTTGATTCTTTCTCCTTTCCCAATTTATATGCTAACCATCTACCTGGTTTATTTGCATCTTCAAAGTAATTCTGTTTAGCACCTCTAATTTTTTGTGCTAATTCTTCTTTTTCTATTAGACCCATTTTATATTTGGTTATATACATTTTTAACTTAATGTCACTTTTCTGTGGCATTTTCTGTAGCTCTTTTTCAAGTCCCTTATACTCATCTTCTAATGCCTTAGAGGCTAATCTTTTCATGGTATTTCTTTTCCTTGTATAGTCTATTATCAAGCCTCTGGCATATGCCTTCATTGTATCCCATATATTCTGGATTGATGTATCTTCTTTTTTGTTTTCTCTAAAGAAAAAGGCCAATTCTTTCTCCATCCACTGTGTGAAATCTTTTTCCTTTAAAATAGTATTATTTAACGTCCATCTAGATCTTCTTCTTTGTCCTTTCCATTTAATTGTCATTGGATTGTGATCTGACCAAGTACTTGTTTCAATATTTGTTTCTTGAATATTAGTTAACAATTCTGCTGACATCCATATCATATCTATTCTAGACCATGATAAGTGTCTCTTTGAGTAGAAGGTGTATTGTTTAGTTTTAGCATTTCTTTCTCTCCGTGTATCTTTTAAGTTTATTTCATCCACCATTTAAAAAAAAGATTTCGGGAGAGTCTTTCTATTTTGCTTTATTGTTTTCTATGCTGTATAATCCAGTTTATTGTCTACAATTCCATTAAAATCTCCCATCATAATTATATTAACATAGTCCAGTTCAATTATTTTCATATGTAATTTTTTATAGAATTCTTCTTGATTGTCATTCGGGGCATAGATTGCAATCAGGAATGTTTTCATATTATTGTCCATTATTTCCACCATTAATATTATTCCGTCATCATCAGTACAAATCAATTTCACTGGGATGGTCTCTTTAATATATAAAACCACTCCTTTTTTCTTATATTGTGTCAAGGAAGTAAATATTTTCCCTAATTTTGGCTGTATCAACAATTGTTCATATTGTTTTTTAATATGTACTTCTTGTAGGCAGATTATATCAAATTTTAATTTCTCTAATTTATGAAAGGTTTTCCTTCTTTTAACAGCTGAGTTAAGTCTATTTATATTAATTATACTCATTTTTTTCTCTTCCATGGTTATATTTTGTCGTTAGGTTTGACAGCTCTTGTGGATCTTGGTTCACGTTTTTCTTTAGCTTCCTCCTTTCCACCTACTGCACCTTCTTCTTTTTCAGTCGTCATTTGGGAGTCCTCTTGGAATTCAATTAGTGAAATTTCTTTTTCTGCCTCTTTCTCCCCTCTGAAAAATTCTGTGTAAAATGATTCAGCTTTTTCAACTGAGTCAATTCTATATCTCAGTTCTTGCCATGTGAACATTAAACCTTCTGGAATCAGCCATCTATAATTCACCTCTTTTTTGAATTGCAATTTGATTAAGAATCGGTATTCTCTTATCATCTGTCTTACTCTTTTGGGTACTTGTTTCAAGACCACAATCTCCTTATCTTTGTATTTCAATGTTTTCTCTCTTGCCACTTGCAATATTTGTGATTTAATGGCTTTCTTTGTAAATCTGATGTAAACTTCTCTTGGTAAGTTATTTCTCATCGCATATCTTGTAAAGACTCGATAAACCTCATCTATTCCATCCATCATCTTTTCTTCAGTTATTTCCAGAGCTTCAGCCAATATTTTTATAATTATCTCAGCTAGATTTTGTCTTTTTTCTTCCTTTATATTTTGGAATCTAAGATAAAATTCTGATCTGTCCATCTCCCATCTCAGCATAACACTTTTATCTTGTTCAACCACAGTCAATCTGTTATCAATGTCTCCAATCTTCTTGTCTCTTCATCTTCTTTTTCAATTTTTTGGAGTCTCTCATGATACTTCATCATCATTTGTTGGATGTTCTCCACTTTTTCATCGGTTTCCCTGTTCTTTGTTCAGTGTTCTTTATTCTCTTTTCAGTATTCTCTGATCTTGTTTGAATATTTTGAATTCCTTGCATAATCATCTGCAGGGTCACTTTTTCTTGTTCTTTTTCTTGTCTTAACATTTTCTGTATTGAATGTTGTCCTCCAGATGGTGGGAGAGGAAGAAGTAGAAGCTGAAGAACCAGGAGCTGTTAATTTCCTACTCATTTTGAGCAATTCAAAAACTTCAGGTTCTTCTAGACCTTAATCCAATTGTGAAATAACCAATTGCAGTTCCAAATAAAAATAGTAGGAAAAAAGAATCCAAATAGTAATAATAAAAAAAGAAGAAAAAATTTCTTCAGGTTTTTGTATACCTACCTTAATACAACTGGTTGGTTAGATGACAGTAAAAATTAAAAAATGAAGGAAAAGACCATAAACACACCATAAACACACACAAAAAAGAAAAAATTGTAAAATCCTAAAAAAAGAGAAAAGGTGAAGAAAAAGGCTAAAAAAAGAAAGGAAAAATTCTTCAGGTTCTTCAACATCTTAAAAGGATGCATAAAAATAAACCAAAAAACAACAACAACCCCAATATGGAAGGTAGATGGAAAGACAAAAGTACCAAGAAGGGAGAGAGAGAAAAAAGGCTACTCCCTTGAAAAGAAAAGGAAGGGAAACAAAGCTTTTCCTTTAAAATAAAGAGCAGGCATAGAAATTTAACTTCCAAAGACAAGAAAAAATAAATAAACAAAGACAAGTTCCAAAGAGCCAAAAATCCAAATAGCTATTACAAAAAAAAGTAAACTGATGAGGAGGGCTAGCACAGCTTAGAAAGAATAAAAAGAGCACATTGCACTTTGTTTAATAATCCAAGTCTCTTATTATAACTCTCTTATCCAAAGACTTATCACCTTTTCTTTTCCTAAGGTTCAACACCAGACTCTAGCTGTTAATAGAAACCCAGAAGAGCACCTGCTATAATACTCTCCCAAGCTCTTCCCTCTATCATATCAAACAGGCAATGTCCTTGAAAAAAAGTCTCAATTCTTTCTCAGCTTTGTCTTGTCAAAAGAGAAATAGAATATTTCCAAGCCTCTAGTTGGCAGTGTTACAAAGTTCTTTTGCTTTCACTTTCCCCCTCCTTTTCCAAGCAAAATATAATAAGAATTAATTAAAAAAAGAAATAGATATTTTAAAAAAATAACTAAAGGCTTAGAATGGTTTAGAATGTTATAAAGTCAAAAAGGAGAAAAGATTAGATAAAAAGAAGAGAAAAAAACCAGTCCAGTTTCAAAATATAAGATCATGTGTAGAAAATCCAGCAATGAGAAAAAAAAAATTAAAAATTTTACTTTGACATTTCGGTTTAAAATTGCCGCTTAATCACTTCTGTCAAAACTTTTACAGATTCTTTCTTTCCCTTATGGTGTCCTTTCAAGTCTTAAAATAAAGAAAAAGTTCTCACCAGACCGGCACACTCTCTTCTTCTGTTCTCTTTCGTTTTGGAGCTGTCCCAACTTCAGCAGCTTTAATGGCTGCCTCTTTGCTGCTGGCAAAAAGAGCTTCTCCTGGATCTACCAGGGACTTTGCAATATCCCTGGGATTGACAGGATGCGCTCTTTACAATCACTGTCTCTTTGGGATGGTTTAGATCCAATTGGACTGTCCAGGAGCAAAGATATCGGCAGCAATCTCAGACCTCCAAAATTGCATGCTGTATCGTCGTGATGCCAGCTCTGCTCCCCATCGAAATTGGAAACATTCTTATTTTTGTCATGAAAACTTCATAGACATGTCACCAAGAATCAAGCTCAACTCAAGGAAAACTGGGTTTTACTTTCCAAGAGCCAAGCTAAAAAAGAAGAGAAAGACCATATATGCCATTCAGCTCCTGAGATTTTGACTGATTATCCCTTTAGCCCTATTATGTTGGCTCATACATACGTCAAAGCTCTACTCTTGCTACAAAGAATGAAAGGCAAATGATATCAGGATGAGCAGGGAATGCTTTAAGCAAGTGGAGATGACATAGGAAATCTAAAGCCCATGTCACACTGCACCAACAGATGCAAAGAGGATGTAAAACGGACAAAAAACCTTGCCATCCGTTGGAAAACGCGATGTACTCACTGCCTCCGTTTTGCTTCCTCTCTATCCGTCCAGCATCCGTTTATTGACGTTTCATCTGCTCCAAAAGTTTTGGGATGCCTAAAACTTTTGCGCGGAAAATGTATCCAGTTCGTCCGTTCTGCATCCGCTACGCATCCGCTACGCATCCGCTACGCATCCGTTACGCATTTGTTACGCATCCGTTATGCATCCGCTATATCCGCTAGGCATCCGCTGCGCATCCGCGCAACTCCATCCACTCGGACGCAGGGAGGAAGCGGAATGGACGTGGAACGGATGCAGAACAGATGCAGAACGGATGCGTAGTGGAAACAAAGCGTTTAAAACGGAAAAAACGTCCGCAGAGGGGACCTATCTCGGATATTAAGGATGTCTAGAGGATGCCTAGAGGATGCCTAGAGGATGCAAAGGGACACCTATACTGCCTATAAAAAGGGGGAGCAACTCGTCTGCATCTCACTTTCAGACCAACAGCCCAGCTGTGCAGACCTCTGCAGCCTTCATCTGCCTCTTCCTCTTCCACAGCATTCAGTCATGTCCACCGTGGATTGCGACAAAATCCTTTCGGCAGCCAACAACCTTCTGCAACACTGCGAAACCATCTACAGGCTCTGTGAACAGTACTACGGGAAGAAAAGGAGGCACCCAAAAAAAGTCTGACTCCGAAGATGGTTCGCCAGAAGAGCACAGTATGTACTTTACGACAAGCTGATGGTGGAGCTCAGGAGCAAAGACACTCGGGAGTTCCAGAACTTCATGAGGATGCCTCCAGCCATGTTTGACAAACTTGTGCAGCGGCTGACACCCAGGTTGACAAAGACAAACATCAACTTCCTGCCCAGCCTGGAACCTGGGCTCAAGGTGACACTCTGCGCCACCTGGCCTCAGGGACCACCTACAGGAGCATGCAGTACGGCTGGAGGGTGCCACCCAGCACCATCAGCTTTGTTGTCAGAGAAGTGGTGCAGGCCATCATCGAAGAATACAAGGAGGAGCTCCTCCAGTGCCCCTCCACTGAAGAAGGATGGAAGAAAGTTGCAGAGCAGTGGTATCAGAAGTGGAACTTCCCCCACACCGTTGGAGCCATAGATGGCAAGCACGTGGCCTGCAAAGCTCCAGACAACTTAGGGTCCACTTATCACAACTACAAGGGCTTCTTCAGCATCATCCTCTTCGCCATGGTCGATGCTGACTACAAGTTCATGTACATCGATGCTTCAGGCAACGGCTCATCTTCAGATGCCCAGGTATACAACGACAGTCACCTCAAGGAGGGGCTGGAAAGCAACCTCATCATGGGCTTCCCAGATCCAGACCCGCTGCCCAATGACATGCAAGATGTGCCCTACTTCATCATGGGGGATGACGCCTTCTCCCTCACAACCTACCTCATGAAGCCCTACACCTCCAAATACCTCACCCGTGAAGAGAGGATCTTCAACTAAAGGCTGTCCAGGGAAAGGCGGGTGGTGGAGAACGCCTTTGGCATCCTGGCCAACAGGTTCCAGGTACTTCTCACCAACATGCAGCATCGCCCAGAGACCATGAGGAGGATCGTGGAAGCTTGCTGCATCCTGCACATCCTGCACAATCACCCGCTACCCAGTCTTACAGAACAGGCTCGTGAACCTCCAGCAAGGACATGGAGCCTGGGGAATGGAGGCAAGGGCAAAACCTGACAGACACTGAGGATGTGCAAGGGCCCAACAGAGCCTCACGTGAGGCGAAGAAGCAGCGCAACCTCCTGAAACACTGGTGCAATTCCCCAGCTGGAGTGGTGGAGTGGCAAGACAGGATGGTAGATGCTTAATGGATGGTTCCTTCAGCCTGTCTCATCACACTGATGAGATTGGCCCATGTATGTTGGGTGTGCCTACAATGAACAGGGTATTTAATAAAGAGTTGTGTTTATGTTGACATGTGTGGATCAATGCTTACATTGTAATTGATAATGAAGGGCCATAGGTGTGGCACCTGGGAGGGTGGACCATACAGTCCCACTATGCTTGCACTGGAGGTTTATCTATCCCACATCTATTACCCATCCCATAGGTATCCCTGCCCATCCCACAGGTTTCCCTTACCATCCCACAGGTATCCCTTCCCATCCCACAACTATCTTAGCCCATCCCAAAGGTATCACTGCCCATCCCACTGCTATCTTAACCCATCCCACAAGCATGCAAAGGCTAAACCATTTCTAAAAGTTTCCACCCAGACTTTATGGAAAAAAATTAATGAAGCAAGTGTGTGAAACAAAGATAAAGTTTATTAATAACAAGCTGTAAAATAAACATGACCCAAGTCAAGTGCCCAAATAAAGTTCACAAATATCCAGGCAGCCAGTCTCTGGCACTCCTCTTGGTCACTCGGAGGTGTGTGCCCAGTCTAAGGTGTTAAGGTGCAGGTGCTGTGGAGGTGGGTGCTGCTGCAGTGCTGGTCTGAAGTGTTGTTGGAGTGCCTGGCTCCAAGAGGACAACAGGGAACGGTGTGTTGAGGAAGGTGTCGGACAGCTGGCTCAGCCCCGTGGTGCTGAGAGGTCCTTCCTCCATGCCATGGGGTGTCAGCCCCAGTACTGAGGACAGATGTATTGAGGCCGGGCTTGGCTGTGGGATGGAGGAAGGAGCAGTGTAGTAGGGCTGCCTGGTCTGCAGCGGGGTGAGGACTGGCGTGGGTGGCATCATTGGTGTGGCTGGCATCGCTGTCGTGGGTGGCATTATTGTCGTGGTTGGCATCGGTGGCATCATTGGAACCGGTGGCAACGGTGTCGCCCGATGACTCTGTGCCTGCATTTGGAAGGGCTGCTGTCTGTGCTGCTGGACCTCCGGGTAGTTGTAGCCCTCGTAGGTGAGGGGCTGTGGGAAGCCTTGGTATGGGAGGGACATCACCTGGGTTGAAGGAGCAGACCTGGACTGGGTGGGAGCAGGTTCCTCTGGGTCTGGAGGGTTGTTAAGCAGCGTGGTGATCCTCTCCTTCACCACCTGGTACTGGGGATCCGCCATCTCCTTGAGGGTCTGGTTGACATAATTGAGGAAGGTCTTGCGGTTGGAGGAGGAGGAGTCGATGGGGACCAGCTGAGAGAGGAGACCTATGCTGGTGCGGATGGTGTCCCTGATCTCCACCAGGACCTTGTGGCTCTGCCCCTCCTGCGGTCTGGCTCTCTGCCTTACTGTGGAGGTGGAGGTATGGGTGGATGCGGCTTCGGCAGCGGTGGACTCGATGTCTCCTTTCTCCCACCGCACCAGGGAGTCATCCTCGCTCTCCACCATGCTTTCAACACCTGCCCGGGGGTTCTCCGCCGTGGTACACTCCACAGATACCTGCATGGAGACAGGGACTGACTCTCGGCCGCCAGAGGACTGGCTCCCAGCAGGCTGCTGGAGAGAGAGGGTAGAGATTTGGGCTCCTGGTGCTGCTCGGTGGCGGACCTCACCCTCCAGGAAGCTGCACTTGGCCATGACATAGTTCTCTCTGTCCGTCAGCTTAACCCTGGCCTGGCCAGATTTCTTGAGGTGCAGCTTCCCGTACCAGGTGTGCATGTGCTTCCACCAGCCGAGGAGCACCTCCGATGTGTAGCCCAGACTCTCCACCCTCTCTCTCCAAGCAGCCTGCTTCCGCTTGGTGTCCCTGTACAGCCGGTGTCCCTTCCGCTACAGATAGTCGTTCTCTCTCAGCCACTCCAGCATGTCATCCTCGTGCGCTTCCTCAATGTAGTACTGCCTCCTCTCCCGTTGTTGCATACGCCTCTTCCTCCCTTTGGCAGGACCAGATGGGCCCTCATCAGAGGGGCTTCCAGGTTATAGGGGCTGCTCCTCCACACCAACAGCATCATCATCATCATCATCATCATCATCCTCACCAGCAGGATCATAATCATCATCATCAGCAGCAGCATAATCACCAGCAGTATCATAATCAGCAGCAGCAGCAGCAGCAGCAGCAGCAGCAGGATGAGCAGCAGCACCACCAGCAGCAGCAAGATCAGGATCAGCAGCAGCAGAGTAAGCACCAGCAGCAGGGTCAGCAAGACCAGGAGCACGAGCAGAATGAGCAGGACCAGCAGGACCAGCAGGGCCAGGAGCAGCTTTAGCAGAGTACACAGCAGCAGAAGCACCACTGCCAGGAGCAGCTTCAGCAGAGTACGCAGCAGAAGCACCACTGCCAGGAGCAGCTACAGCAGAAGTTCCAGCAACAGAAGAGCGAGCCCAAGCAGCAGAAGCCCCAGCAGAAGATGAGTCAGGGACATGGGGCGGGAGGGTGGCCCTGTCCCTCTTGCCAGGGATGGCGGCAGGTTGCTGAGGCTTTCGCTTCTTCCCCATGGTTGTGGGGTTGCTGGCTTGCAGGAAGGCTGGCAGGAAGGCTGGCACCAAGGCTGGCAGGAAGGCTGGCAGGAAGGCTGGCACCAAGGCTGGCAGGAATCCTGGCAGGAAGGCAGGCACCAAGGCTGGCAGACAGACTGGCTGGCAGGGAGGCTGGAAGGCAGGCTGCCAGCAAGACTGGAAGGGAGGCTGGAAGGCAGGCTGCCAGCAAGGCTGGAAGGCAGGCTGCCAGCAAGGCTGGCAGGGAGGCTACCCAGGAGGCTGGGAGGCAGGCTGGGAGGCAGGCTTGGAGGCAGGCTGGCAGCAAGGCTTGCAGGCAGACATGTAGGCAAGAACTCGAGGTATCAAGCAGCAGGTCTTTCCTCCAAATGCTGGTCATGTGCGAGCTGCTTCCCTTTATATCTGCGGGGCTTGCGCAATGCATCCTCCCCGCATGCACAATTAACGCCAGGCACCCGTTCGGCTTCCGCTGTGCATCCTCTAGGCTTCCGCTGTGCATCCACTTCATCTGCTGTGTATCCATTCTGCATCCGTTGTTTCCATTCCGCGTCCGCTTTGCTGAGGCCCCCCAGAAGCCTAGCGGATGCGCCATCCGCTTCCATCCGCTGGGCTTTCGTTCCGCATCCGCTTTGCATCCGCCCTGCGTCCTCCCCACGTCCGTGTTATCCGCTCCAATTATGCAAATTTTTGACCCTTTTGAGCGCGGATACCACGGATGCAACATTTTTCTCTTCTGTTATGTCCTTTTTGCATCCGTTGGGCAGTGTGACACGGCCTTAAGTAGTTCTACTGTTAACTTGTATAGATTTTTGTGAATAACAAACATTCCTTGATTTTTTTTGTTCTAGAAAGTTCTTTGTGACTCAATAAATTGGGTTTATATGTGAAGGATTAAATAAGATCAAAAGAAGAGAGATTAGGAAATGGAGGTGGGATCATCAGTTTAATCACAAACATCAGATATTTGTTAAATAGAAATAAGGCTTATTTTCTTTAGCAGGATTTTGCATTCTGGCTAAATATTAAAACTTTGCCAGGTTTAGGCTTACAGACCACAACAGAAGAGAAATGACCTAATTGTGGCATGGTAAATATATAAATAGACTTGAGATCAATAAATATATCATTTTCTGTAACAACAACTTTTCCAGAAATGGTAGATTTGTATCTCTACAGAGATATATGCCTCTGTAAAACATTGCATTGTTTAGCAATTTAAAGATAAACATTATTGATGAGTATTCATGTGGAAGCTTGTACAAGAGATATGGAAAGGAATATGAACACAAGCAGATTTACAGGTGAGATTATTTTTTAATTATTCTTTAAATAAATATTTAATTGTTTTCCTGTTCTTGCCTTGTTGGAGGAATTCAGAGGAATTTCATTTTTTTCTGTACAAAATAAACTTATAGAACTGAAATGGGGAAATTCCTCCACCCAGCCCAGTTACCTTCCCAACCATATGTTAAAAATGCATTTCTTTAGGAAAATTACTTGCAAAACATATACATCATTAAAATTTTGTGAAAACATATCAGTTCAATATGACTTTTAAAAATTATTTTCATTATGCTAGTGTGCAGCAACCATCTGTCTGATTTTTGTTGCTAATTTTCAGTTTTGCTGTGTGCTGCCTCAGGAGCTAATAGCAGAAAAGATGATGGGATATAAATACTGATAATAAAGAAATGTGAGATGAGAAATTCATTCAGAGATGCACTATTGTTTTTGTGTGGAATTTTAAAAAAGATTTGAAACCTGCTGCAGAAAAAGATCAAAGTGAAAAATATTGGACAGATCTGTCCATTTCTAGTTGTAGATAACATTCAGCATTTTTCAAATGCTTTTGCCTTCATTTTATGATAAAATGAAATGATATGTGTGCAAAAGAAAAGATGATAATAATTCTCGTCCAATATTCCCTTCCAAGATTATCATGTTATCACATTGACATGATTCAGTTATCCTTCTGACTACTGTGGTCTACTGACTAAAATTCAATATTCAGAAATAATCTCTGAAAAATACTTGCAGTTCCTATCAGCCCATGACCAAGGGATTGTTTTTTTTTTGTATATTTCAGAAGAATGAAAGACACACTTTTATCTTTTCCTTAATTTTTGTCACTGGATTCAGTTCCATAGTTCTTCAGGAAATCTGCAATCAGCTCCATTACTAAGAAGAGCAACAAAGATGATTAGGGGACTGGAGGCTAAAGAATATAAAGAATGGTGGCTAGAATTGGGATTGTCTAGTTTACCCTGAAAAGAAGGACTAAGGGTGACATGATAGCAGCGTTCCAATATGACAGGGGTTGCCACAAAGAAGAAGGAGTCAAGCTATTCTCCAAAGCACCTGAGGGCAGGACAAGAAGTAGTGGATGGAAACTAATCAAGGAGAGAAGCAACTTAGAACTAAGAAGAAATTTCCTGACAGTTAGAACAATTAATCAGTGTCATAACTTCCTTCCAGAAGTTGTGAATGCTCCAACACTGGAATTTTTAAAGCAGAGATTGCACAACATTTGTCTGAAATGGTGTGTTTCCTGCTTAAGCAGGAGGTTGGATGAGACCTCCAAGGTCCTTCCCAACTCTGTTATTCTATTCTAAGTAAAACAGTTACATACAGATTAGTTTGGTGCTGTCTGATTACCTGGAGATTGTAAGGATCTGAATGGGGATGAATCAACTGCAGCTCAACCCTGGCAAGACAGAAAGGCTTGGGGGTTTTGCAGTCTCCCAGTTCTGATTACTTGTCGTATTTGACGCTGCATGGGATTACACTCCCCAAAATTGAGCTTGTGTGTAACTTGGAGGTCCTCTTGGATTTATGGCTCCAACTTGACAAGCAGATGGCAGTGGTGGCTGGGGTGGGCTTTGTACAGATCTGTCTTCTGTACTAATTGCACATTTTTCTGGATCAGGAAGCTTTGCTTTTTGATCAATTGATTGATTGATTTTTTTGTTTTGTGAGCTGCCCACAGTTTCCTAAGCTAAAATATAAATATTTTAAATAAATAATAAATTGCCAATAACCATGCTTGGAAAATTGATATACATATTTCTGCTCAGGAGAATTTGTATCATTACCTTATTCTAAAAGAAACAACATTATCTATTTTATAAAATAATGTTTTTTATTTTAGTTTCTATTTCATTTTGTTTCACACATCATTTTTTTCTCCTTTTAACTTGTGATAAAAATGTATTTTCAGCAACAAGATGGAGTTACTTTCCCAGTTATAAAACCACTAATTTTTGTAATCTCTCATGGTGACAAGGAATGTTAGTGCCACTTGCAATGTCCAATATGTTTTCTTTTGATAAGTTATCCAATCCATCCATCCCTCCATTCATCTTTATTCTGTCATAGACCAGCAGATAAAATACAATTAATTAGGATAAAAAAAGGAAAAATATATTTTTTCTAAAATATCTAAAAAGAATTAGAAGAAATACTACAGCTTAATGTATAAACTATAGAACAGCCCATGGCTGTGGTCAAGAAATAAAATAAGACTAATCTATTAATAAAAACTTCAGATAAAATAAATCAGAACAACCAGGATATCTATTAAAGAATGGAAATCATTCCTGGTGAGCACCTGCATAGAAAGGGCATAGAGAACAACATGTTTCATCATTTCAATTATTCCCTCACTACATGGACAGCCTCTGTTCAAAGGGGATCTTTTGACATATTCTTTCAGAAATAACTGTTGGCAGGGTGATACATTACCCATGAAGTCCATAGATCTTGGGTGAGTGTAGCTTATGAATGGAAAGGATAAACAAATGCATGAACTGTAAAAAATCACTTCAGAAATTATAATCCAGTAGTTAATGTACTGATCACTGAGTATTTCAGTTAACAGACTGATCTGTATTCAAATGTGCATGAATATGTACTAATTGCTTTATTTTAAAAAAATATTAGATATCTTTACATTGCAAGGTAACACAAATAAAGCCTTGATATCCCCTCTAAGCCAGCAAAAATCAATACAACTATTTTTGTTCTATAATCAAATTTAGGAATGATAACAATAATTTCTTATGAAGAAATCCATACTGCTCATTGTTACAAAGAATGAATGGTCTAAGCCAATCAGGACATAGTGCAATAAAAATATCAGGACATAGTGCAATAAAAAAGGTGCAGTAATCCTTCTGATAGTGTATGATACACATATATTTTAAGCATAAGGATGCTGACACATCTCTTTCTATCTCATCTAGATTCTGAACTGAATGTGACTAAAGGCTAGGTCCCACTGGCCAACGGACGCAAAACGTATGCATAAAGGACACAGTGGACGAGCAAAATTTTGGGGGTGGCTCCATCCATTGTCATCCGCTTCAAAAAGTGGCAAAAATTTGCATAAACAGAACGGA
>BLBF01000003.1:81770353-81793922 GCA_015471245.1 Laticauda colubrina | reverse complement strand
CCGTGCTACTAATGATGTATAGACGTTCCATGTACCCTTTCTTTCCTCCCTCTTTCCGTTTTCAGCTGCAGAGGATGTGAGTTGCGAGGATGCCCATAGGATGCAGAGAGGATACAGCAGGCGTTTAACAGATGATAAACAGACATAGAGCGTTTGTTGCTCGTATGTCACGGATTTACATCGTACACAGCGGAAAGTTCATCTGTTCACAAAGTTTTGTGCAGCTCAAAACTTCTTGCACAGATGAAATCGCAGTGGATGGATGCTCGATGGATAGAGCGTATGAAACACGTATGCAATGAGTACACAACAGATGCATAGTGTTTTCCAATGGATGGCAAGCTTTTTTTAAACATTTTACATCCTCTTTGCACCCGTAAGTGCAGTAGGACTGGGCCTTTATAAGACTAAATTGTTTTCCCTGATGACTGAGAAGAAAATGACAATCAGATAGAGAGAATTAGCTGAATGATAAGAATTTTACCATGTGTTTTAACAGTAATAGATGTAAGCTGTTTTGTTTTTCAAAATCAAAGGAACCACACAATGAAGCAGTATTACTTCCCAACTTTACTCTTTTATCTAAATTTAGATGAGATGGAGAATTATATGTCTACCATTCTTCTTATTAAAAGCTGCCACAGCAAGTAGGAGTTATACTTATTGGTGTATATCTATGTACCTTATATTGTACAACCTAAATCAGGTTAAACTCTTCCCTTTGAATTTAATAAAAATTATGTTACACTCAAATGTTTAGAACCAGGCCAAGGAAGTGATAACTGAAAAGAGTAAAAAAAAGTCAAGAAAACTAACTGAATTGAGAGATGTCCTTATAACACATCCCACAATCTTCGCTTAAACTGATGAAATCTGAATCAATTGTGGCGGACAATTGTAGGACTGGGGGCGATGAGATATAATGTGTTAAAAATTGATGCAGTTAATAAGATGTGATTAGGAAAGGAATCAGAAATAGAAAAGTCAGTACTATAATAACTATATAAAGTGATATGATGTAAACATGTAAAGTGATATGATGTAGCAGTGTATCTCAAAAACATGGTTGAAAAAGACTAACTGCAGCCCTGAGAAAAGGTTTGGGACAATTTCTGGTTTAGCAATTTAGGTAAAATGATAGGTACCTAGATTAGATCTAGAGGGAAGAAAGCAGATATAATTTTTTACCCCTTTCTCCTTCTCTCTCTGTCTTAATTCTAGAGTTTGGGGCATTTCAGAAATGGTGGAAGGTTCAAGACAGATTAAAATTAAGAAAGTCTCCTCAACATTGAAATAAACTCTTGAATTAAACAAGATGTAGACTGCCATCTTGTACAGCTTTGAAAGGGAATTAAATAAATTCATGAAGGAGGAGATCATTCTCAACAGATTGAGTCTTGATGACTATATATTACCTCAGTATCAGAGTTAGCAACACTTTCAGGTCTTCGGGAAGAATATTATCAGGATGCTATTCTCGCTCATGTGCAACTAACTTCCTTTTCCCCCCTGGTATTCCACTATGAGAAAAGAATGCTAAACTAAATAAACTTTTGATCAGGTTTAAAAGAGTTTTCTTTTTTTAAAAAAAAAAACATGTTTCTTGCAGCTGCCTTTTTCCAAAATGTTTCTTCTATGAAAATCAGCTTGGGGAATTGAAACCTCTGCCCAATCATAGGTTCACACCAGCTGGTGTACAGCTAGGCTAGCACATTACTTAATTTTAACAATGAATAATTTGTCAGTTTCGAAGGGCTAGAAATTCATCCCATCAGCTTAAATTATCTGTTTTCCTGATAAACTAAGTAAGCCATAATGGAGTTTTAGCAGCTCCTCATCCTGCCTTAAAAAAAAGGGTTCAAAGCAGGGTTCAAAGCTTGAGCTTTCCATGCTGGTAGGAGTTCAGCATAATTCAGACTGGCAAAGAATTAATGCCCCAGGGCAGAATTGCAATTGTACCAATCTTTTATGAAGCTTATCCCTATTTTATACTTCTATTTTATAGACAATAACAGGTTTTTTTGGTCAATGAGTTATTAAGCTCTTTCTGTCTTGGACTGTGGTGACAAAGAAGGGAAATAATGATAAAGCAAAGAGTAGAGAATACAAATAGCCGGGATTTATGTATTTAGTTAGGAAATAATATTTATTTATTTTAAAAAAATTACAAGCCACCCAACACCAAGGTGACTCTGGACAGTTTATATAAAAAAACAACCAATATGGAGAAATCCCCATGTGTCCAGGCAAACACACTCCCTCAAACAGGAAATATAATCAACAAGGTTCCATAATCTCTAGTGGAATGTTGCACACAACCAGGAAGACAAACCTCTTGTCTGGAATGGAAAACCCTTTCATGGAGCTTTTACAAAACAGGAAACATTGACAGCCATGGAGACAGAATGATTAACCAGGATAATGTTACAGGATGTCATCTGGGTTGGTCATTGAGACCAGAAGTTCAGTCCTCTGAGTTTTTGGACTTGTGCTAGAGTTCTGAGGATGAAAGGTCAAAATATTAAACCTCTAGTCCCAGTGATCGACCTAGATTGGATCCTGCAAAAAGGGGATCCTTTCCCTTTCCTTGTATCAATAAACCAAACATGAGAACATAACCACAAAAATGTTAAAGCACCTTAAGAATAAGGAAGAAAAACAGCAGAAATATGGTGGGAAAATAGTAGTTATAATCATTTATCTTAATGTCTTTGAATGTATCGAGGCAGAAATAAATGTGGCATTTCAGCTAAATTCTGCATTTTCAAATTTGGGGTTTGAGTTTGTGTTATATTACTTCTGTGAGGGAAATGTTAGTAGGCCAAATCAGCTGGGATAAATCACCCTCCATAAATCATCATAAAAAAGGCAATTGTAATATCATTCAGCAGACAGATTCCAGAATAACTAGAGGTAGTCCTTACTGAATGACTTTAATTGGGAGGGGCAACTCCATCACTAAATGACACAGTTGTTAAGCAAGACTTGCAATTTTAGCAATTTTACTGCTAAAATTGACTGTGCTTGTCAAAAGCTGGCTTGCAAATGAGGATCACATGACTTTGAGATGTCACAACAGTTTTTTAAAATTTATTTTATTTGTTTGTCAAACATGTACAAGATAACAAGTATAGGTAGGAACATAAACATGAACAAAGGAAGTAAATGCAGATAAATTGATGTGTGTGCTGGTTGCAAAGCACCCAGATTATGACAACATGACCATGGGGGTGCTGTAAACTGGTCGTTGAGGCCCGGTCCCACTGGCCGACAGACGCAAAACGTATGCATAAAGGACACAGTGGAGGAGCAAAATTTCAGGGGTGGCTCTATCCGTTGTCATCCGCTCCAAAACGTGGCAAAAATTTGCATAAACAGAACAGAAAAGAATGGATGTGAGTAGTATGTAGCGGGGATGTTAAACGGGTGTTCATAGGAAGCCTAGCGGGTGACAGCGGATGGAAGCGGATGACACATATGAAGGGGTTCCGGAGGAGAATTTCGAAGTGGATGCATAGAGGAAGGGGCGGATGCATAGCAGATGAAGTGGATGCATCATGGACGCCTATAGGAAACAAAGGGGATGCCGTGCGGATGTATATTGGATGCAAAGCGTTCACTGCGCATGCGGGAATATGAATTGCGTCAGCTCCACAGATATAAAAGGATGCAGCACATGTGCAGTCAGCACACAGGGGAAAGACGTGCTGCCACATACATCTAGCAGGAATTCCATGATTCATCAGTCAGGCAAGAAGAGGAAGCCCGTGCTTACTCATTCCAGCCCTGGCAAGAAGGCCAGAACCAGCATCCCACCCCCGGCACTGACTCTGAAGCTGCTGCTGCTGCTGCTGTGGACCAGCCCCAAGGCCCTCAAAGCCCTTCTGCTGAAGGCCCTGCTGCTCAAGCCCCTGAAGGCCCTGCTGCTCAAGCCCCTGAAGGCCCTGCTGAAGCCCCTGCCAGAGGGAGGAAGAGGCAAGGGAAGCAGAAGGGAGAGAGGAAACAGTACACTGTTTCCGAGGAGCATGAGGATGAGGTGCTGGAATGGCTGAGGGAGAACGAGTACCTCTGGAGAAAGGGCCACAGACTGTATCGCGACACCAAGAAGAAGCAGGCAGCTTGGAGAGACAAGGCAGAGAGCCTGGGGTACACTGCAGAAGTACTCCTTGGATGGTGGAAGCACATGCACACCTGGTATGGCAAGCTACACCTCAAAAAATCCGGGCAGGCCGCTGTCAAGCTCACTGACTGGGAGATGTACGTTATGGCCAAGTGCAGTTTCCTGGAGGGTGAGATCCACCATCGAGGTAGCCAGGCGCCAGCTACCCTGTCCAAGTAGGTGTCTTCAGAAGGCCCCACAGCAAAGATCCACCCCTGATAGCTGCACTCCCCATGCTGGCGGACTTGGAGGATCCCGTGGAGGATGACACCCTGCTGTCACAAATGGAGGAAGAAACAGCAGCCACCAGAGGCCAACCCACCCCCTCCCCCACCCCCAGCTCCAGAGGATGCAGGCAGAGAGGCAGACTAGAGGGCCAGCACCACAGTGTGCTGTTGGAGATCAGGGACACACTGAAGACCACCACAGAACTTCTCTCTCAAGTGGTCCACAGCAACAAAGCATCCTCGGACCAGAACACCTTCATCACCTACGTGAGCCAGACCCTCAGGGACCTGCCTGAGGCCCAGTACCAGGTGATGAAGGAGAAGATCACAGCACTTCTGCACAACCCTCAAGGCCCAGCTGAAGCTGCTCCTACCCAGTCCAGGTCTGCTCCTCCACCCCAGGCGATATCAAAGCCCTTCCATGGCTTTCAACAGCCCCTCACCAACAAGGCTATGAGTACCAGGACTTCCCACAGTAGAAGCAGAACTTCCCAGTTCAGGCCCAGGTTCATCGCACGCCACAGACACCACTCCTCACCCAGCTGCAGATCAGACAGCCCCACTACACTCCTCCTTCCTCCACCCCACAGCCAAGCCTGTCAACGGACAATCTGTCATCAGTATTGGGCCTGACATCTCAAGTCCTTGATGAAGGGCCTCTCAACCTCACGGGACTGAGTCAGCTCTCGGACAGCTTCCTGAACACACCACCACCTGTTGTACCCTTGGGGCCAAGCACCCCAATGGTGCCTCAGACCAGCACTCAAGCCACAGCCACCTCCACAGTCCCTGCCCACTTAACAGCTGAGATCAGGGACATGACTCAGAGTGACTGAGAATAATGTCAGAGACTGAGTTGTACTTGTTAAGTTTATCTTTGTTTAAGACACTTTACTTGGTTCATTTTGCTTTTTTAAGAAAGTCATAAAGTTTACCTAAGAAAGTTTATCTTTGCTTAAGACACTTAATACAGTTTACTTGGTTCATTTTGCTTATTTAATAAAGTCATAAAGTTAAGAAAGTTAATAAAGGTTATCTTTGCTTAAGACACTTGGTTCATTTTTTTTACTTAATAAAGTGTTGGTGAAAACTTTGAAAAAATGGTGAACCCTTTGCATGCTTGTGGGTTAGATAAGGATAGCTGTGCGATAGAAAAACCTCCAGTGCAAGCATAGTGGGACTGTATGGTCCCCCATCCCAGCTGCCACACATATGGACCTTTTTTTATCAATAACAATTTATTCATTGATCAACACATTTTAAAATAATCAAAGCTCTTTATTAATGCCCTATTCATTGTAGGACCACTCAACATACATGGCACAATCTCATCAGTGTTATGCGACAGCCTCAAGGAAGCATCCATTAATCATCTGTCATCCTGTCTTGCCACTCCACTGCTCCAGCTGGGGAGTTGCACCAGTGCCTCAGTAGGTTGCGCTGCTTCTTCCCTTCACGTGAAGCTCTGTTGGGGCCTTGTACATCCACAGTGTCTATCAGGTTATGTCCTTGCCTCCATTCACCAGACTCCATGTCCCCATTCCCTTGTTGATGGTCGACAAGTCTGTTCTGCAACACTGGGTAGCGGGTGTGCATGAGATTGTGCAAGATGCAGCAAGCTTCCACGATGCTCCTAACAGTATGTGCCTCATGCTGCATGGTGGTGAGAAGTATCTGGAACCTGTTGGCCAGGATGCCAAAGGCGTTCTCCACCACCCGCCTTGCCCTGGACAGCCTGTAGTTGAAGATCCTCTCTTCACAGGTGAAGTATCTTGAAGTGTACGGCTTCATGAGGTAGGTTCTGAGGGAGAAGGCATCATCACCAATGATGAAGTAGGGAACATCTTGTGTGTCATTGGGTAGGGGGTCTGGATCTGGAAAACCCATGATGAGGTTGTGTTCCAGCCCATCCTTGAGGTCACTTGTGTTGTATACCTGGCCATCTGAAGCTGACCCGTTGCCTGAAGCATCGATGTACATGAACTTGTAGTCAGCATCAACCATGGCAAAGAGGATGATACTGAAGAAGCCCTTGTAGTTGAAATAAGTGGACCCTGAGTTGGCTGGAGCTTTGCAGGCCACGTGCTCCTCCACATATTCGATGATGGCCTGCACCACTTCTCTGACCACTTTGCTGATGCTGTTGAGTGGCACCCTCCATGCATACTGCATGTTTCTGTATGTGGTTCCAGAGGCCAGGTGCCACAGTGTCAATGCCACCTTCAGTCCAGGGTCCAGTTTGGGATGAAAGTTGGTGCTAGGCTTGGTCAACCTGGGTCTCAGACGCTCTACAAGTTCGTCAAACATGGCTGGTGGCATCCTCATGAAGTGATGGAATGCACGAGGGTCTTCATTCCTCAGCTCCACCATCAACTGGTCATACAGTCCAAACTCCATTCTTCTCACGATCCATCCTTGGACCCACACAGGTCTTGGACGTCTCCTTCTTCTCCTTCTGTGTAAGAGTTGAAACAGTCTGAACAGGTTTTGGTTCTGGTGATGAATGAGTGCAGCTATCATACAGACTGTGTCATGATCCATGGTGGAGAACAATTGATGACGTGGAAGACCAAGACCAAGGGTGAAGAGGTCTGTACACCATGGCTGCTGGACTCATACTGAGATCCAGATGATTTTCTCCCCCTTTTTATAGGAAATATCAGTTGTCCGCTAGGTGTCCTTCTACATACTCTAGACATACTCCAGACATCCTAAATATATGAGATACATCACAGATACAAATGTTTGCATCCATAAGTGCAGTGGAACCAGGCCTTAAGTTACTTTTTCAGTGTTAAGATGGATGGCCAATAAATTTTATAAGTAAATAAATAAATAAGTCATAGGAAGTGGGTCCTAAGAAGGAAATGGCAAGAACTGCTAATTCGGAAGATAATACAGAGAATCTAGTAAACTGATGTAAAGGGTACAAATCAACACCTGCATTTCCTCTGTCAGATGAGGAAAGCACATCTTTCTCCGCCTATCCTGGCTACTTTTTAGACAGGCATGATTGAGTGTATTTTAACAAACTGCATCACTGTTTGATTTTGCAGGTGCAGTGCCTCAGAGAGAGAGTCCATTCAGAGAGTGGTAAGGACAGCCGAGAAGATTATAGGTTCCTGATATTCAGGATTTTGCTATCTAAGCTATGTGCTTAGAGCTCAAAACATTCTTAGACACCCCACAGCCTGTTTCATGGCCTGTTTCTGTGGCTCACTTCTGAAAGGAGATTTTGAAGTATTTCTAGCAGAACTACAAGATTCTGTAACCGCTTTATTCCCTATTGGTTAACTCACAAGATTCATTTCTCTCACCATGTACATGTATACATCCAAAGCAAGCTGTGCTGTTTCTCCATGTCATACAATATATGTAGGTATATGCACAATTATTTATTTATTTAATTATTTTGTCATGTTTATGTAGTGCATATTAGAGGTGAAGGCCCTTTGAGAGCTGTTTGCAATGAAATATCATTTTAATGTATATTCTAAGTCTAAAATGTAACAATGTTATTGTTTTGTTTACTTTTAAGTTTGTGTCCTGGTGAACTATAATGCAATACCTCAAGTATTATTCATCTAGCATATTTTAACCTAGCATATTTTAATGTTTTAAAGAACATTATTTTGATATAAAATGATGATGCTAAAAAAATAATCCATTGACTTTAATTTGTAGTCATTTTCTGCCTACTGGCATGCTCCAGGTGTATGGACTTGGACCAGAATTCTGAACAATGGCTCCATTGCCTAGGGAATTGTGGGAGATAAATCTGTAGAACTGAATGGTACCCAGCCTGGTATATTTAACATGCCCAGTTCCATTCCATTAGTATATAAGGTATATACTCATATATAAAAACAAGTCAGAGTCTTTGACAGATTAGCTAATTAAAACTCAATTTTGAAGAACTTCTTTTTCCAAATTAACATTCTTTCAGGAAGGAGAATTGTAGAAAGAACTTACCAGAAGAAAAAACTGTTTACCATATCTTTGCCATCTTTCAATTACTATTAATTTTAAAATATTTGTCCTTTCATATTAGCTTTCATACTCTTACGAGTGAATCAAATTACAGCAGTGTGAGTTGAATTTCCACATGGTATCATCACAAGTGATCTAAAACATGTTCCCAGCATTGCAAAGGCATCCTTTGAACATGCACAATATATTTAATGAGCACTATATAATCATTTTTGCTTTTCAAGTAACTCAAATACTTCTGTGGGATCTTCCAGTATCTTACTACCAGAAAAAGAGAAGCTCCTCTGTCTGTTTCAGTACTATAAAAAGTAAAATATTACTACCCTCCCAATCTCAGCAGATGAACCATAATTTGTCAAAATCCTATATTCCCCCTCCTTTTTCCTTGAAAGATTCTACTTTTCTCTTGCCCAAATATATTTCTTAATTTAAAAAAAAAAAGGTTAGAAACAGGTTCATATAGCAAATTTTACTTGTCTAATTTAGCTTATTGGAAAGCACCATGGTTGCCAATATAAAAACATAACTGAGGGATGAGAGGAGAGGAGAAGGGAAAAGATACTCCAGAAAGAAGAAAAAGAATGACCTTTTCCATATCCTGTAGTCATGCATCTCTTGTATTTTGCATCTCCAGCAGCATAAGATAATATGTGAAGTATTTTTTTCTACTTTCCATTAAAATATGTGGTTACTTTTCATTCTCAGCTAAAACCAACAACTGATTCTCCTAACGCATCAGATTACTCTATTTGACACAGTATTCATTCACATCCCCGTTTTATTTTTGGCACTGTGTTTCTTGTGATGGGACTAAGTGCTGCTTGACTATTATCAGCCCAACAGTAGACATCTAGACAAAAGTACATGTGAGTAATTCTGCCAGTTTCAATTTCACTCAATTTTAATTCATTCCATTCCATTTCTAGTCCAACTTGCCATTAACATTTTTTAAAAAGGAAAGATGCTCACAAAATTGCAGATATTTATTATGTGCATTTCATATAATTCATACATACATTTTTCTTAACCAATTTTCTAAATTATATTCCTTAATGGAAAGTATTTTTGCATATACATTTTACAAGTAGGCATAGGTAAGTGTGCACTTTTCTCTACTGCACGTCTTTTGGCATTTGTTTTACCTACTGTACAAAATTAAAAGGTTTCTTTCACATATTGAAAGGTTAATTAGGTAAGCTTGCCTTAACCAAGATCCATATATTGACAGAAGCCCTGTCAGGTTTATATGGAATCAAATAATTGTTTACTCCAATAAAAGACAGTGAAATGATTGTATATTTAGTTATGCTGTACCTCACTAATTTATCTTTGAATTATGCTAGCAGTAGGTAGTGTATTCCTCCTCCAGATATTACTGAACTGCTATTCTCAGCAGATCCAGTTAAGAAGAAGGCTACTGGCAATTATAGTTTAGCTCCATCTGGAGCACCATCTGTTGCTTATTCTTCCTGTGGACCACACAAACCCACCTGTAATTAGGGACAGACAAGCCAAATCATCTGGAATTCATTCCATTCTCTTTCCTCATTCTTGAGAAGGAGGAAGAAGTGTTAATTCAAAAGCATACATATTTAAAATGTATTTTACATACACATGTAAACCAGGTGATTTGCTCCTCTGACCATATAGAGCAGGAGTGTCAAACTCAAGGCCTAAGGGTTGGATCCAGCCCACAGGATGCTTAGATCTGGCCTGTGGTGCTGCCCTGGAAACAGTGAAGGACCAGCCTACAGTGCCTCTGACAGTGAAAATAGACCTCAGGGAGGCCACGTAAGGCCCACCCAAGTTTCATTTTTGGCTGTGATGGTCTCCTACAGGTCTGCCATCGAAAGTGGAGGCCCATGGAGGCTGCATGCTCTGTTTTTGTTGACAGAGAGCTGCAGGAGGCTATCACAGCAGAAAATGGAGCCTCAACAAGTCACATTGAGCTGGCCATGTCCACCCTGGCCACTCCCCTAACCACCACTCCTGAGATCAAATACACCCTTGATGTGGCTCTCATTGAAATCGAATTTGACACCCCCGATGTAGAGTTACATGGTCAGAGGAGCAAATTCACAGTATAACTTACACAGTACAAAAAAAAAAAAGTTGTGTCTTCTATCTTTAGCAGAGTTGTCCTAAATATCCTTATCTAACCATGATGTTTTTCTAAAGGAAGAAAAAGCAACTAAACTCTAGCAGACAATAAAATACTTTCAATTACCTTTAAGAAAGAAAGAAAATAGATATGTCAAACAATTGTGCTATCCATCAGTAGACTGGTTGTCAGATTGTGTGTACTCTTCACTAGACAAGCTATCATAATACATGAATGTGTATTATCCATATAACAAAGGCAGAAATGTCAATGGATAGCCCAATAGTGATAGTAGAAGCTTCCTTGATAATCGGATTAAAATTGGAGAATTGACTAGGATAGTATTTCTTCATTCATTATCTAGCAAATACATAATGTTAAATGAGAGGCTGCTACATATCCAAGCTGATAAAATCCAAAGTGAGTTTGTAATTATTTTGATTTTTAAAGCAAAAAATACATTGTTCATAATAATGAATTCAAACTGCTTTTTATGGATTCTGGAGAATCCATGCAGGTTACAAAGGTATAAATTAGCTGTATAATTACCACAACAAATTCATTGCACAAAGGATAAAGGTGTAGGGACTCTCTAATCATAGAGTCATAAAATTTGAAACAGGTACTAAGGCTGTTTTGTTCAGAAAACACACGAGGTAGACCGGGTTCCAACAACAAATGCTTTATTCTTTAACTAGTCAGTCAATAGGAACAATAGGCTGAAGCCGAGGCCAGCCTTTTATACAGGCTGGCTTGCCTGCTTGTAGCCAATGGCAGTTGTTTAGATTTGCCGCCTTTCAGCAGCTCTTTGGATTGGTTCCTAGTGAACCAATCCAATGCTTAATTTATTTGACCAAACAGGTTTGCAGATTTGGAGTCACCCAATTTACATATAGAACACCCCTCCCCTCTTAGTTCAGTCCTACGTGGTGACGTAGTCTCGCAGGTAGGTGGGGCTTTTCTGGACTCGACTTGACTTGCACGGTTCATTCTTAGTGAAGACTTCGACCGGTTCGGATGGGGCTGCTGTGTCGTCCGTTCTTCTCCCTGGAACCGTCTGGAAGGGTGAGTCAGCCATTTTACCGCCGCCTGAGTTTCTTAGGCTGGCGGTTTTGCTGCTCCCTCCCATTTCCTCTGGGCAGGTCGAGCTGGCCTGGCTGGCCCCTTCCGATGGGTTCTTCACGCAAGTCTCTCCAAACAGTGAGTCTTTTATTTGCTCTTTTTGTTCATATGTTTCATTGGTTTTATTTTTTAACGGTTCTTTATTTAATTCTCACATTTCCCCCCCCCCCCACCTTAGTTGGCAATTCATCGGTTTTTTTGATGAATGGTTCTTTCTATATTTCGGGATCGAAGCTGGTCTATGTGCCGCTTCCATTCCCTGCCATCATCTACTGTTAACCAGTAGGATTTGGGGCCTGTTATTTGGGTAATTTGTCCTGGTAGCCATACTGGGTCCCCAGTGAAGTTTTTGGCGGAGACTAAATTGCCAGTTCCAAATTTTCTAAACCATGTAGAGGAGTCGGGGGGGGGGGGTTTCTGGCATGAATTCTGGGTGCAATCTATCAAGGTGTGACCTTAGTTTTCTCCCCATGAGTAGCTCTGCTGCGGACTTGTTGGTTGTGGTACTGGGTGTTATGTGCTGGAGTGTGAGCAATCGGTTAATTTTTTGCTGTACATCTCCAGTGTCCATTTTTTCTAACCCTTCCTTTGTAAATCGGACCATTCTCTCTGCCCTACCATTTGCAGCCGGATGGGCCAGCACGGTTAGAGCATGTCTAATACCTAGGGAGGCTAGGTATTGTTCAAAGTGTAGGCTGGTCAGTTGTGGTCCATTATCGGACACGAGGATGTCCGGAATGCCATGGGTGGCAAAAAGGCTGTCCAGTTGTTTTATTACTAATTCAGTTGTTGTTGATGGCATAATTTTTACTTCTAACCAGTTAGAATAGGCGTCCACAACAATCAGAAAGGTATGTCCTTTAGTTGGACCAGCGAAATCAATGTGGATTCATGACCAGGGGCCCCGTGGGATTTCCCAATCTCTAATGGGTGCTTTGGGTGGGGATGGTCTAATTGCTTGACATTTGTTACACGAGGTTACCCAGTATTCTATGTCCCTATCAATACCCGGCCACCAGACATAACTTCTAGCAAGGCTTTTCATTTTTACAATCCCCGGGTGACCTTCGTGTAGCATACTAAGTACCCTAGGTTGTAGTTTGTTAGGAATAACCACCCGATCACCCCACAGTAAACAACCTTTTTGAATAGAAAGTTCGGTTTGTCTGGTCCGGAAAGGTTTAAAGTTTTCAGTTTTTTGATTTTCTGGCCAGCCTTTACCTACCCAGTTAAGAACACGGGCAGTCAAAGAGTCTTTTGCGGTGGCTCTGACGACATCATAAGCTGATATGGGTAGATCGGGGCAAGTCTCTATTTGTAATGCTGTCATCGCTGGTGCCGGGTCTTCTTCAGTCGCTGGCAAGGGTGCTCTGCTTAAAGCGTCCGCATGTGAAATCTGTTTCCCCGGTTGGTGTGTCAGAGTGTATGAGTAGGCTGCTAGGAACTCTGACCATCTAGTCATTCTTGGGGAGAGGATATTTGGTGTCAGTTTGTTTCCCGCCAAAATTCCTATTAGTGGTTTGTGGTCTGTTATAATTTGAAAAGTCCGCCCGTATAGGTACTCGTGGAAACGTTTCACTCCTGCGACAATTGCTAGTACCTCTCTGTCCAATTGGCTGTAATTCCGCTCGGTTTTGGATAAAGTCCTTGAATAATATGCGACGGGAGCTTCTCTGCCATCAGGTAGTTGGTGGCTTAGGATGGCACCTACTCCAAATGGGGAGGCGTCGCAGGTCACTCTTAAGGGCAGTGTGTTGCTAAATTGAATGAGAACGTTTGATGATGTTAGCAAGCTTTTAATTTTTTGGAAGGCTTGCTTTTCTCTGTAACCCCAAGTCCAAATTGCTTTCTTGTCTAAAAGACGGTGCAATGGTTCTGCTATAGTGGCCTTATTTGGCAGGAATACATTATAGAAGTTAATTAGTCCTAAAAAGGCTTGTAATTCTGTCTTGTTTTTTGGTTCTGGTGCGTTTTTAATCACTTTAATCTTTTTGTCTGTAGGGTGTATACCCTCTCCGTCTATTAAATAGCCCAGGAATTCGACGCTATTCTTAATTAGGCAACACTTTTCTCTTTTCACTTTGAGGCCAGATTCTCTGAACTTAGTTAGTACTTCTTTGAGTCTTTTTTTTAATTGGGTTTCATCTTTGGCTCAGATCAGGACGTCATCAAAATATGATACGACTCCTTGTATGCCATTTAGGAGGCGTTCCATTAGACTCTGGAAAACGCCTGGGGCCACACTCACTCCAAATTGGAGTCGGTGGCACTTGAATGCGCCCTTATGTGTGACTATAGTCTGGGCTTCAGCAGTTTCTGGGTCCACTGGGAGCTGTTGATAGGCTTGTGATAGGTCAAGTTTAGCAAAAACTTTTCCTTTTCCCAGGGAGTGAAGCAAATGCTGGACTACAGGCACCGGGTATGCGCTTGGTTGTAATGCGTGGTTCAGGGTAGCCTTATAGTCACCACAGATTCTAACGGATCCATCGGGTTTGACCGGTGTGACTATAGGTGTTTCCCACTTGGCATGGTCCACAGGTTCTAACACCCCTTGGGCTATTAATTTGTCCAGCTGTTCCTCTATTTTTGCCTTTAGTGGAAAAGGAACTCGCCTGGCTTTTATTCTTCGTGGGGCTATTTGGGGGTTTAGACGGAAAGAAATGGGATTTCCCCGATACTTGCCAAGTGAGCAGTCAAAAACGTCCTGGAATTCTCGGATGAGGTCGTCTTCCCAGCCGGTTGTAGTTACTCGATCGATCCCGGTCATCCCGATGCCCAATGGCGTGAACCATTCGATGCCCAGGAGGCTTGGTCTGTCTCGGTCGACTATGGTCAGTGGTAGCACCTTGACGTGTTGTTTGTAGGCGACTCGGAAATGTCCCATGCCGACTACAGGGATTTGGTTTCCCTGGTAGTCCTTGAGAGTTAGGTGCTGCTTCTGTAATTCTTTGGGCTTGATATCTGGGACTAGCTGTTTTATTGTGTCCCACGATACCATGGAGAGGAAGGACCCCGAGTCCACTTCCATCTTGTAGTGCTTTCCTTCGATTTTTACAATGACTTTAACTTTCTTCCCGCTTTCCGTCTGAGTGCTCTTTATAGTGACAGTTTGGTGTGTATTGGCTCGCTTCTCTTGTTGCCACTTTCTCTCAGCTCGTTTAGGCTCAGTTCGTGTTGGGGAATTTCTGCGTCTCGTTGGGCTGTAGCTTTTTTTGTTCCTGCAGACTTTCTCGATGTGCCCTCGTTTCTTGCAATGCCTGCAGATGGCATCGAGAAATCTGCATTCAGCTCGGGAATAGTTTCCTCCGCAGCCAGCGCACTTCCGCCAATTCCTTCTTTCGCGCTCTTTTCTGTTTGTGAGCAAACGGTGGACCTCGTTGTCTTCTTCGCTCGATTCGCATGTTTCGCCAGACTCTTCATAGTGGGTTGTGGTGGCAGGCTGCTTTCTGTCTTTGGTTGGGTTTGTTTCTTCTCTGTGTGTGTTCATCTTTTTCATTGCGACAGCCGATTTTTTCACGGCTTCAGCGGCTGTGGCTTCCACGATGGCTTCGGTCACGGTGATGTTGGGCTTGTTGAGTAATTTACTGTGCGGTCGAGTCTCTCAGACCCAACACCACGCGATCCCTCATCGCTTCGTCAATGTTCAGGAAATCACACTCACCCCCTAATTGTCTAAGGGCAGCAACGAAATCGGCGACAGTCTCTCCCTCTCTCTGGTCTCTGCAGTAAAATTCGTGTCACTTTATTAAGTTTGACACCATCGGAGCATAGTGTGCTTTGAGAATTCTTTGAAATTCTGGCCACGTTAATTGTTTAACATCTCGGGGCTTCGCAAGGGCCTTTGCCATCTTGAAAACCGTTGGCCCACAGTGAGTCAGGAACACAGCTCTCTTGCGTTGCTCTGAAATGTCTTCCATTTCATTGCTCTCCAAATACATCTGGAAGCGGTCTGCATAGGAATCCCAATCCTCTTCGTTGGGATTGAAGGGTGCGGGCGGTGCATTGTTTCCAGGCATCTTGGTCGTCATCTGGACTTCTTATCACTGCGTGAAGGTATTTTTTTCGTTCAGGACGATCCCATCCTTGTCGCCAGTGTTTTGTTCAGAAAACACACGAGGTAGACCGGGTTCCAACAACAAATGCTTTATTCTTTAACTAGTCAGTAAATAGGAACACTTGGCTGAAGCCGAGGCCAGCCTTTTATACAGGCTGACTTGCCTGATTGTAGCCAATGGCAGTTGCTTAAATTTGCCGCCTTTCAGCAGCTCTTTGGATTGGTTCCTAGTGAACCAATCCAATGCTTAGTTTATTTGACCAATCAGGTTTACAGATTTGGAGTCACCCAGTTTACATATAGAACAAAGGCCATCTCCTCAATCTAGGAGTATAGCCCCTCTTCAATCCATGAATGTCAATGGAAATATTCCCAACAGGGGACCATCAAACTTAACCCCTTTTTGAACATTTCCAGAAAAAGGTAATTTGTACAATCTTTCTCAATTATGTGATTTAGCATTTTCTAATAATTGCAGTTTTCTTGAATTTAGGAGGGGTTTATGGTTGAAAGGGAGTGACTGGCCCAAGATCATCTAGCTAACTAAGAGTAGAACTTATGGCCTGCCAGTTTCTAGCCTAGAGCTTTACTATGCCAGACTAGCTCTCTGTATTTTTTTTATTTTTTATTTAGTCTACTTATGCCAGTAGATGTCACTGCTTGGAACTATATCATTAACTGAGGAGCTACTATTGCCTTTAAGCTCTGTTTCATTCCAGATGTGTTGGGACCACATTTGTAAGACTAATTAACAATATCATTAGATGGACATTTCTTATTATTCCATTAAGTATTGGCTTGAGCACAGATGGATCAGGTGTTCTTATCGGCGTAATGTAGTTTAATTACCATTAGGCCTAAAGGCATCAAACAGTGTACAACATTTATTTTAAATAAACATTTCTTTTACAGCTACATTTGATGCAAACCATCTGGGAAAGCTTAAATATTCTGTGTGGCTATTCATACAAGTTCATCTCATTTTTACCATTCATAAATGCAATTAATTTGCTGGGCAGTTCTGCCCAATTATGAAATAAAAGTAAGGTTTAGATCCAAGATTTTAGATTGGATTGGGTTGGGTTGATAGAGCTCTGAAGCCAACAATCAGGGTGTTAAGAGGTAGATCACAGGTTAAGACAGGCCCAGAAATATAACATTCTAGAAACATCAGAAAACAATGAAATCTAATGATGAAGTCCAAAGCTTTAATAGGCAGATCAGATTTAAAGATGCAATAGAGTTCATTGGCCATTTATTGATGTCCTAAGTGTCAGAAAATATGTACACACATGCAAACACACAGAGAGACACACACAAACACACTTTTCATCACATGGTGGTGTACCTAGCAAATTTACCGAGACAGATTTTAAACGCAACCCCTTCCCTTCATTGAGAGCCAGTTTGGTGTTGTGGTTAAAGCATCAGGCTAGAAACAAAAATGTGAATTCTTATTCCACCTTATGCACAAAGTGAGCTGTGTGTCTTGGGGCCATTTATTTTCTCTCTCAGCCCTAGGAAGAAGACAACGGCAAACCATTTTTTGAAAAATACTGCAAAAAAAATAAATAAAAAATCCACCTGCATGGAATAATCACCAGGAGTCAAAACTGACTTTTAAAAGCACACTTTCTTTTTCCTACTCTGCTACACAGAGCTGATTTTGAACCAGCTGATTGGCACACTGGTACTGGCAACCAGTCTCTGCACCTGCAGCCATCCTGCCACTAATATTCAGAAGTGACGCTGCAACCCTTATAAATATTCTACAACAAACCAGAAGCCATTGAAAATCTATTGAATATCTATGGTTACCTGACTGGAGTCTTCGTAGCCCAGTACATCATTCCTTTTATTTGCAATGTGCCTTTGAAGAGGTCACTGTGTTGAATTGAAACATCTTTTGGACATTTTGAAAGATCCTAGCATTTTCAGTAGCTTTAACCACTGTTTCTGACAGTATGTGAAAAATGTGTAGGTCTGGAATGGGATAGGGTCTCTTGCTTAAGCAGAGTTAAGAAGACCTCCAGAGTCCTGTCCAACTTGATTATACTGTTCCTGATAAAGGTAAAGGTTCCCCTCGCACATAAGTGCTAGTCATTTCCGGTTCTAGGACACAATGCTCATCTCTGTTACAAAGCTGAAGAGCCCGTGCTGTCCGAAGACATCTTCGTGGTCATGTGACCAGCATTACTAAACACCAAAGGCACATGGAATGCTGTTACTTTCTCACCAAAATGGTCCCTATATTTTTACTTGCATTTTTACATGCTTTCGAACTGCTAGGTTGGCAGAAACTGGGACAAGTAACAGAAGCTCACTTCATTACACGGTGCTAGGGATTTGAACCGCCGAACTGCTGACCTTTTCTGATTGATAAGCTCAGCGTCTTAGCCACTGAGCCACTGCGTCCCCTGTTACTGTTTTTAAAAGCAATTGAATTTTTTGTGAAATGCTCAAGTTATCTATTAACAAAAAATTACAGATCAACTTTCTACACTGAAATTAAAATATCAAATACTAATATTATATTTAATCTCTAAATATATATTGTACTTTTTATTTTATGACACTGTAATCCGGGGTGGAATTCAAAATCCCAACAACCGTGGATGACCCGGGACATGGCACAAAGGCAACACAGTCCCATAAGTAAGAAAGGTCCCTTTAATTCCTCCAACTTTGCCCCCAATATCCAGGTTACCTTCGGCTGGAGAAAAAAACTCTCCCAAGAATAGTCTTTAAGTGGAGGAAATTCAGTCCAAAAACAAAATATATACAGATTGTAAATAAAAATCCACACAAACCACACTGCAGGTTTATTAACTTGACAGGGCAGGAGAAGGAATTGCAGACTTGAAAGCCCAACAAAACACACATAGTGGAGAAGATGCCAGGAACCCAGATAAGCCTCCATGATACCAGATAATTCACAGTTTGCTCCCAACAACTTTACTGTGTTCACCCTCTCTTTTTAAACACTGTGTTCCCAGTTGCAGCTAATGAAGGGAATCAGGGCCTTTCCTCCCCTGTAAGCCACACAACTCACATTGCTCTATTTTCCATTCCTTCCTGCATGCCCTAGGATGAAGAAGGGGTGGGCCTGGGTCTTCCTCTGAATTCCCTCTCCCCTGCTCTGCCCAGCCAGCCTTTGCCTTTCCCCAGTTTCTTGTACAGCCAACAGCCACACTCTCACTCCCTGTCAGCTGCTTGGCCTCCCCCTCCAAATCAGACTCTGGCAGGGACATGACAAACCGGTTCTCTGCCCGGTTGCTGGATGGGCATGACCATGGTGGGTATGGCCCATCAGAACTTCTGAGGGGGTGTTCTCCAGAGTCCTTCCCCAAAGTCCAGAGGCTTTCCTTGGGCCTCTGGGAGGGCGAAAACAGCCGCCCCTGGGCTCTGGAGCCCTCTGGAAGCTGGAAACAGGCCCATTTCTGGACTTCTGGAGCTTTCACCCTCCCAGAGCCTCCCTGCAGACCTTGCACTTACCTATATCCAAAATGGGCTGTGTGGAGACTCTTGGGGGAGGAGAGGAGGGGGGCAGGGCCATCCAGTCAACTACCAGTTCAGTGAACCAGATGTAAATTTAACATCTGGTTCACCCAAACCAGCCTGAACTGGCTGAATCCCACCCCTGCTGTAATCCCTTTTACTGGAGTGGAATCAGGGTGATTTAATGGAGCTGAGTTTTTATTGGCCGGATGCCCTTCCTGATGCCTACGCGGAGTATGCAACAGATATTTTCTCTTTGCACTCTGATAGAGAAGCATCTGTGGTTGCCTAGGATTGATTGATTGCACCACTTACAAATATACAGTATACTATAAATATGCAAAAATGTTCCCAAAGACATCTGATACAAGCCATAACATCATATATGCTATCTCACTGGAAAAATCATGCAAATTATGTATTTTCTGACATTTGTGTAAGGACATCAAGATGTACATAATGTCATTTAACATACACACTCCTTGTTATACTTTCTGGGCGCTCATTAATCCAGAAATTTGATTCATGAATCCAATTTTCCAAAATCATGGAAAACTATTGTTTAGACAAAGTAGACTTGATTCTTTTTTCAACAGAAACAGCAATCAGAGAAAACCATGGACCATAATCCAAAAGGGAAAAATCCTTTTAAAAATAAAAAAATGAATGCTCAAACCCAAAACTAAAAAATGCTTTACTGATGCTATATATATGGTTTTTAAATGCTAAACAAATTCATCTGGGGATCAAGATTTAGATATGCTGTACACCTATGATTCTTGGTACAACATTTGCATTTTCTCATTTTGGGAAACAAGATGTGAAAAAGATGTGAAAAACATACTAATATAATTTGTATAGGTACAGCAACAGCATCCTGATTTTCAGGTGATTGGATATTTTACTCATTAGCCTACAGGATCTAGTTAAGAGGGAAAGGTGAGATCTAACACTCTTTCTTTAGAGAGACATAATAATGAGTTCTAGTCTAAATCACTCGATGTTCTAACAGGAATGATGGTTAATGGACTGTAATTATTTTGTATTAAAGTAGCAAAACAGTTTTCTGCATTTCGAAATGGGGACAAAAGACACACTGGAGCTATAATATTAGCAGACCTATTAATTTTTACAGGGGCCACAGATGCTCCAACCCAGCAAGAATTATGTAACAGCTGAAAAATATGCAGTATTAATTGAATGGGCACCTTTCCAAAAAAGCAGCATCTTTTCTCAAATATCTATCAAAGGTAAGAAGGAGTTGTTTCTTCTGGTTTTTTTCTGTTACTACTATTCTTTCTCTTGACTGTTCAGCAAAGGATGACTAGCTTTAAATATGTCCTTCTTGCATATATGTATGTGAGAAGAGAAGAGAGAGAAGAAAATGACTTAATTGAAAGTAGTAAAGATTAGCCCCAAATAGCGCTCTGCTTAGAATGGGATATGACAGGAGTGTCAAACTCACAGCGTCATGGCATTGTCACATGATGTATCATGATTTTTCCCCCTTCACTAAACCAAGCATGGGCGTGGCCAGCACATGATGCATCCAGCACATATATTGGGAGTTTGACACTTCTGGGATATGATATCCCTGCTTCACCTGCAGAGGTATTGATTTGATTTTCATGAAGTTCAAACAAAGAGAAGAGAAATTTGATCAAAGTGTTTTACATATTTAACAATCATCTCTGGTTTCTCTCTGGCCTTGTCCTTTTTTTATTTTTCAGCCCATATTGTAGCTTTCTTGAAATTAGGCAGCTGTTGCTGAGCTTTAGCCTAAGATGCCACAAGTAGTCTGGCTCCTCCATTTCAAGTAAAGCTATTGGAAATCTCCCATTGCATCCCATGCTATAGCAATCCATCATCTTTATTGTACAAAAAGTTAATCAATCAATCATTTGTTCTCTTTCTCAATAAGGTCAATTACAAAACAAAGCAAAAGTAAAAAAAAAAAAATCACTAAGATGGCTGGATCCATCTTATGGTGGTTACCCGTATCTGGCCAAGAAAACTCAGTGCCTGCTGAGTAATTTGTAAACTAGTAAACTAGTAATTTGGTTAATGATGGGGGAAAGTGGTAAGTGCAATTATGAAATACTGAAATCTTGATCTGTTTGTTTTTTGAAAAAACAACAACAGAAGGGTGAAATTTTGAACTGCCAGCAGCATCCAATCAAAAGGCAGGATTATGGCAATAAAAACATAGGTTATGGGAATGGGGGTTGTTTTCTTAGAGAATGACCCCTTTCTTCAGTTAGAACCTTCTCTGTATCACTAAGTTGTAAAAAGAACCATGTTTTTTTTTAAAAAAAAAAAACCTACCCTGCAATTTCAAATTTTATACACCCTGAATTCTCCTGTTCATCTTTTCAGCTGCCCTGACATCTGGGATCAGGCCCTGCCAAGGATCCTTCACAATCAGTTCTTGTCATGCCATTTATTTCCCAGCTTCAGTCAAGTAAGCCAAGATTAAATCTGCTCTCTCCTTTCAGCAACTCTGAAGGCAGCAGCAAGATTTCACTGAGACTCTATTTCACAGTGAACTGAGCGGATTCAATCTCCCAGAATAATGTGTAGATTGAAACATTCATCCCTCAAAAGGTGTATAATCCCTGAAGTTTTGCGATGTGACCCCAGGCTTGAAAATGCATTTTAAAATATGTAATTTGGGATAAAATATATTTGGCAATGCAACTTTTAGGATATATTGTTAACATGAGGACATTTTTGTTTAATATGTTTGTGCAAACTATTTGGAGGAGTGTTTTGCATTGAGTGAAGCATCTCTCTCTTAAAGCATTAAGGATCAGCTAAATCAGTGCAATGTAAAGGACAATGGGGTAGGCCATGATTGAGAGATGGGGAACCCACAAGTTTCATAATTAAACTGTTTCACTATCATACAGGTTCTAAAGTCAGAAGGATTTTTTTCCCCCAAGCTGTATTTAAGAGAAATTTAGCATCTGCAAATTATGCTCATTATTTTTGGCCCTAATTTCTGTGCCAGGGGAAATAGTTCCTGGTCTTCCTTATACAATTTTTTTTCATGTACCTTAACACTGATGTATGTTCCTCCTTCAGTAATTTCTCCATGCTGACCATCCCAAGTTCCTTCAGTCTGTCCCCATCGGACAGGGGTGTCAAACTGGATTTCATTGAGGGACGCATTAGGGTTGTGTTTGACCTCAGGGGCCATGTTGGGGATGGCTGGAGTGGGCATGGCCAGTCACTCATGTTGGGGGAGTCACCTGTGGAGGCCCAAGCACTCTGCCAGTGAAAATGGACTCCTAAGCACCATATTCAGCTGCAACAGCCTTCTGCAACCCTCTGCCAGCAAAAATAGAACTAGGGGTGGGGCAGCAAGTGGTCCTTGCAAATTCTGTTTTTACTGGCAGAGGCACCATGGGATGGTTCTTTGCTGTTTCCAGGGTGGGCCAAATCCAGCCCACAGGCCTTGAGTTTGACAGCCCTGCCATAGGGAATGTCCTGTGGGTTTTAGACCTGTTCTAGCCCAGTTCTGCAACTCAACAGGACAGACACAGACTTCAGAGGAAAATTAGGACTGCAGAAAAAACAATTACGACCAACCTTCCTTCCATCGAGGATATGTATAATGCACAATTCAAAAAGAGGGCTGTGAAAATATTTACAGACCCCTCACATCCTGGACATAAACTATTTCAACTTCAACTATTTCAGCGACACTAGAGAGCACAGCACACCAGAACAACTAGACACAAGGACAGTTTTTTCCCAATGCCATCACTTTGCTAAACAAATAATTTCCTCAACACTGTCCAACTATTTACAAAGTCTGCACTACTATTACTATTAACCTTCTCATCACTCCTTATCACCCATTCTCTCCCACTTGTGACTGTATGACTGTAACTTTGTTGCTTATGTCCTTATGATCTATATTGACTGTTTCCTAGTATGATTTGAGTGCTTATTGTATCCTATAACTATTATTAAGTGTTGTACCTTATGATTCTTGACTTCTGATGAATGTGTTTTCTTTTAGGTATATCAAGAGTATTTTCACCAAGACAAATTCCTTGTGTGTCCAATTGCACTTGGCCAATGCAGAATTCTATTCTATTCTAGTCTAATCTAGTCTTCTATTCTATTCTAATATCCTGAAACTGGGGAATCCCCAATTATACACAGTCCTCAATTATAGTTTTATCAGTTCAGACTATGGGACAATAAATATTTTATTTCATAAATTTTTGATACCGTTCTTCTGCTAATGCAGCACAGAATCACATTTATCTTTCTAGCAACTGTCTCACATGATTGACTAAAACCTTTCAGGGACATGGCTGCTCAGCACTTCCAAGGGTACACCTCACACTTCTTTAAATGTTCTGCACAAATACAGTTTCATGCTTTCCCTTTGGGAATAAATACAT
>BLBF01000003.1:81744846-81767024 GCA_015471245.1 Laticauda colubrina | reverse complement strand
AGGAGCAGTGCCAGCAGAGTAAGCACCAGCAGAAGCACCAGCACCAGAAGCAGCATCAGCAGAAGCACCAGAAGCAGAATCAGCAGAGTAAGTACCAGCAGAAGCACCACCTCCAGAAGCAGCATCAGCAGAAGCACCACCTCCAGAAGCAGCATCAGCAGAAGCCCCAGCACCAGAAGATCGAGCCCGGGCAGCAGAAGCCCCAGCAGAAGCAGAGTCAGGGCCAGGGGGTGGGAGGGTGGCCCTGTCCCTCTTGCCAGGGCTGGCAACAGATGGCAGAGGCTTCCGTTTCTTCCCCATGGTTGTTGGATTGCTGGCTGGCTGGCTGGTTGGCAAGCTGTGTCTGGAAGCAGGTCTTTCCTTTGAATGGTGACCTACTTGGGAGCTGCTTCCCTTTATATCCACGGGGCTGACACAATGCATCCTCCCCGCATGCACAGTGAACGCTAGTCATCCGCTAGTCATCCGCTAGGCTTCCACTAGGCATCCGCTAGGCATCCGCTAGGCTTCCGCTCTGCATCTGCTTCATCCGCTCAGCGTCCACTCTGCATCCGCTCTTTCTGTTCCATGTCCGCTTTGCTGCACTCCCCCAGAAGCCTTGCGGATGTGCCATCCGCTCTCATCTGTTTCCATCCGCTAGGCTTCCGTGGAGCATCCGCTTTCCATCCGTCCTACGTCCTCCCCCCGTCCGTTCTTTCCCGTGTTGTCCGCTCTGGTTATGCAAATTTTTGCCCCTTTTGAGAGTGGATAACAACAGATGGAACATTTTTCTCGTCCACTGTGTCCTTTTTACAAACGTTTTGCATCCGTCGGCCAGTGTGACAGGGCCTTAACAAATGATTAACTAACCAATCCTCCTATATAGGAAGAAATAAGAGGCTTTTAATGCCAATGAAGCTTTTGTTTCGCAATAAGTTCTTCCTTAATTCTTCCTTAATTCAGAATTCTTCTGTATTTCATTGTCCACCTGTTCTTATTCCTGATTTCTTTGATTCCAAGTTCCAGTTTTCCTTTCATCTTGCCTTTATCTAAAGTCCTAATTTCAATCTCTGATATCTTGTTCTCGATACATTTCTCCTTTGATTCAGCTGAGATGTTTTGAGGTTTCCCTTCCTCAGTTGGCTGAGTTCCTGTGGATATAGAGGAGGTTAATCAAGCTAAGGAAGAGGTTCATCCTATAATCCTTCTTGAGCACAGTTCAGATAGCTTGGACAGCTTTGCATACCTATTATATGCACTGAGGCCTTCTCATAACTAATTCATACTCTGAACTGGTTTCCAAAGTCATTATGAAAAGCAAGCAGGAGATGAATGGGTTATCACTGAGCAAAAGTAACAGGTCCTACTTATTTCTGCATCACTAGAAATGCAGTAACTATTTCATTCATTGCTTTGGGCTGTTTTTTTATGCCAAAATGTAATACTTTTTAGCAAACAAAATATCATAAAGCATTCAATAATCTATCTAAAGGTATCTAGTTTCTGAAATACAGTATGAATGCCTAATAAATGTGGATGAGATGCAGGGTAGAATCTCAAAAGACAGTGCAAAGATATATATTTGGAGAACAGATCAATCTGTTAGCCTGAAAGAGAGATGAAGGGGAATGTTCTTAATTATTCCCCTGCAACTTGTAAATCATTAAACGATGTAATTATTACAAAAGAGCAAATATCAGATTCCTGAATTTTAATCATGTTCTCATCAGATTTTTCAGTCAAATCATTTTAGTCTTTAAATCATTTATTAAGAATTAAATCTCTGGTCCCAATGGAAACAACAGCAAAATCCTCTCATGGCTCATGAGCTGATTTTTTTTTCTATGGATGATGTTTTATGCAAAAAAAAAAAAAAAAGCTGTTCCACAAAAAATATTTTTAATATAGTTTGATTAATTTTTGTAATAGATTGACAGCAAAATGCACTCATTAATGAATGGAAAAGTTCCAACAGAAAAGAGTATCTATAGCTCAGGACTGAATCATGCAATCCTTGGTGTTCTTTCTCTGAGCCTGATTGTTTGCTTGCAGATATTTCTTTACTAGAAAAATTTCAACCCTAGTTTCAGCTGGGAAATTGTGAACATCCTAAAGCAAGCTAAATCCAAGAATTTGGCTTTCAGAGAAATCAGCCATTAATAGACACACACATCACACAGCAGTTACACATCATTCAAAAGAGACAATTAAAAGAAAAACTTAATAATAATACTTTATTTGCAGTCACAGACCAAAACACAAGTACAACAAAAGAAGAACATGGGAAAATTAGTCATGAACAATTGGTCACCAAAAACTTGACAAAGGGGAATTACAGTGTTCTTCTCTGATGGTTACAGCACTTAAAAAAAAATAATAATGGAAACCTGAGAAGTGATGTATGAGGAGCCATTCCCTAGACAATATAAGAACAAATTACTAACATTGGCTCTAGAAGGGTCTGTTTCAAGGAGAGACAGTAACTTAGATCTGCCTGCGTTATACATAGGACAGTATAAAAAGACATGCTCCACAGTTTCAACCTCAGCTCTGTCACAGGGGCATAGCCGCTTGTTAATCGGGAGCCTCTTAAATCGCCCATCCAGCAGTACTGAGGGCAAGACATTAAAGCGAGCGAGGGAGAAAGCTCTTCTATACTTGGGAATGGTTAGAGTACAAAAATGGGAAGCATCCTCAGTCCGTAATTATTAAATTGGCTGAAGATCAGAGGGGAGCAAGTTTTGTTAGCTCTGGCTCATAGATATTGCAAGTCAATGTCCACAAGCCATTGAACTACCCTAAATTGGGTGTCCTTAAGGCCATTATCTCCCAGGGCATTCCCCGTAAAACCTAGCAGGTATAATTTCTTCATCAGCTCCCTCTCCCAACAAGAAATATGAGAGTCAGCAAATGCCAGGGAGAGGTAGCTACCAGGAACTGCCAGAAAGAGCACATGAAACCACCATTTAAAGGTGTTAATCCATGCCATACATTCGACTGAGCAAGTGCCCAGTTCCAGGTACATTGGAACAAAACCAACACAAGGACAAAGACCCAGAAGTTTTCTAAGAATGACAGCCTGGGTTCTTTCAATACAATACTTGAAGCCCCATATCCATATGGGAATTCTGTAAAGAGTTTGAGCCAAAGTTTTGGCTTTATAAATATGCAGAGTAGAAGGAATAAACTGACCTCCTTGGGTATAAAAAAAAATCTTAAAATCTGCTGGTGACTACAGGAGGTCGAATTCAGCATCTGGGTTTGATGCCTAGTCCAAGCACTGGTGTTCTGAAATTGAATACCTAAATACTTAAAATGGAAAACCTGCTTAATAGCATTACCATTGATAGCCCAGTTATACAATTTCCAAGCTCCAGAGAACACCAATACTTTGGATTTGTCTCAAGTGGTTCTCAGCACAGTAAGACCCAAATGCAGAAAGCAATCTTTTCAGACCTGGCCTTGACAATGAAAGGAGGGCCACATCATCAGCATAAAGAAGAAGTGGGAACTTCATAGTTGACAGCTTTGGGACATGGGACTCAATACGTCCAGTGTGAAAGGCCAAGTCAGATAAGAATAAATTAAACAAAAGAGGAGCCAGAACACAACCCTGCCTTACTCCGTTCTTAAATGGGATAGGATTTGAAAGTTCTCCCTGCAAACCACACATGGCCTGATTAGAGGTCTGGTTGTACAATGATCTAATTAGGAACAGAAGACATCTATCGATAGAACTTTTGAGCAGTTTTGACCACAACAGTCCCCTAGGGACTGAGTCAAATGCTGACTTTAGGTCGATAAAAGCAGTAAAAAAATTACCACCTGGCATGGTAGTATATTTATCAATCAGGTGTGCTAAGACAAAGCAGTGGGTCCAATGTGACACAGCCTGCTTTAAACCCAATCTGTTCAGCACCAATAATATTGGACTCCTCAACCCAAGTGAGAAGTCTACATTGGAGATATTTAGTATACAGTTTTCCAGTGATGGAGAGCAGCCTTATGGGGTGAAAGTCAGCTGGGGTGTTTCTATTTTCTTGTTTAAAAACTGGAACAATAATTGGTAAGCTTCAGGAGGTAGGGATCCTGCCAGAGGTATTGATATGCATGAAAAGTCTTGCTAAGAGAGGAATCCACCATTTGGGATTGGATTTTAGCAAATCAGGGGGTATAGCATCAGGGCCAGGGGCTTTGCCTGACTTGAGTTCGGAGATAAGCTTGGTAATCTCAGCATGAGTCACGGGTTTCCAGTCAGGAACTGCAGGAGGCAGCTGTGGCCCAAGCACGGTTGAACTTGTTGATACCTGGAAAATTGCCAAGAAATGGTTTTCCCAATCTCTGTTGGAAATACAGCAGAGGGAGAGTTCTTGATGACCCAGCAAGGAGCTGGCAACAATTTGCCAAAATAATCTGTTGAATGGAGAGGAGAAGTAGATCCCACTTCTCTCTCTCTTTAGCTTTCTTTTTCTTAGCAATTAGTCCTTTATACTCCCACTTCAAGTGATAATAGTCCTCTGGTAGGCATTTATCCCCTCAATTACAATAGAGCAGGTAAACCCAATTAATCTGGTTCCTGAACATTAGACACTCTTTGTCAAACCAAAAATTACTTCTTGAATGATATGGACCTCTCAGTCTACAGACAGTTCCTAGCTCCCTTTGAATACTATTAATTAGTGATTCAAAGGCTGAGATTGTCCCTGGGCCACTACTTGTTAGGGCCTGATTGTATAGGTTGAGACACTCTGGAGATGATAAAAAGGAGTGGAACTTTTTTTCAGTAATAGAAGACCATTTGATCCTCCTTGTGTACAAGGCCACATAGGGATCTAATATCTGGAGATCCTTAGGGAGATGTTTATTTGAGGAAAGCCCAATGATTGTAACCAGGGGGTAGTGGTCACTCTCTGTAAGGCAGTCCACATAGAAAGCATGGACTGCCTTTCTAAGAAGCTGGGATACCAGCACAAAATCAATAACACTACTCCCTTGTGAAGAACTAAAAGTAAACTAACCAGCTAGATCACCTAGGGTACTCCCATTAAGATTTATCTTATTGTGTTGGGCTGCTAAAAGGGCTAACTGAATGCCAGCAAAATTTGTTAATTCATCCTTAGAATGTCTGGCTGAAATCAGGTGTCCTATGGCCTGGAGGGTTTCTTGGGAGTAGAGTGCCTCAATCGATGGAGGAACTTGGACTCTCAATAGGGCATTAAAATCGCCCCCTATAAGGATGTACAGCACTGGGAATTTAGTTTCCATACAAGTAATGTAATTCTCCAGCACACCCCATTAGTATCAGCTTGCCTCATTGTCGGGGGAAGATAAACATTGTACACTAACAGTTTGCTGCATCCTCTCTTAATTAGGAGCACCATCACTAAAGAGCCACAGGGGGCCAGCTCCACTGTCTCCACTTTCAAAGAAGTAGAGACCAAGCAAGCTAGACCACCTTAGGCCTTCCTTTCGTAGATTGTCTGGTGGCGGCCAAGGAAATGACCATAAACCCTGTAAGGGATATCTTATCGCATGCCCAGGTCTCCTGAAGCAGGACCACATCAAATGAGTGAATATAGTTGGCAAATTCTGTGGTACCACACTTTCTCCTCCAGCCTGCTGTGTTCCATGAAAGGCATTTAAGTGTGTGCCAGATTTAATAGTCATTCTGTGTGATTAATTTTTCCCAGAGTGCCCTTCGGATCCAAAAAGATATACCCATTCTTAAGTGGCAGAGGATGCTCTTAGGAAGCAAAGGCAGGGAAGGAGGGAGGGGAGGCGAACCTTGTTTATGGGGCTGTAGAGCTCTTACTGCACTCCAATTCGTACTTGTGACATTCATTTGTTGCTTAACTGGCAAGTATTCAGCAGCATCAACAGATGGAGTTTGAAGTAGCCCTGGATCTTCAAATTTACGAATTAGACATTCTGGAGAGAGCACCAAGGGAACTTCCATTGGTAAATCAGTATAGACTCCCTGAAGTCCAAGGGAATCTTTATCAGGTAGTGAAAGACTCCAGAGCTTGGATTTGTCTGCATCCAGACACTTTATGATTTGGGCCTTTTCTGATTGTGGAAGTGCACAAAAGGAGTTGAAAAGCTCTGTCTCCTCCTGGTTCCAGAAATTGTCTTGACATAAGTCAGTCTCATAAATAGATGGAATCCCAGAGGCACTGACCTGGGGCTTATTTACTAAGGAACCTTGGGTGCCCTGGGCTGGTGTCGCTTCCTTTGGGGCCATTTCTTCCCAGCTGATCAAATCAAGGGAAGCTTCTAGTAAGATGTTACTCGCTGAGGGAGGGTTAATTTGACCAGTTGGAGGAGGAACAGTCAGGCTACCATCTGAGAGGATGCCAACTGGAGGTTTTGCAGGAATTTATATAATTAGTATGTGATGTAGTATCTGAGATGGCATTCAAAGTTGGCACATTAATATGTGCTGCTGCTGATCTTTTGGGGGCAATAAATCTCCTGCCAGTCACAAATTGTTGATGACGGAAGAGTGGCTTAATCGACATATCTTTGAAGACTCTTCTTGGCAGAATGCTGAAGGATCTTAACAGGGATCCTCTTCTGAAAAATAGTTTTGGGGTGTTGGAGTTGTCAAAACTGAGTAGCACTCTAGTGCAGTATTCAGGAGAGGGTAAAAGTTCAACCTTCTTCAAATCTAACAAGGGAACAAAAGAAAAATTTGGAAAACACCCGTTTTCCAGCAGCCAAAACTTAGATAAGCAGGGATTAACACCAGTCAAACAATCAAGCAGAAAACAATGCCCTAATCAAAGAACTACCAAGGAGAATACCACACTCTCATCAACATGAGCAGGGAAAGCCCCTCTATACAAACTCCATACTCTGTACTCACTAGCCCTGATGATGTTATTGAGTTTGGTATGAAATGTCTGTAAGTTAACAATCAAACTCAAGAAACATCAAGGACTCCATGTGGAAAAGTTTCAAAAACATTCATTTATATTTCATCTACTTTTTTTAGGTTACAGATGGTCATGTTTTGAACATCTGTAAAAAAAGAAAAGAAAACTTAGACGATTGATATTTCTCTTTTTATGCCATTTATATCCTGATTTTTCATTTGTTTTATTTATAAACAGCTAAAACTAGCTATTTGGGGTACAATACCATATGGTGCACTGTCCAACACTGTTTGTCATGCTTGTCTCATGCTTGTCTCATATCTAGTAAGAGCAGAGGATCATGAAACACACCAAGACCATTGTTCTTTTTTGTATAGGAACACAAAATCCCATCAAAAAGTGGCTGCAACCCAATTCCTGAGTTAATTTTCTTCTGCCCAGGGACACCCCCCATCATCTTGCAGTATAATTTTAATGTATTCTCCCTTGTTCAGTCAGAAATTACATTCTATTGCTAACATTTTGATAAATGTTTTTCAATGCTATAGATGTTAGCAAATTTGGTTTCAAAAATGTATTATTAGAAACATAATAATGGAAAGTTGAGATAAGTTCATTCAATCACCCACTCTCACTCATTCTTGACATTCGTTCTATGAAACAATGTATAGGCTGGGTAACTATGAGTTGTTAATTGGCTGCTGTATTAGCTACTTTACATGGAATTAGTTTCCCAATGAAAACATATATCCATTCACAGAGAGAGCTTTCTTATGATAAACCCTTAGCACACCATCATGCTTATTTCTTGTTTAATGACAATTTAATTGAACTGCCCCTTGGCTTAGAAGAAAACTTCAAACTGCTGTGAACTTCAAAAATTACCTGTCCCCTTGAGCTATATATGCTGCAAAATCAGGCTGGCAAAACCATGAGAAAGGTAGAATGGACTTGACCCTGAAGACCAAAAACAAGGAGTCACATTTTATGTCAAATCCCACGAGGCTACCAAATTCAGCAAACAAGAATCATTTGCATTTCCAGAAAGATCTTGATTGCCTTGTAAGGCAATGTACAGAATTTTTAAAGTTCCCCCAAATAAATTCCCAGCTCAATTTATACCTAGAGTAAAACAAAGGCAGAGTTACTCTGAGACTGTTGCTCATGCTTCCTTGCATTCAAAAATCTTTTTCTCAATACTTATTTCCTGCTTGAATTATTGTACTGAGCACTCTGTATTCCCAAAGTTAGTTGGATATTGTCCCTGCTTCCCCAATATTTTCTAACATGAATCTGCCAGATAGACGTAGATATATCAACAAAAGAAAGCAAGCAAAGGCTCAGAACATTAGCTTCTATAAATTAATTATATTATTTTATAATCACTGGTTTATAAATAATCACTGGATTCTGAGAAACATATGACTCACCAAAATGGTGCCACTAGTTTCTTTTAACATTTTTTCCCCTTACAATACCAGGTCCTCATGGACTTACTGAAACTATGGAGACAAAAAGTACTCTTTTTGGATGTTTGTATGCAATTTCAATCAAAATAAAGCTGGAAGGCACCTTGAAGGTCTTCTAGTCCAACTCCCATTCAAGCAGGAGACCCTGTACCATTTCAGACAAGTGGCTGTCTAACCTTTTCTTAAAAACCTCCACAACTTCTGAAGGCAATCCGTTACACTGGTTAACTGTCCTCACTATTAGGAACACTGGTTACACTGGCTAACTGTCCTCACTATTTCTCCTTAATTCCAGGTTGCTTCTCTCCTTGATTAGTTTCCATCCATTGTTTCTTGTTTTTTGTTTTTGTTTTGGGGTTTGTTTGTTTTTTTGCCTTTTAGGGGAAATAGGAGAACATACTCAATTCAGGATTGTCCTCTGTTGAAAAAATCTATTATTTTTGAACATTTCACACATAAGATAGCACAGGAAGCAATTACTTCTACTGGTGACCAATTCTCAGCAGTTGCCATTCCCCCTATCTCCCCTTACAAAAGTGCCTCCATGGAACAATACCACTCATCATATTCAAGTCTTTTTTTCATGGATACTCTAAGTAATGTTATTTTCCCCAACAGAGATATTAATCCCAAAGGATACAGAAACATGTCAGTGCAGGAAGAAGTCAGAGACAACTGGAGCTGTGAGATAGATGGCAGGATAATGTGCTATGTCTTCATTGAAGGAGGAGTAAAACTGAAATAGAGTAGCTAAAACATCTCCAGGTGAAAGCCTGATTTGGAGAGAAAACAAAGACAGATAGCACATTATATGGCTGATTGCAATTGGCCAAAACATTAGGAGACAATTGGCTTGGATATTGGACAGCTCTGCCTTGGGACAGGATACCCATTTAGATGGGCAGCAGTTCTATCCTTGTTACTGGATTTTGAATCTTGATATCCTGATTGAGTCTGAAAACTACCTTTCCTTAATGTTGGAGAAATGTTGTTCTCTTTTTGTGCAGAGATGCTATTTACAATAAAAACACCAGCTAAAAGGTCCAGGCCTACAACTCAGGAAGCAAGGTCCCCAAAGTTGCCTTATGCCTTCACTCTACTCCTAGCATCCATCTTGACCTAATACTTACATTTGTTATTTTTCTGAGCGAAGCAGATTCCATTGTAGATTCCTGGTGGCAAGACACTTTACAATAAATCAGAAATATGATAAATAAAATTATTATGTAAAATTAAAAAGTTGAGGTTTGCTGTTATTATTTTATTCTACCACACCAAAGGAAGTCAGAAGTTAATGCCTTTTTTATTCATTTTCCCCTTTTCCCCACACTTTCCCCTTCCTTTCCCTTATCTTTCCTACTATTTTATTTTGTATTTCTGAATCTTATAGTATTCATGCATAAATAAATAAAAACGTTGGTTAAGAGACAATGGGTCTTCCCTGCATTTGAAGGGCAAAGCTTAATGTATGAACATTGTATAAAGGGAAGTTAAGCAAGATCCTAGACAAAAAGATTTGGAAGTCTTCCAATATCTGGTCACTTTCACTTTTGCAAAATATTTTCTTACAGTAAGGCAACACAAGAAAGAGAGGAAGCCTTCATATAGCTATGGCTTTGACATTACAGGCATGGAGATCATGTGTGTGTGTATGTGTATGTGCATACACACGCACACACACATGCTTGTGTATATTGTACATTGCATATTCATATAATATGCACACGTATACATGTGCAAACATAGACCCACTCACACACAGAGGATCCCCATGCCTATACACATGTACCTTTTTTCTTTTCAGAGTATTGAACCTATATTTTAATAATGTGCAAAAATATACCATGATGTCAGCTTGTGTTTTTAAAAGTTTTGTTCTGCTCCTGTATTCCTGTATTGAATGAAGAGCCATTCAAAGATTTCTAGTGATCAGAGTTGTACAAGAGTGTGTGGGTGTCAGATTTAGAAAACAGAAAGGTGACAAATATGAATAGCTGCTCATATTGATGTGTTTTCCACAAAACTATTCATTAAAAGAGAATTACAGCTAGTCTTTACATGACAAATCTTGCAGAAGTTTCAATAGTACTCTGAAGCTTTTTGGAAATGGAAGAAAACATCATGAAAAATTCACATTTGATACATCGTGTTGGGCAGTCAAGGTCAAAGAAAGAGATATGTTAGCAATGAAGAATCTCATCCTTTGTTATTGTAGTATCAGCAAAGGCAGACCAAAAAGTATATATATATATAAAAAAATGAGTCTTCAAGCTGAGAAAATCCCAAAGAAGGCAACAAAATGGAAGTTGTAGGATTGCCTGAACAAGAGATACCAAGAGAAAGGCAGATTAAAGGCCCGGCCCCACTGGCCGACAGAAGCAAAAAGTATGCATAAAGGACACAGCGGATGAGAAAAATTTTGGGGGTTGCTCCATCCATTGTCATCCGCTCCAAAAAGTGGTGAAAATTTGCATAAACAGAATGGAAAAGAACGGACGTGGGTAGTATGTAGCGGGGATGTTAAACGAATGTTCATAGGAAGCATAGCGGATGAAAGCGGATGGAAGCAGATGACACATCCGAAGGCGTTCCGTGGGAGAATTTTGAAGTGGACACAAAGCGGGAAGGGGCGGATGCATAGCAGATGAAGCGGATGCATCATGGACGCCTATAGGAAACAAAGCAGATGCCGCGCGGATGTATATCAGATGCAAAGCGTTCACTGTGCATGCGGGGAGTATGAATTGCGTCAGCTCCATAGATATAAAAGGATGCAGCGTGCATGCAGTCAGCATACAGGGAAAGATGTGCTGCCACATACATCTTGCAGGAACACCATGGTTCGTCAGTCAGGCAAGAAGAGGAAGCCGGTGCCTATTTGTTCCAGCCCTGGCAAGAAGGACAGAACCAACATCCCACCCCCTGGCACTGACTCTGAAGCTGCTGCTGCTGCTGCTGCTGCTACTGTGGTGGACAGCCCCAAGGCCCTCAAAGCCCTGCTGCTGAAGGTCCTGCTGCTCAAGCCCCTGAAGGCCTTGCTGCTCAAGCCCCTGAAGGCCCTGCTGCTCAAGCCCCTGAAGGCCCTGTTGCTCAAGCCCCTGAAGGCCCTGCTGAAGCCCCTGCCAGAGGGAGGAAGAGGCAAGGGAAGGAGAAGGGAGAGAGGAAACAGTAAACCATTTCCGAGGAGTATGAGGATGAGGTGCTGGAATGGCTGAGGGAGAACAAGTACCTCTGGAGAAAGGGCCACAGACTGTATCGCGACACCAAGAAGAAGCAGGCAGCTTGGAGAGACAAGGCAGAGAGCCTGGGGTACACTACAGAAGTACACCTTGGATGGTGGAAGCACATTCACACCTGGTATGGCAAGCTACACCTCAAAAAATCCGGGCAGGCCACTGTCAAGCTCACTGACTGGGAGAAGTATGTCATGGCCAAGTGCAGGTTCCTGGAGGGTGAGATCCGCCACCGAGGAGCAGCCCCTTTGACACCCCTCTCCCTCAGACAGCCCACAGACAGCCAGTCCTCTTCCAGCCAGGAGCCAGCTACCCTGTCCAGGCAGGTGTCTTCAGAGGGCCCCACAGCAGAGACCCCCCCCGACAGCTGCACTCCCCATGCCGGCAGACTTGGAGGATCCCGTGGAGGATGACACCCTGCTGTCACAAATGGAGGAAGAAGCAGCAGCCACCAGAGGCCAACCCAGCCCCACCCCCAGCTCCAGAGGATGCAGGCAGAGAGGCAGACTGGAGGGCCAGCACCACAGTGTGCTGTTGGAGATCAGGGACACAATGAAGACCAGAACAGAACTTCTCTCTCAGCTGGTCCAAATGGACAGAGCATCTTCGGCCTGGAAGCCCTTCATCACCTACGTGAGCCAGACCCTGAGGGATCTGACTGAGGCCCAGTACCAGGTGATGAAGCAGAAGATCACAGCACTTCTGCACAACCCTCAAGGCCCAGCTGAAGCTGCTCCTACCGAGTCCAGGTCTGCTCCTCCACCCCAGGCGATGTCACAGCCCTTCCACAGCTCTCAACAGCCCCTCACCTACCAAGGCTACGACTACCAGGACTTCTCACAGCCAAAACAGACCTTCCCAGTCCAGGCCCAGGTTCATCGCATGCCACAGACACCACTCCTCACCAAGCTGCAGACCAGACAGCCCCACTACACTCCTCCTTCCTCCACCCCACAGCCAAGCCCATCAACGGACAATCTGTCATCAGTATTGGGCCTGACATCTCAAGTCCTTGATGAAGGGCCTCTCAACCTCATGGGACTGAGTCAGCTCTCAGATAGCTTCCTGAACACACCACCACCTGTTGTTCCCTCGGGGCCAAGCACCCAAATGGTGCCTCAGACCAGCACTCAAGCCACAGCCACCTCCAAAGTTCCTGCCCGCTTAACAGCTGAGACCATGGACATGACTCAGAGTGACTGAGAATAGTGTCAGAGACTGAATTGTTTACTTGTTAAGTTTATCTTTGCTTAAGAGACTTTACTTGGTTCATTTTGCTTTTTTAATAAAGTCATAAAGTTTACCTAAGAAAGTTAATAAAGGTTATCTTTGCTTAACACACTTAATTCAGTTTACTTGGTTCATTTTGCTTATTTAATACAATCATAAAGTTAAGAAAGTTAATAAAAGTTATCTTTCCTTGAGACACTTGGTTTTTTTACTTAATAAAGTGTTGGTGAAAACTTTGAAAAAATGGTGAAGCCTTTGCATGCTTGTGGGATAGATAAGGATAGTTGTGGGATTGATAAACCTCCAGTGCAAGCATAGTGGGACTGTATAGTCCACCATTCCAGCTGCCACACATATGAACCTTTATTATCAATAACAATTTATTCATTGATCAACACATTTTAAAATAAACAAAGCTCTTTATTAATGCTCTATTCATCATTGGATCACTCAACATACATGGCACAATCTCATCAGTGTTATGCGACAGCCCCAACGAAGCATCCATTAATCATCTATCATCCTGTCTTGCCACTCCTCTGCTCCAGCTGGGGAGTTGCACCAGTGTCTCAGGAGGTTGCGCTGCTTCTACCCTTCACGTGAGGCTCTGTTGAGGCCTTGTACATCCAAAGTGTCTATCAGGTTACGTCCTTGCCTCCATTCCCCAGGCTCCATGTCCCCATTCCCTTGTTGATGGTCGACAAGTCTGTTCTGCAACACTGGTAACAGGTGCGCATGAGATTGTGCAGGATGCAGCAAGCTTCCATGATGCTCCTCAAAGTCTCTGAGTCATGCTGCATGGTGGTAAGAAGTATCTGGAACCTGTTGGCCAGGATGCCAAAGGTGTTCTCCACCACCTGTCTTGCCCTGGACAGCCTGTAGTTGAAGATCCTCTCTTCACAGGTGAGGTATCTTGAAGTGTACGGCTTCATGAGGTAGGTTCTGAGGGAGAACACGTCATCACCAATGATGAAGTAGAGCACATCTTGTGTGTCATTGGGTAGGGGGTCTGGATCTGGAAAACCCATGATGAGGTTGCATTCCAGCACATCCTTGAGGTCACTTGCATTGTATACCTGGCCATCTGAAGCTGACTCGTTGCCTGAAGCATCAATGTCAATGAACTTGTAGTCAGCATCAACCATGGCAAAGAGGATGATACTGAAGAAGCCCTTGTAGTTGTAATAAGTGGACCCTGAGTTGGCTGGAGCTTTGCAGGCCATGTGCTTCCCATCTATGGCTCCAACGGTGTGGGGAACGTTCCACCTCTGATACCACTCTTCTGCAAGTTTTCTCCAGCCTTGTTCAGTGGTGGGGCACTTGAGGAACTCCTCCATGTATTCTTCGATGATGGCCTGCACCACTTCTCTGACCACTTTGCTGATGCTGTTGTGTGGCACCCTCCACGCATACTGCATGTTTCTGCATGTGGTTCCAGAGGCCAGGTGCCGCAGAGTCAGTGCCACCTTCAGTCTGGGGTCCAGGTTGGGATGGAAGTTGGTGCTAGGCTTGGTCAACCTGGGTCTTAGCCGCTCCACAACTTCATCAAACATGGCTGGTGGCATCCTCATGAAGTTCTGGAATGCACGAGGGTCTTCATTCCTCAGCTCCACCATCAACTGGTCGTGCAGTCCAAACCATTCTTCTCACAATCCATCCTTGGACCCACACAGCTCTTGGACGTCTCCTTCTTCTCCTTCTGTATAAAAGTTGAAACAGTCTGAACAGGTTTTGGTTCTGATGATGAATGAGCACAGCTATCATACAGACTGTGTCATGATCCATGGTGGAGAACAATTGATGATGTGGAAGACCAAGACCAAGGATGAAGAGGTCTGTACACCATGGCTGCTGGACTCATACTGAGATCCAGATGATTTTCTCCCCCTTTTTATAGGAAATATCGGTTGTTTGGTAGGTGTCCTTCTACATACTCTAGACATACTCCAGACATCCTAAATATACGAGATACATCCCAGATGCATACGTTTTGTCCGTTTTTAATCCTTTATATACGAGATGCATACACTTACATCCTTTCTATTTCTGTGCTACTAACGCTGTGTAAAGGTCCCGTGTACCTTTCGTTTCCTACCTCTTTCCGTTTTCAGCTGCAGCGGATGTGAGTTGAGGGTGTTCCATCCAGAAAAACGCGAGGTAGACCGGGTTCCAAGAACAAGTCTTTATTTATAGAACAGTTGCAAAACGGAACATTGGCTCAAGCCGCGACAGCCCTTTTATACTTTTCTGTCTGCCGGCTTGTAGCCAATGACATTCATTTGATTTTGCTGCCTTTGTCCGGCTTTGGGGATTGGTTCTTTTTGAACCTATCCCCATTAGTTTTTAGTGACCAATCAGAATGGGTTATTTGGATTCTACTATTTATATACAGAACAGAGGGGATGGCCAGAGAATGCAGAGAGGATACAGCGGACGTTTAATGGATGATAAACAGACATAGAACGTTGTTGACCGTATATATCGTGGATGTACATTGCATGCGGTGGAAAGTTCATCCATTCACAAAGTTTTGTGCAGCTCAAAACGTCTTGCGCAGATGAAATCTGATGTTGATCGATGGATAGAGAGTATGAAACATGTATGCAGTGAGTATACAATGGATGCATAGCGTTTTCCAACAGATGGCAAGCTTTTTTTAATGTTTTACATCCTCTTTGCATCCGTAAGTGCAGTGGGACCCGGCCTTCTCTATGCTATTTGTCAAAATTGTAATATAGATTATAACAAAATGATTTAAAATTCAAAATTAAGACTGCACCTATATTTCCTTATTCTGTGATGTTAAAAAGCAAGTGTCTGAGTCTTTGTTTTTTGTTTTTACTATTTCTTAGGTTCAGATGCTGATTACAGGGGGAATTTGTGTTTCCTTTTATATTTCAAGCAGACAATCTTGTCTTATTCACAAACACATAGAGAAAATATTCACAGTATTTATCAAGGTTTTCTCTAGAATATCAAATAGAGTCAGTTAGAGTAAACATAACATCTTCAAAGACTATCATCACTTCTAGTGATTTGCAGAGATGAGCAAGATTTTCTCATTTTTATTTCAAAAACCCTCACTATTTCCATGTCTTGAGGCAGAATCCTTTGGATGGGTTTTAGTCTCCTTTTGGAGGAGCAAATCTCCAAGGGTGGGATCACCAATACTTCTCATCAACCAGGTTTTGGCAAGTTGGAGGTGAGAAGGTGGGAGATAGAAAGTGACAAATTTCATAAATAGCAGAAGGCTCTCCTGGAGAACAGCCTTTTGCACTGAAGGTTTCACAGCTTCCTTTATCCCACCACTGTCCACAGTGTTTTGGTAACTGCAGTGAGTTAATTTGAGTGAGTTTGTCATATTTGAGGCTGACTTATTCAAATCCATGGGACTTTACAGCTAGCTCAAGTCTCATTGGTTTCAGTAAGCCTAATTTAAATCTAATGACATCTGGACACACAACCCAGTTTATCCCAGTAAATGCATCAAGAAATTGTCATCCTTTACTTCACAGAAAACAAATTGTACTTCTCAGGTTCAAAAAGGCAGTTTTCACGCAGGTTCAGAAATGGTACATTCAGTGTAAGTTGGGGAACTGATGAAAGAAACAGCCACCTTAAGTCAGTTTTGAGAATGGAGTTGTTGTTTGTACTTATTCCTAAACAATGAATGAAAAGACATTTCAACAATTAAGAATAACTTGAGTTCCCAAGGTCTCCAGGCCCAGGAACAACATCAAAACAACAATCATCTTTCATTTGGATTGCTGTTTTCAAAACATATAATTAAGCTTCACAAATTAGATGGACTACATAGGAATGGAAAAAGAGTGGGTGAGGGAAAATGGACAGTTATGAATATAGAATGTTAGGAATCAAAGTAAAAGCCACCTAGAACTTTCTAACCGGTATTGATACTTTAAATTTTCTCCTTCCAGATTTTGAAAAATTCTGGAATAGCAATTTGAAGAGGACTTTTTCAAATTCTATTGCTTTTCCCTGGGATCTGAATAGAAACGTTAGCACATGGGTATTACTTCCTAGATATCACATTTCCTTTTATTGTTGTTTTTAAAAGAAAAACATAGAAATAGTCACCTTTCTATAAAGCAATCCTGCTGAGTTTGGTAAATCACTTTCATTTAACAGTAGATACAGTTCAGCTATAAGAAATAAAATGATTGTATATTTGGAGTCATGGGAAGGGGGGGACTTGATGACAGGACAATGCCATCAGGATGAAAACTGCCTAGTTGTGAAAGATCACCACATTCAGTATGTGAAACTCATGTATTTCTGTAATTAAGAGTCAAACTAGACATGTGAACCACTGACATTATTGCTCTTTAACTGATAGGACACAAAGGTTGTGCATTAATTTACCTCAGGATTGAGCTTGAGGAAATCTAGCTACAGATCTATAGCCAATATGTTTTGGTTCTTCTTCAGGGATCACTGAGGCCTCAGTCAAGTCCCAACAGGCTTGGCCTTCAGCCAAACATGCCTCACAGGGCTGCTAAGGAAAAACAAAACAGGAAGAAAGAGTGCTAAGAGTTGGGTTAAGAAACGCTCTTACTCTGAAGAAAAAATAAGCTGCCTTGAGTTTAACATTTCCAACTCTCTAAGGCTATTTTGTTGTTTTCACCCTTCAATTTTCCTACCTTCCTTTCTCTGTGAGATTTTACTTCCATAGTCAACAAGCCAAATGTTACAAAGAGCAACCCATGATTTCAGAACTGAAAAACCAAAATGAGCTGGGGGAAACCAAAATGTTTATATTTAAATGCTGGTGACACAGAGAAAGGAAACCACTGTAATTTAACAATTTGAAATTTGTCACTTTAGAAAAGAGCCAGAATAATTTCCTGCCCAGTTTTAGAAAGGAAGTTGTCATACAGCACATCCATCACTGTTGTTTGAGAAGCAAGTGGTACCTCTGATCTGGCATGCCTGGATGAATTTGCACTTGCCAGTTTTCAATGGGTAGCTGGAGAGTTTCAGTAGTAACAACCAAAGCCTGCCTAAGAACCCATGTTATCTTGCTGCATTTGTGCTTCATGCATAATCACACTATGTGATGTGTTTGTTACTTTGAATAAAAAGAGGCTCAAGGATAGCCATATTTTGGACATCAGCTGGAACAGGGTGGTTTTCTGAAATGAATGACAAAGGAAGCAAGCAGTAAAATGGAATAAAGTACTCATCAGTCTAATGTGATAGATGCAAATAAAGACAGCCAAAACATACAAAAAGCCATAGACCAAGGATAGCTGCACCTATAACACCACATAAGCCCTCACTTTAATTTAATGATCAGGGTATAAATGGTAATCAAACCCCCTGAGCAGGGGGTTTGATTAGAAGACCTCCAAGGTCCCTTCCAACTCTGTTATTCTGTTATTACATCTATTTAAAAAGTTGCATATTTGGCAACAGTTATCTGCTAGTCAATTGCATGGTCAGAGAAACGAGACCATTACAAAGATAATAAAAGGTAGATTGGACATTGGATAGTTCCTGTTTGCTTTATTCTCACCTACTATTGTGATGTCAGGAACTAGTTTGGTATATGGTTAAAGCACTAGGCTAGAAACTGGGTGACTGTGAGTTGTTGTCCTGCTTGGTTAGGTTTGGACCTTGGGTCAGTCACTGTTTCTCAGCTCTAGGAAAACCATTTCTGCAGTCTTGCCAAGAGAACTGCAAAGACCTATCCCAGGCTGTTGCCAGGATTCAAGACTCATTCAAGGGACCACCCAAAAATTAAATAAAAATTCTGATGTCACCCCACGCTAAGGGAATGAGGTCTTTGACAGGAACTTAAGTCTGCCTTCGCCTGCTTCATTTCATGCCACATAAGCTATAAAATTTTTGTTCAGTTTCCTGGTCCTCCTCCATTTCTACTGATTAGATTTTTGGCAGGAAGAGTTTGGAATAGTATCAGTGATGAAATTTTACATCAGGGAAAAAAAATCAACTACAAGTTACTACTGGAATCTATTTTAATCTACAGTACTGTGAAATTTGGGGGAGGGGGGCGAAGCACTCTGTCTTGTGCGGCTGCATTGGGGTTTTTTGAGAAGGGATGATACACCTCTTTAATGCTCACCTGGCACAATCTTCCCTAATCTGATTGATCTAAGAGGAGTCTGTGGATGCAGGACACTGGGTCTAATCCCATCCTAATATGTGGCTCTGAAATATGAGGGAGAATGTTACTGCTTGACCAGATCCTGTTCTGATTTGTGCTTTGCAGGAAGTTTGAAGAACAAGGAAAGCAACAGGGAAATAGAGCTTTTCTTGTTCAGTTTGTTTTTGCTTGCAAAGGGGCAGAGTCCAAGAAAGTACCACAATACTCCAAAGGTTGTGGGCAGAAAGAAAGTTTGCCATTTGTCTAAGTATTTCCTTGAAGCACTCTTATACCCTCCTAATTTGTGAACTTTTTGTTCATAAAAGAGAAGAGTCATAGGAAGCATGTGGCATTGCTCATATAGCTACTGAGCGTATGTGCATTTTGTTCCTGCCTGCATCATGGGAGTGTTTCACATGGATTTTTACCATTCAGTCCTTTAGCATGGATGGAAAGTGTTTTTAAGTTTCTATGGAAATTTAAAGGAATTATTAATGCTGTGAATGGTAGTATTAGCCCTTCAAGGTAGTTCATACAAGATGCACAACCAGGAGCATCAGCAATATGTTTTCTTTAAACAGAATCTTGTAAGCCTGGAAGTATTTCTCTCCCTCTCCCTTCCTTGTCTCTGAAAAACTAGGGAGGACCCCTTCTGAAATGCACTCCATGCTTTTTCTTCCACCTCTAGCTGAACTGCCTCTTATCTGATCACTGGTCAGTGTTGCATCTTTCTCCTGTAACCCGGGGTCATTCTCACATACCATCACAAATGGCAATGAAAATATCCAAGTGAGAAGTCCAAGGAACTCTTCTTTCTCCATCCCCACCCCCCAAAAAAACCCTTAACTGTGGAGAGAGATCATCTAGAAATACTCAGGAGCATAACAGGGATTCTGCCACCATTGCTGTTCTCCCAAGATTTCTGCCAGTTCTCATTTGTAAACTTTGGATTTGTTTTATCTCCAATTCCCACTGCAGCAGGTTCACTATACCTAATAAATCTGTGATTGGCCTGCCTGTTCACCATAGCTCTCACTTCTTGTCCAAAGCAGCTAAATGAATAATAAAATTGATTCTCTCCTGCCTTAAAAAGAATGGTGCAATCACTGTAATTGGATAGGAGAGCTTTAATTCTCGCATGGCTTATTCTAAAATTGAAGCTGAGGGAAGGAAGAACCAGACATAGCAAGCCTGCACCCTTCTATTTTCCACCAAGTGAAGCAATAGCAGATGAGAGAATGAGAACAAAGAGGAAGAAACAAGAGATATTGCTGGATTTCCATCTATTACGAAATGCAGGTGGCAAGGATCAAAAAAGTAGCATGTCTTACTGAGCTCATCAGAATGGTGAATAGCATTGCTAATTGGTACTGAGAACACTCCAGCCCTATCAGCCTAAGATTTGCTAAGGAGATAGGTACATACATTCTCACTGAAAAACACTGGATTTACAGTTTTCATAGTGTTATTTCTCTTAATGGTAAAACCGCTTCCATATTCTATGCTGAATTTAATCTGTTGGCAGAATGAATATTGTTCCACTATAAATTCTCACACAGACTTTCTGGAAGGCCTTGTCTCTCTCTCTCTCTTTTTAAATAAGTTACTAGGAACATTAAATGCCCAACATGAAAGTGAACATCTGATTTCACCAGAGATAACGTTTGGACAGGTCTGAAGCAAAATTCACAACATTTGGAGTGATCCAGGAGGTGACCCAGCAATCCATACATAACAAGTTCCATGAACTGGAGATGTATTGTGTTTATTTTATTGATAATAGAATGTTCAGATAATAAATAGCAGAATTTCAAACTTGGTGACAATCTGATTATATGAATAACCATCTATGCATACACATTTGTGATTTGGCCCCATGGAAAAGAAAACCTAAACAATTTCCTAACACACCTAAACAACACACACCCCAAAATTAAGTTCACCATGGAAACGTAAATAAACAAACAACTACCATTCCTAGATGTATTAATCTACAAAAGAACAGATGGCACACTGGGACACACCATATACCAAAAGAAAACACACACCAACTGCTACCTCAACACCCAATCCCACCACCACCCAGCACAGATAAATTCCGTGCGAAAACACTAATTACCAGAACCAAACTCCTGGCAGATAAGACACATATAAAGACTGAACTATGCACCCCGACTGAAGTATTGACAGCCAATGGCTTCCAAAAAACCAAAATCACCAACTTGATCCACAAAAACACACCAAGACATAACAGAGACCTAGAAGACCAACAGACCTATGGAACAGCTGTCTTGCCCTACATAAGAGGTACTACAGATAAAATCAGTAAGATACTACACAGGCATCACATCAAAACTGCCTTCAAAACAGACAAAAAAATAGCAGCCATCCTTAGAAACCCCAAAGATAAAACTGACCTGGAAAACCAAGGCATATATGAAATTCCCTGTACATCATGCCCGGCCATTGGACAAACCAATAGAAGAATAAGTACCTGCCTAGATGAACACAAAAATGTAGTAAAAAAGCTGGAACACACCTCCTCACTAGTCCAACACATGAAAACCACAGGTCACAACATCAACTTCAATGGCACTAAAACCCTAGCCACTCTAGAAAACCCCAACCACAGAATCATCAGAGAAGCCATAGAGATTGAAAAAAGATCTGAAAGCATGAATAGAAGAGATGATTCCAGCAGACTGTCAATCATTTGGAAACCTGCACTCTCAAATAGAAAGATCTCCACAACACAAAACAGACAAACACCGAAGCACAGACAGACTCCCTCTGATGCCTCCAACTCAAACACCCCCACACTGAGCACAGACAGACTCCTTCTGATGCCTCCAACTCAAACACCCCCCCACCAGGCACCCAGGTGAAACCCAACTTGCTCATGAATAACAGCCGTCCTTTCACACGAAGCCAAGCTGCACTGAAAGCCTCCAACACAAGAACAGAGTTTCCAGCCAATCAAAGCCATAAAACCGACAGAAGAAACCAGAAACACCAATCAATCAAACTCCAAGTCCAATGAACACAGACCCAGGATTCTAGCCAATCAGAATGGACCAGCCTCGAATTTGAAACCAGGAACTGTGAGACACACATCCATACAGAAGCCTGATGATGGCAGATGAGATTCTGCTGAACCGTTGCTACAACTTTAACAGAACTACAATGACGTGGGATAATACCCGAAGGAAGCTGAACAGCACACACACACACACACACACACACACACACACACACACACACACAC
>BLBF01000003.1:81692805-81740566 GCA_015471245.1 Laticauda colubrina | reverse complement strand
GGAAGGAAGGAAGGAAGGAAGGAAGGAAGGAAGGAAGGAAGGAAGGAGAGGCAGGCAGGCCTCCTATTGTTTCATGAAGACTAAACAGTATAAAATAAATAAAGTACAAATAGTGTATCTATTTACTAATCTATTGAGTATTTCATTGGGAGTTTTCATTAAACAGAAGGTTTAAAATCTAGAAGTAGCTTAGAACTCCATCATTCATTCCACAATGAACTTTAATCTGGCATGAAATTTGTCTTTCTTCATATCTGACCTGGCTATTATACTGATACTGATTACCAGCCATTGTAAAGTCATTTACCGAGCAATCAAAAACTTAGAGTTTTGACATCAGAATCTCTGAGAAAGAATGTATTAGACCAACTCAGCAATGAGTTTAAATAATTTGCCAAATGGTGTCACTGAAATGGCATTGGTCATATACAATCTATGACTAATCTCAGCACACCCTTCATTCATTTCTGCCCCACCTACCCTCGGATCTTTTACAACTTTCCCATGGTTCATAGCATTGGAGTTTCTGACATTAAGAAATTAAACCTCATCAGTCAGCAGGCCAGGCAAGAGGAGTTTTCTGACATTACATTTTTCCCTTTCAAAATCAGAGTTCTCTCTCTACTTTCAGAGGATGAAATCCAATCTAGTCTTTGTTCCTTAAAATGTTCCTCTGCTGACCACAAGATTGCAGTCTCAGATTAAAAAGTGTCCATTAATGGATATTTAATCTAGTCACAGCCTATTAACTAAATTCTTGCTAATAAATCACAGGATCTGCCTTTCTGTAACTTAAATTTGTCACTATCCAAATATTTTGCTTAAACTAGAATGTACTGTAGATCATAAACATGTGAGTGTGTGTGTGTGTGTGTGTGTGTGTGCACATGTATGTATTTATATAGCAGGAAATAGTTCATGCAAAATGTACCAAAACTGACATATTCTTATTCAAATGTTCCTTGGATTCCTTTCCATCTTGTATTTTTCAATCTACTAACATAAAAATACAGCTTCATAGTACCTTATTCTTCATGGATTGCATAATTGGATCCCTATTACACAATCCTGTTTTTATAACTAGTCCTCTGAGTGAATTATTAACCATTCATGGATGGGAACAAATATACTTACTAAAAAATCTGTCATGTTAGTCATTACTGGCCTTCCAAGCAGTGGATTGGGATCTGTCCAGCATGGTTAGTGAAACTGGCCACTTTGGGGATGAGTAACATTTTCTCCTCTTAGTGGTCATAATCTGTTTGATAAGATGAGGGACTATATAAAGAGGCTGTTCAATGATGAGCACCCTTATATCACTTTAACAGTAAGGGGTTTCCCACTGGAATTTTTCCAGATCGTGCACACCCAATGTAAGAGGTCTTGAATGACATGGTGATTGTAAACAGAGAAAAAGCATTATTAGTTGTTAGAAAGGTGACTCCTAAATCCTGTTGAAGGCTTTCAGTAGGAAAGGCTTGAAAGAAATATGCAAATGAGAAGAAGATAACAAAATTTACCTTTGGAAGTTGCAATGGGTCTCATCCTATGTTGGGAAGACCAAGATATCCACCAGATTCTCAGCCTTCCTAACTTTAATGTTATTATGTCATTAATAAAGCAAGGTTGAAAAAAAAACAATGTACTTCATCCTTTGTAGATTCTTCAAATCTTTATGAATATAATATTACGGATGGAAGGATCTGGGGAATCATCTAGTGCAACTCAAACAGAGTGGATGAATTCAGGTATATATCATCTCTAATCACCATCCAAGCTAAACATGCCCAACATTTCCAATTATTCCTTAAGATATTTTCCTTCCAAGTCCTTGATTGTCTTGGTTGCTCTCTTCGAGAGATGCTCCAATGTCAACCACAGTCCTAAAATGCAGAGATATAATCCCAGCTACAGCTGACCGGTGTGGAATAAAGAGGAACAATGACTTAATTATGAACCTGCTGAATAGAAAAGAGGTTTAACCTTAGAGGAAACACATTCAGAATTTGCAATGCCGCAGAGGTCTGTTTTTTATTCCCTTTTTTTCTCTGAAGAGTAATCTTGATTTGATCTGTGGGAATCTTTTATAAGCTGTCATCCTTGCTCATCCATGTTATTAGACTTGGCTTGCAAGCATGCTTACATCTGTCATTGTTTTTGCAGTTAGATTTTTTTTTATCCCCCCTTCAGTTGTGCTTTACTTTGTTATTGTATATTGCTTTGGAATTTTTTACTCCCATAAAAGAGAAATATAAGTCCTCAAAATGAGTTTGAAAAGCTGCCAATTTATTCCTTGTTAAATCATAGCCATTTGTCTAATACATTTTAAAGTGTACTGTTAATTTCTGCACTGATATAAATGAGGTGGAGATGAGAGGACAGAAGGGAATTAGAGAATAATGTGGTATAATCATAGTAGCAATAACAACAGCCATGGACACTGAAAGATTTCTGGCTCATTGGGAGCTTTAATTCTAGAATGATATATTCCTCTGACAAAAAATATGAGAGAAAATGACCCTTTGGGCTCTATAAGTATCAAAAGAAATATTTCATTTAGGTTTATTGAACTGTATTCTGTAGTAAAACTGTCACTGCTTGACTAAGAGGAAAACAGAGAACAGAAGAGTTCTTTGATTTTTGAAAATGCTCTTCTGTTTCGATTATAAGAGCTAATGCTGAGAAGAGGAAAACTGACCTCTTTGTTATTTATTTTTGTAGAGGCTACTGGATGTGGGAAGACTTGTAGGGGAAGGGATGTATAAAATGGGCATGAGTGGAGTGGGTGGCACATGTACCTCACTTGGTTGCATTATCCAAGCCCCAAGAAAAATAGCTCAGAGGGGATTTGGCTCACAGTGGCCCAGTTACAACTGCAAGTACAGTCAAGAGTTGTAGCTGAGCACTCTTAATGTCCAGGATGCTGAGTGGAAGAGTGCTTAAGAAATCACCCAGAGAGGACACCCTTCCATGTTGGAGTGATGAAAGTGCATGTGTGGATCTTATATTCTGCAGTTGAAGTCCTTGGAAGAAAGAAAAAGGAGTGAGAACACCACAAAGTGTCTTGTGCTTACTCTTTGCTTACGGAAGCCAGCATGGAAGGTCACAAATGGCAATCACATGACTATGGGACACACATATGAGCCAGTTGCCAAATGTCTTGATTGCAATCATGTGACCACGGGGGTGCTGGGATGGCTGCAACTTTGAAGGCAAGTCATAAGTAACTCACATTTAGCACTCACACATTCTGAATGAGTGACCAATACCTGTAATATACCCTTAATCATCTCATGATACATCCCTACTCCCAATTTTATAAGGAAATGTTTTTGTTTTTTATCTTATTCTGTTCCTAAATTCCTATGTTGTCAAGTTCAAAGCTACGATTTTAGGTATTATAAGAAATTAGGGTAAAAATGCAAGAAATTTTAAACATTAAACATACAGCACTAACTAGGATAAAATGAGATACAGATTATGTAAATATATGGTTGCAGATCAAACACTGCTGACTGCATGAATGTTTATGTAAGCAGTGATGGGATTCAAAAATTTTTACTACTGGTTCTGTGGGTGTGGCTTGGTGGGCGTGGCAGGGGAAGGTTACTACAAAATCCCCATTCCGTCCCCACACCATTAACCTGCTTTCCAGCTCTGTTCTCCTGTGCAGGGCAACCAAAGAAGACAGAGCTGATCAGCTGGGACCCAGAAAGCAGAGAATAAATGGGGGTAGGGCCAGTCAGAGGTGGTATTTGCCAGTTCTCTGAACTACTCAAAATTTCTGCTACCGGTTCTCCAGAACTGGTCAGAACCTGCTGAATACCACCTCTGCATGTAAGTATCAGAGTCTCAATGGAAGTCTTTATTTTGCCTGTTTGTGAATGAGATGGTACTCAAAGATGAGAAGTAACTTAAGAGAAACAGGCTAGTGTCAGGGTTCCAGAAAAACCCAATTCCAATTAAAAACTCAGAGACAAGCATTTTCTCAAAGTTTCCTTTTATTAGAATAGGCATACTGGCACATCTGGGAAATCCCGAATCAGAAAGTTGTGGTTTTTCTCCAGTAAATAAAAAATTACGAATCCACCCCCTGCACCCATCATTCTATCACATACTCCAATCACCATCCACCCCAACTTGAGACATCCCCTCAACCACTCCTCAGCCAGGTGCAGGAATAACATGATCTTGACTTCAAATAAGAATTTGATTATGTCTAACCACATACGCTCCATAAAATCCTCCCTCCCAGCTTTCCATGCTCAATAATGTGGCAGTGTGGAAGCTTCTGGTGCTAATATGGCTTCCAAAGCTGACAGCTAGGTTGGGTGAAAAAAGTTTTGTAGATGACAGTGGTGTTTCTCAAGCGTTCCCTCAAGTAATTTTCCCATTAGCAACTTACAGCATCTTTCTTCTAAACATCACTGTGTTAAATTACACAACAATGGTAGGAAATCTATGAAGACACAATAAATCATTTGTGTCAGGAAGTTCCCACAGCAGAAAGGGAGAGAGCAATTTTTACCAATTTTCTTCTCTGCTTGCAGTCTTCAGTGCTATTATATTGTAAGTTTAAAAAAAAAAAAAAACCACTGAGCTCCTAGGTGGGTGAGGGTACGGCAGGGAGGCCAAACTTATTCAAATGCTAAAAATGATACCCCATGGATAATTGACTACTGAAAAATTTTCCTTACATGGTGATTCATACACAAACAAATGCGATGCTTTTTCTTCACTGACTAATCTGCCTTTCTGGTTCTACAAAATCTTTTACAGGTTGATAGTGATTGCAGTGAAACAATTAAGTAAAATGGAAAATCTATATCATACCAGGCATATGCTTTTGACAGGCAGCACTGTGAATTTTCTAGCAATCAATAAGCAAAGGCAGAATGGCAGTTTAACTGCCTTGTGAGTTTTCTATCAAAGCTTGTAAGTAGATAGAAATGACCATAATTTAAAATTATATTGGCAACTTGATCCACCAATGTATGAACTCCCTTCCTATTTCACCCAAGAAGATTTGGAAGATATGAGTCAGGCAGGAAAAAATACCACCATCTACCCTTTTTCTCCTGCAAAGCTTTACCCAAACTGTTTTTTCTTGTTTTTTGTGGGTCTCCAGATCTGTCTTTGCAAGGACAAGTATGCCTTTCAAACCAATTCTTGGGAGCTGCAGTGTGCAACATGTTGAGAAAAAATGGATATGCAACTCTTTTGCCCTAAGATATCACTCTCCTTACATTTCTTTAAAAGGATATGGTATTTATTCTTACCTGCCCCAATAACTTTGGTTATAAACTTCAGGTCAGGGATTTTGAGCTCTTGGAACCTTTTACTTATTTTTTTTAAAAAAAACTATTGAAGGGAGTAAAAATGCTAGATGAATGGTCTGAATCCATCCTACCTGATCTTTATGCTGGTGTTACTATTTTTTATTATTTTTTTCGCTGAAAATATCCTCATTGAAACTGTTAGCATAGGGGCATGACTGAAATGACTGTCATATAAAACACCAATAAGTACAGGTTCTACTGTTTTTATTGTTTCAACGTTATTTTGGTTCTCTTAACTGACCCTTATCTGTATAGGTTGTTTGGATGATGAAACAAACAAATCAATCATTGGACAAACTCAGGATACATAAGACCAGGCTCAAATTATCCCACCTAAGATCTATGATTTGGAAACCTAATTCTTTGAATAAGGTTCTAGCATTGGGAAAGGTGAAAGGAAAGAGAAGAAGATGATCAGCAGCAAGGTAGATGGACTGAGTTAAAATGGTGATGGTTATACCAATGGAAGACCTGAAGGACCAAGTTAAGGACAGATTATCTGGGGGAGATCTATCTATGTGGTTGAAGACATGTAATCAGTTAGACAATGTACATATAAAGTATTTACCGAAGCAGAAATAAAGAATTTACCAGAAATGTTAAGGAAGAAGGAAAATCTTTGTTATGATTCTTCATATTGTAAAGAATGACTGATATTTTTTCCATTCTTAATGTACACCACTTTCTTCCTACTCTTGATGTTCAAAACATCAAGACCAAAGGTTGCAGGCTTAGCCTTCAGTGATGACTGGAAAATGGGAGGGAGAAAAGGAAGAAGCATATTTAATTAGACACTCAGTATAATAATGTGTGAAAGTTTAATTGGTTGTTCTTCGCATTTAAAAATAAGATGGGTTAAATGATTTCTCTGAACATCATTTTGCCCTGTTATTTGTATTGATTCTTAAGGAATCTTAGATCACTCTAAAAAAAGGTGAAGGTAAACCTAGAATGAACCATCCTCTTGTTTATAATCAGGATCAATTCTAGGAAGGAACAACAAATGCTTTGGCCAGATTTGCACTGTTCTTAATATGAAGAACAATAGAAATAAAACATAAAAGTTTTTGGAGAAAAGTAAAATAGAAATAAAACTTATAATAAAAATTAAAAAAATGTTCTTGAACACAAGACTGTCATGTGTGAGTTCCATCTAATTGTGGTTTGAATAAAGGCAAACGTAATTTCATCCCAAAGTTTTAAAGGAGCTGGCAAAGGTCACCTCAGAACCACTGCACCATATCTTCCAAAACTCCTGGAGCACCGGGGAACTACCAGAGGACTGGAAAAGAGTTGATGTGGTTCCCATCTTCAAAAAAAGAAAAAAAAACAGACCCAGGAAACTATAGACCAATCAGCCTAACTTCGATACCTAGGAAGATACTAGAAAAGATAATAAAAAACAGATCTGCCAACATCTAGAAACAAGTAAAGTAATAACTAGCAGTCAGCATGGGTTTGTTAAGAACAGATCATGCCAAACCAATCTTATTTCATTCTTCAACATACTGAATACATCAGTAGACCAGCGAAATACTGTGTATATGGGCCGTATCTAACAAAATGAAATTAAGTGTAGAGAAAAGTAAAGTCTTAAGCCCATGTCACACTGGCCAACGGATGCAAAAAGGACACAGTGGATGAGCAAAATGTTCCATCTGTTGTTATCCACTCTCAAAAAGGGCAAAAATTTGCATAACCAGAGTGGATAACACGGACGCGGGGAGGACACAGGGTGGATGCAAAGCGGATGCGGAACGGAAGCCTAGCAGATGGAAGCGGATGGGAGCAGATGGGAGTGGGTGGCACATCCGCAGGGCTTCCGGGGGGCCTCAGCGAAGCAGACACGGAACGGATACAGCGGATGCAGAGTGGACGCCGAACGGATGAAGCGGATGCACAGTGGAAGCCTAGTGGATGCACATCGGAAGCCTAATGGATGCCTGGCGTTCACTGCGCATGCGGGGAGGATGCATTGCGACAGCCCCACGGATATAACGGAAGCAGCTTGGAAGCAGGTCGCCATTCAGAGGAAAGACCTGCTGCTGGACACATCGACTGCCTTGCCTGCCCTGCCTGCATGTCTGCCTTCCAGCCTTGCTGACAGCCTCCTTGCCAGCCTCCCTGCCAGCCTTGCTGCCAGCCGGTCTGCCTGCCAGCTTTGCTGCCTGCCTTCCTGCCAGCCTTGGTTTATGTCTGCCTGCCAGCCTTCCTGCCAGCCTTGGTTCATGTCTGCATGCCAGCCTTGCTGCCTGCAAGCCTGCCAGCCTTCCTGCCAGCCTTCCTGCCAGCCTTGGTGCCTGCCTCCCTGACAGCCTTCCTGCCAGCTTTGGTGCCAGCCTCCCTGCCAGACTTCCTGCCTGCCTTGGTGCCAGCCTCCCTGCCAGCCTTGGTTCCTGCCTCCTCCCTGCCAGCCAGCAACCCCACAACCATGCGGAAGCACAGCAAGCCTCAGCGATCTGCTGCCAGGCCTGGCAAGAGGGACAGGGATACCATCCCGCCCCCTGGCCCTCACTCTGGTTCTGCTGGGGCTTCTGCAGCACGGGCTCGCTCTTCAGGGGCTGGGGCTTCTGCTGCTTCTGCTTCTGGAGGAGCTGATGACAAGCACTCCAGCACCAGCCACCTCCACAGCACCTGCACCTTTCAGCCCTGAGACTGAGCGACCAAGAGGAGTGCCAGAGACTCATTTTTGTCTTATAGCTTGTTGTTAATAAAGTCTATTTTTGATTCACACACTTGCTTCATTTCTTTTTTTTAATAAAGTCTTGCTGGAAACTTTTAGAAATGGTTTAAGCCTTTGCATGCTTGTGGGATGGGTAAGGATAGCTTTGGGATGGGTTAGGATACCTGTGGTATAGGTAATAGCTGTGGGATAGGTTAGGATAGCAGTGGGATAGATAAACCTCCAGTGCAAGCATAGTGGGACTGTATGGTCCACCCTCCCAGGTGCCACACCTATGGCCCTTTATTATCAATAATAATGTAATAATTATCCACACATGTCAACATAAACACAACTCTTTATTAAATGCCCTGTTCATTGTAGGCCAACCAAACATACATGGCCCAATCTCATCCGTGTGATGAGACAGGCTGAAGGAAGCATCCATTAAGCATCTACCATCCTGTCTTGCCACTCCACTGCTCCAGCTGGGAAGTTGCACCAGTGTTTTAGGAGGTTGCGCTGCTTCTTCCCTTCACGTGAGGCTCTGTTGGGGCCTTGCACATCCTCAGTGTCAATCAGGTTTCGCCCTTGCCTCCATTCCCCAGGCTCCATGCCCGCATTCGCTTGTTGGAGGTCCACGAGCCTGTCCTGCAAGACTGGGTAGCGGGTGCGCATGAGATTGTGCAGGATGCAGCATGGTGGTGAGAAGTACCTGGAATCTGTTGGCCAGGATGCCAAAGGCGTTCTCCACCACCCACCTTGCCCTGGACAGCCTGTAGTTGAAGATCCTCTCTTCATGGGTGAGGAGTCTGGAGGTGTAGGGCTTCATGAGGTAGGTTGTGAGTGAGAAGTCATCATCCCCCACGATGAAGTAGGGCACATCTTGTGTGTCGTTGGGCAGGGGGTCTGGATCTGGGAAGCCCAGATGAGGTTTCGTTCCAGCCCCTCCTTGAGGTGACTGGCGTTGTATACCTGGGCATCTGAAGCTGACCCGTTGCCTGAAGCATCGATGTACATGAACTTGTAGTCAGCATCGACCATGGCGAAGAGGATGATGCTGAAGAAGCCCTTGGAGTTGAAATAAGTGGACCCCGACTTGGCTTGAGCTTTGCAGGCCACGTGCTTGCCATCTATGGCTCCAACGGTGTGTGGTAAGTTCCACTTCTGATACCACTGCTCTGCAACTTTCTTCCAGCCTTCTTCAGTGGAGGGGTACTGGAGGAGCTCCTCCTTGTATTCTTCGATGATGGTCTGCACCATTTCTCTGACCACAATGCTGATGGTGTTGGATGGCACCCTCCAGCCGTACTGCATGCTCCTGTATGAGGTCCCTGAGGCCAGATGGTGCAGAGTGAGTGCCACCTTCAGCCCAGGTTCCAGGCTGGGCCAGAAGCTGGTGTTTGCCTTGCTCAACCTGGGTGTCAGGCGCTGCACAACTTCCTCAAACATGGCTGGAGGCATCCTCATGAAGTTCTGGAACGCCTGAGTGTCTTCGCTCCTGAGCTCCACCATCAGCTTGTTGTACAGTCCGTCCTCTGCTCTTCTGGCGAACCTTCTTCAGACCCAGACTCTTTTTGGGTGGCTCCTTTTCTTCTTGCAGTAGTGTTCACAGAGCCTGCAGATGGCTTCGCACTGTTGCAGAACGATGGTGGCTGCCGAAAGGACTTTGTTACAATCCACAGTGGACATGAGTGGATGCTGTGGAAGAGGAAGAGTCAGATGAAGGCTGCAGAGGTCTGCACCGCTGGGCTGCTGTTCTGAAAGTGAGATGCAGGCGAGTTGTTCCCCCTTTTTATAGGCAGTATAGGTGTCCCTTTGCATCCTCTAGGCATCCTGTAGACATCCTTAATATCCGAGATAGGTCCCCTCTGCGAACGTTTTTTCCCGTTTTGAACGCTTTGTTTCTGTTCTGCATCCACTAGGCATCCATTCTGCATCCATTCTGCGTCCGTTCTGCATCCGTTCTGTGTCCGTTCTGCTTCCTCCCTACGTCTGGGCAGATGGAGTTGCGCGGATGCATAGCGGACACCTAGTGGATATAGCGGATGCATAACGGATGCGTAACGGATGCGTAACGGATGCGTAGCGGATGCAGAACGGATGAACTGGATACATTTTCCGCGCAAAAGTTTTAGGCAGCCCAAAACTTTTGGAGCGGATGAAACGTCCATAAACGGATGCTGGACGGATAGAGAGGAAGCAAAACGGAGGCAGTGAGTACAGAACGGATACATCGCGTTAACCAACGGATGGCAAGGTTTTTTGTCCATTTTACATCCTCTTTGCATCTGTTGGTTCAGTGTGACATGGGCTTTACACTTAGGCAAGAAAAACCAAAAGTACACATATAGACTTGGTGAAACAGGCTCAATAGCAGTAATTGTGAGAGGGATCTTGGAGTCTTAGTGGACAACCAACTATATAAGCCAGCAGTGTGCAGCCGCTGCCAAAAAAGCTTATGCAATCCTAAATTGCATTAACAGAGGGATACAATCAAGATCAAGTGAGGTACTAATACCACTCTATAAAGCCTTAGTAAGACCACACCTAGAGTCCTGAATTCAATTTTGGTCACCACATTATAAAAAAGATGTTGAGATTCTAGAAAAAGTACAGAAAAGAGCAACCAGGATGATTAGGGGACTGGAGACTAAAACATATGAAGAACGGTTACAAGAACTTGGCATGGCTGGTCTAGTGAAGAGAAGGACCAGGGGAGACATGATAGAGGTCTTCCAATATTTGAGGGGCTGCCACAGGGAGGGAGAGGTCAAGCTATTTTCTAAAGCACCTGTAGTCCAGACAAGGAATAATGGATGAAAACCGAACAAGGAGAGATTTAACCTGGAAACAAGGAGAAACTTTCTGACAGTGAGAACAATCAACCAATAGAGCACCTTGCCCTGGGAAGTTGTGGGAGTGCCATCACTTGAGACTTTCAAAAGAGATTGGACTGCCATTTGTCAGAAACTCCACTTGGGCAGGGAGTTGGACTAGATGGCCTACAAGAATCCTTCCAACTCTGATTATCTGTAACTCTGTAAGTATGGCTTTAAGATCCCTGGAAGGATATCTTTGCCTCCATGAAGACTCCAGCAAACACTCCCTCAGATCTACTGTGCTGGGTAACATAGGCCTTTTGCTTCTAAGAATTAAACCAAGCCATGTTGCTTCATGTCATCCCACTGCCACTCTAAAGCTTCCTCTGCCTCATTGCCATTTTTGTAAATTTGGGACAGTAGCAAACTCATAGCAGGAGAGATCTTAAACCAGTTAAAACTATATTGCTCAGTATGAAAGCCTTGCATTTCATCAGGAGTTGTTAGGCACACAAATGTAATAGATAAATTCCGTAGATGGTTGATAGATAACAGACGGACAGACAGACAGTCATTGACACAGACAGACAAACAGAAAAATAAGTATTTTTTTTAAAAAATGTTGTAGGCAACTGGGAACCTATACAACTCTTTCAATCCAGCTATCATATTATCACTGTACTTTAGACAAATTAGCAACTTTGGTTATTATAATTTGCACCAATTGTGATTTCTGAGTACCTTTTAATTCATTATTCCACAATACATGCATTTTGCATGTTTTTTAAAATTACAAATTACATTGCAAAATTAAAAATAATACATTTTGGTATTTAATTATGTTTCTTTATAGGTTCTAAAAGTATGAATTTTAAAAAAATGTATTCATTTTTCAACATAATGAATTTCATCTCTTCCTTAGGCTTGAATAAACTGGCATATTGCTTATAGTTATGATAAAATAAAGTTTGATTGCTTCTGAGTTATCAATTTTTCAGCTGAATGAATTTGACTCCTCCTTATGTTGGAACAAGTGTGTTGTTAATATTTTTGATAGAAGAAATAATAACTGCTAATTAAGTTATAAGATAGAAGTTTATTATTTTCAAATATATTGATACAAGTTATCACCTTAAACATCTAGCCCATAGATTTGGCCCCCAATTTTATTATATAAGAGATTTGATGGTTTAAGATATTATTATGCAAATTACAGGATTACCATGAATACATGCATGGTGAATGTCAATTATTGTAATTTTGTGATATTCTGTTCTTTAACCAAAAAAAGAAGAAGAAAATTTTGAGAAAGGCCATTTGTAGGGAAGAAGATGTACTAACTCCGGTTTTTACCTCATTTTATCTTTTAACAAGTAGCAATGAAGTTTTATCTGTGTAAAATGCTCATTTGTTAAACTGATAAAATTATACTGCAGGCACTGTCTTTTTTTATAAATAGATGTTTACTAAGATGAACTTGCTGAAAATTGTTCATTACTATGTAAATCTAAAATAATAAGCATGTGAAAATTGGCCAGGAGATGGGCGTTCATGAGAGAACAAGTAATGTTTTCAGTCATTTTCAAAGATTCCTGTGGATAAAGAGGAGCAAAATAGTAAGCCCTTCTATGTTATTAGACTAGAGAAGTTATCATCCTTGATCAGTGGCCATGCTGGCAGTGATTGATGAGAATCATGATTCAAAATCTTCTAGAGGTTTCCTACCCCTCATATGAGGAGATTCACTTAGAATTAAGCAAAACTTTTTAAGTTTTTCATTATTCTTGACAACCATTGTTTGATTAGATATTTTGGAAATCGCAATCTAAAATTTCAGCCAACACCTGCCTTAGAAGAACTGGTGGATTATGCCTTCCAATTGCTATGTGCACTTTTGAGTATTGTTTTTATCATGTTCATTGCATTTTATATTACTAACAATGTAATTTCTGATGAAGTCTCTGCATACCCATAGATTACTACAGAATCTCTACTATTGTACAAACATGAGGAATAAGGCTTCCTTTTACGTAAGTCATCCTGTTGTGTGGATGATATGTGTAAGAGTTGAGCTTCAACTCAGTATACAAGGGGCTAATTCAGGTTGCTTTTTTTAATTGCCTCAGGCAGGCATGGTAGCAGTTTGCTCCCATCATCCATTCAAAATCTTTCATCTTGTTCTGTTTCCATGGCTGTTATGAAGGAGTGCACACACTTCTGGGAAGGGGCAGAGGAGGACATGAACAAAACTTTTCTGCCTAATGATTAAGTGAAAGAATTTTATAGGGAATAAAAGAAGGAATAGAAAGGTGGGGGAAGGGATACTGGATCAGAAGATCAGACTAGAGTGATTACACTGACAGATATTTAGATGGATAGTAAAATTATGTTAACTTGAAACCTGTCTGTTAATTTTTTAAAAAGCCTTATTCATGCTCCAAAATCAGGATGAGCTCCATTCTGGATCAACTCAAGGGAAATAGATTATTTTCAGAACCAAGGATCTGACAGGGTGGTATGGTTCTCATTATTTATTAGCAGAAACAATCTATTATCTATTCCCCCCCCCCTTTCTGGTGATACATTGAATATATTGCCAATATCACCACAATAAAAATATACCACCTAAACTAAATGACATAATTCTGATATAGAAATCCATTTTAGAAATAGATGGGGCTATTCTGTCTTCCGTTCATATATTACTATTGTCTTTTTTTGTAACCTTGATGTTTGCTTCTTTAATTTGCTTTGGCTTGCTTCAGAGAACAATAATTCAATTTAATTCATGATCTAGGGCAAATAGCAAGAAGCTAGATTTTGAAATTGCACCAAGTGTTAAACTGAAGCTTAGAGAACATCTTGTGACAAAAATAAAATATTGTTATCAACTGTGCATACTGAATAGCATTAAAATATAATGATGAAAAAAGAAAAGAACAAAAAAAGAGAAAACAGATGGCTAAAAGTTTGATGTTGGGAATTGTTGCCAATAGCTCAGATCTTCATAGCATATGGAAAAGTACAGAGCAATGCACAGCATAAAGAAACAAATTGTCTTAATTACATGGGAATAATTGGTTTTAAAAAGCAATAAAGCTCCATCTTTTTAAAATGAATGGTAGGGTTTTTTTTTTAATGATGCTGCATTCTTTGAACATTCAAAATATGGTGTGTAATTTTTCACTTGCAACAATTTCGGGTCATGAGCCACATTAAACTTTCTGCAGGAGTCAAGTTGGGTGGGGGCAGCAGAAGTGAGCCTGGCCAGGATGCAAATAAAATTGACCAAAGTCAATGTAATCAATGGACTTGTTTCTCCATAGTCAGCTTAAGCTGTAACACTCCTATTAATTAAAATAAGGATTACGGTCATTATTCAGCATTCGTCCATTGGTTCCTAGGAAAAATGAACTTCTAGGTCAGTAAAGCCCCTGTCACACTGCACCAACGGATGGAAAGAGGATGTAAAACGGAGAAAAACACTTGCCATCCATTGGTTAACGTGATGCTTCCATTTTGTACTCACTGCATACATTTTGCTTCCTCTTTATCCGTCCAGCATCCGTCTATTGACGTTTCATCTGCTCAGAGGGTTTTGAGCTGCTCAAAACTTCTGCGCGGAAAATGTATCCAATGCATGAGTTCTGCATCCACTAGGCATCAGTTCTGCATCTGTTACGCATCCGCTATATCCGCTACGCATCTGCTACGCATTCCGCGCAACTCGATCCAGCGGTAAACGGACGCAGGGAGGAAGTGGAACGGATGTGGAACGGATGCAGAACGGATGCAGATCAGATGGAGAAAGGATGAAAGCGGATGCAGCTCACAAAGAAAGCATTTAAAACGGAAAAAACGTCCGCAGAGGGGACCTATCTCAGATATTAAGGATGTCTAGAGGATGCCTAGAGGATGCAAAAGGACACATAGGGGAAAACCTATATTGCCTATAAAAAGGGGGAGCAACTCACCTGGATCTCACTTTCAGTCCAGCAGCCCTGCTGTGCAGACCTCTGCAGCCTTCATCTGGATCTTGCTCTCCCACAGCATCCAGTCATGTCCACCATGGATCGTAACAAAGTCCTTTTGGCAGCCACTATCGTTCTGCAACAGTGCGAAGCCATCGACAGGGTCTCTGAACTCTACTACGGGAAGAAAAAGAGGTGGCCAAGAAGCGTCTGGGTCCGAAGATGGATCGGGAGAAGAGCAGAGTATGGACTGTACAACAAGCTGATGGTGGAACTCAGGAACGAAGACACTCGTGCATTCCAGAACTTCATGAGGATGCCTCCAGCCATTTTTGACGAAGTTGTGCAGCGGCTGACACCCAGGTTGACCAAGCAGAGCACCAACTTCCGGCCCAGCCTGGAACCTGGGCTCAAGGTGGCACTCACTCTGCGCCACCTGGCCTCAGGGACCACCTACAGGAGCATGCAGTATGGCTGGAGGGTGCCACACAACAACATCAGCATTGTGGTCAGAGAAGTGGTGTAAGCCATCATCGAAGAATACATGGAGGAGCTCCTCCAGTGCCCCACACTGGAGAAGGCTAGAGGAAAGTTGCAGAGCAGTGGTATCAGAGGTGGAACTTCCCACACACCATTTGAGCCATAGATGGGAAGCACGTGGCCTGCAAAGCGCCAGCCAAGTCAGGGTCCACTTATTTCAACTACAAGGGCTTCTTCAGCATCGTCCTCTTTGCCATGGTCGATGCTGACTACAAGTTCATGTACATCGATGCTTCAGGAAACGGCTCATCTTCAGATGCCCAGGTGACCTCAAGGAGGGGCTGGAACAAAACCTCATCATGGGCTTCCCAGATCCAGACCCCCTGCCCAACAACATGCAAGATGTGCCCTACTTCATCATGGGGGATGACACCTTCTCCCTCACAACCTACCTCATGAAGCCCTACACCTCCAGATGCCTCACCCGTGAAGAGAGGATCTTCAACTACAGGCTGTCCAGGGCAAGGCGGGTGGTGGAGAACGCCTTTGGCATCCTGGCCAACAGGTTCCAGGTACTTCTCACCACCATGCAGCATCGCCCACAGACCGTGGAGGATCGTGGAAGCTTGCTGCATCCTGCACAATCTCATGCACACCCGCTACCCAGTGTTGCAGAACAGGCTCGTTGACCTCCAACAAGGCAATGGGCACATGGAGCCTGGGGAATGGAGGCAAGGGTAAAACCTGAAAGAAACTCAGGATGTGCAAGGCCCCAACAGAGCCTCATGTGAAGGGAAGAAGCAGCGCAACTTCCTGAAACACTGGTGCAACTCCCCAGCTGGAACAGTGGAGTGGCAAGACAGGATGATAGATGTTTAATTGATGATTCCTTCAGCCTGTCTCATCACACTGATGAGATTGGGCCATGTATGTTAGGTGGGCATAGAATGAACAGGGCATTTAATAAAGAGTTGTGTTTATGTTGACGTGTGGATCAATGATTAAATTGTTATTGATAATAAAGGGCCATAGGTGTGGCACCTGGGAGGGTGGACCATACAGTCCCACTATTCTTGCACTGGAGCTTTATCTATCCCACAGCTATTACCCATTCCAAAGGTATCCCTGCCCACCCCACTGCTACCCTTACCCATCCCACAAACATGCAAAGGCTTAAACCATTTCTAAATGTTTCCACCAAGACTTTATTAAAAGAAAGAAATGACGCAAGTGTGTGAATCAAAGATAGACTTTATTAACAACAAGCTATAAAAGAAAAATGAGCCAAGTCAAGTGTCCAAATAAAGTCCACAGGTAGCCAGCCAGCCAGTCTCTGGCACTCCTCTTGGTCGCTCTGTCTCAAGGGTGAAGGGTCCTGGTGCTGTGGAGGTGGCTGGTGCTGGAGTGCTTGTCTGAAGCGCCATTGGGGTGCAGCATCAGCAGAGTTAGCACCAGCAGAAGCACCACCGCCAGAAGCAGCAGCATCAGCTCCTCCAGAAGCAGAAGCAGCAGAAGCTCAGCCCCAGAAGAGTGAGCCCGTGCTACAGAAGCCCCAGCAGAAGCAGAGTGAGGGCCAGGGAGCGGGATGGTAGCCCTGTCCCTCTTGCCAGGGCTGGCAGCAGATGGCTGAGGCTTGCTGTTCTTCCCCATGGTTGTGGGGTTGCTGGCTGGCAGGGAGGCTGGCAGGAACCAAGGCTGGCAGAAAGGCTGGCAGGCAGGCACCAAGGCTGGCAGGAAGGCTGGCAGGCAGGCAGGCAGGCACCAAGGCTGGCAGGAAGGCTGGCAGGCATGCAGGCACCAAGGCTGGCAGAAAGGCTGGCAGGAAGGCTGGCAGGCAGGCAGGCACCAAGGCTGGTAGCAAGGCTGGCAGGCAGACTGGCTTGCAGGGAGGCTGGAAGGCAGGCTGGCAGCAAGGCTAGCAGGCAGGCAGACAGCAAGGCTGGCAGGCAGGCTGGCAGCAAGGCTGGCAGGCAGGCAGACAGCAAGGCTGGCAGGGAGGCTGGCAGCAAGGCTTGCAGGCAGGCATGCAGGCAGGGCAGGCAAGGCAATCAATGTGTCCGGCAGCAGGTCTTTCCTCTGAATGGTGACTTGCTTCCGAGCTGCTTCCCTTTATATCCACGGGGCTTACGCAATGCATCCTCCCCGCATGCGCAATTAATGCTCGGCATCCGTTCGGCTTCCGCTGTGCATCCGCTAGGCTTCCGTTGTGCATCCGCTTCATCTGCTGTGCATCCGCTCTGCATCCGCTCTTTCCGTTCCGCGTCTGCTTTGCTGCGGCCCCCCGGAAGCCTAGCAGATGTACCATCTGCTCCCATCCACTTCCATCCGCTAGGCTTCCATTCCGCATCTGCTTTCCTTCCGCTCTGGGTCCTCCCCCCGTCCGTTCCTTTCCATGTTATCCGCTCTGGTTATGCAAATTTTCGCCCCTTTTGAGAGCGGATAACAACAGATGGAATATTTTTCTCATCCGTTGTGTCCTTTTTACTCACGTTTTGCATCCGTTGGGCAGTGTGACAGGGCCTTAAGGAATAGCAGTATTAGAAATGCAGGAACGAGACAGAGATTGGATTTCATTCTAAAAATATTTCTCTGTATTTAGTGTGTCTTCTTCAGCAAGCACAAAAGGTTTGCCTTCCTTTCTCATTTTCATATGCTTGTTAGAATGTGAACCCAGAGGTTGGTAATATTTGTGTGCTTTGCCTAGGATATTTTTATTCTTGTTATAAATAATATAATATGATACTGTAATATTTTGATCAATGCTTTCACATTTAGAACAGGCAGCAGGAGGCAGATAATTTTCAAGGGTCCAAAGTTTATACTGGCCTCTTCACTGCCATGCTGACCTCCCCAGTCAGAGATGCTTCTAAATGTGAGCTGAGCCAGAATTTGGCTCCATCTTCTGCCTGTTATTTACTATATTATATTATCCTAAATGCAGTAGCCCTCTAAGATGGCACATGATAGATATTCTGTCTTCTATTCAAAGTAACAGCCATTAATTCACCTTCATCCTGAAACATCTCTTCAGGCCTAGTAACATCCCTGAATAGGAATCATTTACAAGTGACATTCATCTAACAAGGCATGCTGCCTTTCAACACTTTCATCTAAACTTAAATCCTAATCCTAAACATGATATAAATATACTTTTACAAACCAAAACCTGTTCCTGGGAGACCCTTTTTTTTCAAGATTTAATGGTAAAAGATCATTAAAATAGGTGCCACCAGACTCGCTCCCCCTTCTCCGATGTATTAACCTGAGGATTCTTTAGTCTTTCTTCTCCAAGTTTTAGATTTTCTTGTCCATAGTCTAGAAATAAAGAATATAACAAATCTGTGGCCAGTTTTGAAACACACCTAACCATGTAATCTTGCATGAGGGCAGTTTTACGCAGCAGTAAGGAATTATCTTTTAAAATGGATGAAGTCATATCCACAGACTTAAACAAGAACTTATTTGGGGAAAGGGAAAGCTATGGGAAACAGAGAACATGATTTGTTTCTTACATGCAGATGTCCAAATTAACTCAACAGACTATGCTTGATAAGTTAATTACTTATTACATCATTATATAAAATCTTGTACTGCATGCTTATCTCAGACAGGATGGTTGGAGTGATTTGAGCCTCCTTCTTATGTTTCTTATAAGAGGGCCATCTTGATCTTTCCTTTTTCTTCTTCATTTGTCTTTTCTTTTGGCACATCTTCCCAGTGTACTGAATGTGTGAGTGTAACTCAGGGGTCTTCAATAATTGCTGGAAAACAAATGATAAAGAATGATCTTGAGAAACAACCTGAATGCTAGGGAATCAGATTGTTGAAGTTAGGATTAGTTGCCGTGTCAAAACTGTGGTTCTAAGGGTTTATTCTTCAGTGAGTCAATCCAGGGCATTGATGAAGCATTCCAAGATCTAGACAGGAAATCAAATATATATAAGACTAAATCCACCTTCCTAATTACCTGTGATAGAGATACAAACGACAATGTAATTTTCACCAATTCTGCCCTTATATAAATGGGAATACAGAGGAGACACTCTTCTGGGAAATGAAGGCACAATTCCATTTATTCAGGCTTCTCAATATAGAGTCAGTTTATCAGGTGCTTTGAGGTACTCCTGTGCCACAACAAAATAAGGGACTTGTCACACATTCTCTGGCAACCTTGTTCTTCATCTGTGTTCCCATGATGTTGACTTCATCTTATTACAGTCTCTAAGATAAGTTTTATTTGCCTGAGCTGTAGCAAGTGTTAAAATAGCATTTTATCCCTCAAGCCAATTGCATTTAATGATTGCTGCAATGTGAGCAACATCTGCTCATCATCTATTATATCAGAAAAAGAGTAAGTGATGAACATGGGTGGAATCAGAGGTCCTTATTGGCCATTTGAGCTTGTTATAGGCAGCTCTTCTCAACTCCAGCCAGCCTTGTCTGCTGTGATTTTGCTTTTGTTTCCCCGAAGAATTGGACAGAGAGGAATCCAGAAGTCAGCATTTGTTGTCTTATGAAGAAAGGAATGGCAGAGAAATCTAAAAATTGTTGCTTGTAATTCAACTCCTTTTGTTAAACTCTGATTTTTTAAAATTCATCTTAGGTTATAATTGAAAAGGCAAAGGAATGATCTTAGAAATGATACATAAGAGTCCTTCAAGTAGCCATTTCTGCTAAAGGACTATTGTTGGAAGATACTTTTCTCACCAGCTGATGATGTACAAAACAATGGTGGCAGGAAAGCTGGAGGAATAGAACAATCATTATGTTTATTTCATGCCACACACACCACACTAGAACAATATTGGTTGGGCAGTGATTCAGAACAAAGAAAGGGAGATGAATTGATCACACTTTAACCCAGAGCATGTGAATGTTTAAAGGCCCGGTCCCACTGGCCGACGGACGCAAAACGTATGCATAAAGGACACAGCGGACAAGCAAAATTTTGGGGGTGGCTCCATCCATTGTCATCCACTCCAAAAAGTGGCAAAAATTTGCATAAACAGAATGGAAAAAAACGGAAAAGAATGGATGCGGGTAGTATGTAGTGGGGATGTTAAACGGATGTTCATAGGAAGCCTAGCAGATAAAAGTGGATGGAAGCGGATGACACCTCCAAAAGGGGTTCCAGGGGAGAATTTTGAAGCGGATGCATAGCGGAAGGGGTGGATGCATAGCAGATAAAGCGGATGCATCACGGACACCTATAGGAAACAAAGGGGATGCTATGCGGATGTATATCAGATGCAAAGCGTTCACTGCACATGCGGGGAGTATGAATTGTGTCAGCTCCGCGGATATAAAAGGATGCAGCACGCATGCAGTCAGCATACAGGGGAAAGATGTGCTGCCAGATACATCCTGCAGGAACACCATGGTTCGTCAGTCAGGCAAGAAGAGTAAGTCCGTGTCAACTTGTTCAAGCCCTGGCAAGGTGAAGAAGGGCAGAACCAGCATCCCACCCCCTGGCACTGACTCTGAAGCTGCTGCTGCTACTGCTGCTGCTGCTGTGGTGGACCAGCCCCAAGGCCCTCAAGCCCTACAAAGCCCTGCTGCTGAAGGCCCTGCTGCTCAAGCCCCAGAAGGCCCTGATGCTGAAGGCCCTGCTGAAGCCTCTGCCAGAGGGAGGAAGAGGCAAGGCAAGCAGAAGGGAGAGAGGAAACAGGACACTGTTTCTGAGGAGCATGAGGATGAGGTGCTGGAATGGCTGAGGGAGAACGAGTACCTCTAGAGAAAGGGCCACAGACTGTATCGCGACACCAAGAAGAAGCAGGCAGCTTGGAGAGACAAGGCAGAGAGCCTGGGATACACTGCAGAAGTACTCCTTGGATGGTGGAAGCACATGCACACCTGGTATGGCAAGCTACAACTCAAGAAATCCGGGCAGGCCGCTGTCAAGCTCACTGACTGGGAGATGTACGTCATGGCCAAGTCCCATTTCCTGGAGGGTGAGGTCCGCCACCGAGGAGCAGCCCCTCTGAGACCCCTCTCCCTCAGAGAGCCCACAGACAGCCAGTCCTCTTCCAGCCAGAAGCCAGCGAGCCTGTCCAGGAAGGTGTCTTCAGAGGGCCCCACGGCAGAGACCCCCCCGACAGCTGCACTCCCCATGACAGCAGACCTGGAGGATCCCGTGGAGGATGATGCCCTGCTGTCACAAATGGAGGAAGAAGCAGCAGCCACCAGAGGCCAACCCAGCCCCACCCCCAGCTCCAGAGGATGCAGGCAGAGAGGCAGACTGGAGGGCCAGGACCACAGTGTGCTGTTGGAGATCAGGGATACAATGAAGACCAGCACAGAACTTCTCTCTCAGCTAGTCCACTTGGACAGAGCATCCTCGGGCCGGAACACCTTCATCACCTATGTGAGCCAGACCCTGAGGGACCTGCCTGAGGCCCAGTACCAGGTGATGAAGCAGAAGATCACAGCACTTCTGCACAACCTTCAAGGCCCAGCTGAATCTGCTCCTACCCAGTCCAGGTCTGCTCCTCCACCCCAGGCGATGTCACAGCCCTTCCACGGCTTTCAACAGCCCCTCACCTACCAAGGCTACGACTACCAGGACTTCCCACAGCAGAAACAGAACTTCCCAGTCCAGGCCCAGGTTCATTGGACACCACAGACGCCAGTCCTCACCCAGCTGCAGCCCAGACAGCCCCACTACACTCCTCCCAACTTTTCCTCCACCCCACAGCCAAGCCCGTCAATGGACAATCTGTCATCAGTATTGGGCCTGACATCTGAAGTCCTTGATGAAGGGCCTCTCGACCTCATGGGACTGAGTCAGCTCTTGGATAGCTTCCTGAACACACCACCACCTGTTGTACACTCAGGGCCAAGCACCCCAATGGTGCCTCAGACCAGCACTCAAGCCACAGCCACCTCCACAGTACCTGCCTGCTTAACAGCTGAGACCATGGACATGACTCAGAGTGACTGAGAATAGTGTCAAAGATTGAGTTGTTTATTTGTTAAGTTTATCTTTGCTTAAGAGACTTTACTTGGTTCATTTTGCTTATTTAATACAGTCATAAAGTTTACCTAAGAAAGTTTATCTTTGCTTAAGACACTTAATACAGTTTACTTGGTTCATTTTGCTTCTTTAATAAAGTCATAAAGTTTACCTAATAAAGTTAATAAAGTTAATCTTTGCTTAAGGCACTTAGTTTACTTGGTTCATTTTGTTTACTTAATAAAGTGTTGGTGAAAACTTTGAAAAAATGGTTAAGCCTTTGCATGCTTGTGGGATAGATAAGGATAGTTGTGGGATACATAAACCTCCAATGCAAGCATAGTGGGACTGTATGGTGCACCATCCCAGCGATCCAGATGATTTTCTCCCCCTTTTTATAGAAAATATCAGTTGTCTGCTATGGGGCCTTCTACATACTCTAGACATACTGCAGACATCCTAAATATACAAGATACATCCCAGATACAAACGTTTTGTCTGTTTTGAATACTTTATATATGAGATGCATACGCTTACATCCTTTCTATTTCCGTGCTACTCACGCTGTGTAGATGTTCCGTGTACCTTTTGTTTCCTCCCTCTTTCCGTTTTCAGCTGCAGTGGATGTGAATTGAGGGGATGGCCAGAGGATGCAGAGAGGATACAGCGGATTTTTAATGAATGATAAACGGACATCGAACATTTGTTGCCCATATATGTTGCGGATGTACATCGTACGCGGCGTAAAGTTCATCCGTTCACAAACGGCAGCTCAAAACTTCTTGCGCGGCTCAAAATTTCTTGCGCGGAAGAAATTGCAGTGGACGGATGCTCGACGGATAGAGCGTATGAAACATGTATGCAGTGAGTACACAATGGATGCATAGCATTTTCCAATGGATGGCAAGCTTTTTTTAATGTTTTACATCCTCTTTGCATCCGTAAGTGCAGTGGGACTGGGCCTTACGATGGCAAGGTCAAAGTTAAATGAGTATGGCTCAGATTTCCATTCAGTTACCTTTGAAAAAAGGGTAGATATAGAAGAAATGGAATCATAGACCACTGAAAACACAATAGAATGATTATTGGCAGTACCAATATAAAATGCCCTGAGTTTACATCCATCCTATTTGTGGGAGCTGAAATAAAGTGATGTTTAATGAATATACTTTATTCCACTGATAGTAATAAATCTTCTTTCAAGGTATCAATGAACTCTTTGCTATCCATCCTTCCTTTCACAGATTTAAGAAAAACAAATTATGCCATTCCCACAATTCAGAGGAATTACTTTCACTTTTAACATTTGGAAGAGATGTCATCTTTATCATTTTATAACTCCATAAAAACCTAACAGCATGAACAGAGTACCTTCCTATGTGGACTCTATAAGGCTTTTTAAAATAGGCATAAACCTGCAGGCAATTGTGAGGAATGATGTGCATATTAAATATGATGTTTATGGGCATATGTTAGGGCATATGACTAGCATTTTTGTTTTGCAAGCAATTTTACAGCAGTCTCAAGAACAAGACAGGAAATTAAATGCAAAGCTTTCCAAATCCAAAATTCTTAATCTGGGGAAAATTTTAATGGTATAGATTTTTGAATTTTTGAAATGTTCCAAATGTGCATTTAAATTTAAACTAGGCAGCATTTATTCTTTTTCACAGCGTACAATTTATTTAGTCAGTTTTGAAAACCTGTACAAAATGAATGAGAATATTAAATATGACATTTCTCTTTGAAGTAACCAGCATTCCACATATTCAACAATTTATATCCAACTAAGAAGAAAACCATTTTCTGCCATTATGTTGTCAATTGAACTACACAAACTATTTTAGAACTATTTCCATGTAATCTCAATGATTAACAGTGATTTCCTTCCCTAGAATAAGAAGTGTTTTCTGTTTTAATACAGTATCCATGTCACAAGGAAATTTGTGGGATGGATTGTTAATAACATCCATAAATCCCAGTTTTAGCCCAAGCTAGACAGATTTCTCCTAATATTAGATGTGGTGGCTCAGACACTGAGCTTGTTGATCAGAAAGATCAGCAGTCTGGTGGTTCGAATCCCTCGCACTGCGTGACAGAGTGAGTTCCCTTTACTTGTCCCAGCTTCTGCCAACCTAGCAGTTCAAAAGCACATAAAAATGCAAGTAGAAAAATAGGGACCACTTTGGAGGGAAGGTAACAGCGTTCCATGTGCCTTTGATGTTTAGTCATGCCAGCCAAGAGATGTCTTCAGACAACGCTGGCTCTTTGGCTTTGTAACGGAGATGAGCATTGCCTAGAGCCAGAACAACTAGCATGTATGTGCGAGGAGAACCTTGACCTTTTTAATATTAGCAATCTAAAAAAGACATCATAAAAATTAAAGATTGAAAGGAAAGTGGAAATTCCCTACCTTGAACTCCTAGAACATATATTTCAACAACAGCTTAACCAATGATCTACAAAGAAGAAAACAATACTCTCAGCATTGTTGTCACTAGTTGGATCTCTCTTTGATAAGCTTCCATCCTTTATATCTTGTCCTGCCCTCAAGTACTTTGGATAATAGTTGAGAGACCCTCTTCTCTGTGATAACCCCTCAAATATTCAAATTTCCACTTTCCTTTCAATCTTTAATTTTTATGATGTCTTTTTTATATTGCTAAAGCCCCTGTCACACTGTACCAATGGATGCAAAGAGGATGTAAAATGGACAAAAAAGCTTGCCATCCGTTGGTTAACACGATGTATCCGTTCTGTACTCACTGCCTCCGTTTTGCTTCCTCTCTATCCATCCAGCATCTGTTTATTGACGTTTCATCTGCTCAGAAAGTTTGGACCTGCTCAAAACTTTTGAGCAGAAAATGCATCCAATGCATCCGTTCTGCATCCACAAGGCATCCGCTAGGCATCCACTGCGCATCCGCGCAACTCCATCCACTCCAGCAGTAAACGGACGCAGGGAGGAAGCGGAACGGATGCGGAACAGATGCGGAACGGATGCGGAACGGATGCGGAACGGATGCGGAACGGATGCCTAGTGGATGCAGCATGGAAACAAAGCATGTAAAACGGAAAATACGTTCGCAGAGGGGACCTATCTCGGATATAAAGGATGTCTACAGGATGCCTAGAGGATGCCTAGAGGATACAAAGGGACACCTATACTGCAACTCACCTGGATCTCACTTTCAGAACAGCAGCCCAGCTGCAGACCTCTGCAGCCTTCATCTGCCTCTTCCTCTTCCGCAGCATCCAGTCATGTCCACCGTGGATCGTAACAAAGTCCTTTTGGCAGCCACCATCCTTCTACAACAGTGCGAAGCCATCTACAGGCTCTGTGAACTCTACTATGGGAAGAAAAAGAGGCAGCCAAGAAGTGTCTGGGTATGAAGATGGTTCGCCAGAAGAGCAGAGGACAGACTGTACAACAAGCTGATGGTGGAGCTCAGGAGCAAAGACACTCGTGCATTCCAGAACTTCATGAGGATGCCTCCAGCCATGTTTGATGAAGTTGTGCAGCAGCTGACACCCAGGTTGACCAAGACAAACACCAACTTCCGGCCCAGCCTGGAACCTGGTCTCAAGGTGGCACTCACTCTGTGCCACCTGCCCTCAGGGACCACCTACAGGAGCATGCAGTATGGCTGGAGGGTGCCACCCAACAACATCAGCATTGTGGTCAGAGAAGTGGTGCAGGCCATCGTCGAAGAATACAAGGAGGAGCTCCTCCAGTGCCCCTCCACTGAAGAAGGATGGAAGAAAGTTGCAGAGCAGTGGTATCAGAGGTGGAACTTCCCACACACTGTTGGAGCCATCGATGGCAAGCACGTGGCCTGCAAAGCGCAAGCCAAGTTGGGGTCCACTTATTTCAACTTCAAGGGCTTCTTCAGCATCATCCTCTTCGCCATGGTCGATGCTGACTACAAGTTCATGTACATCAATGCTTCAGACAACGGGTCAGCTTCAGATGCCCAGGTATACAACGCAAGTGACCTCAAGGGTGGGCTGGAATGCAACCTCATGGTGGGCTTCCCAGATCCAGACCCCCTGCCCAACGACACGCAAGATGTGCCCTACTTCATTGTTGGTGATGACGCCTTCTCCCTCACAACCTACCTCATGAAGCCCTACACCTCCAAATACCTCACCCGTGAAGAGAGGATCTTCAACTACAGGCTGTCCAGGGCAAGGCGGGTGGTGGAGAATGCCTTTGGCATCCAGGCCAACAGGTTCCAGGTACTTCTCACCACCATGCAGCATCGCCCAGAGACCGTGAGGAGGATCATGGAAGCTTGCTGCATCCTGCACAATCTCATGTGCACCCGCTACCCAGTCTTGCAGAACAGGCTCGTGGACCTCCAGCAAGACAATGGGGACATGGAGCCTGGGGAATGGAGGCAAGGGCGAAACCTGATAGACACTGTGGATGTGCAAGGCCCCAACAGAGCCTCACGTGAAGGGAAGAAGCAGCGCAACCTCCTGAAACACTGGTGCAACTCCCCAGCTGGAGCAGTGGAATGGCAAGACAGGATGATAGATGCTTAATGGTTGCTTCGTTCAGCCTGTCTCATCACACTGATGAGATTGTGCCATGTATGTTGAGTGGCCCTACAATGATCAGGGCATTTAATAAAGAGTTGTGTTTGTGTTGACATGTGTGGATGATTATTACATTATTATTGATAATAAAGGGCCATAGGTGTGGCACCTGGGAGGGTGGACCATCCCGTCCCACTATGCTTGCACTGGAGGTTTATCTATCCCACAGCTTTTACCCATCCCAAAGGTATCCCTGCCCATCCCACTGCTATCTTAACCCATCCCACAAGCATGCAAAGGCTTAAACCATTTCTAAAAGTTTCCACCAAGACTTTATTAAAAAAAAGAAATGAAGCAAGCATGTGAATCAAAAATAGACTTTATTAACAACAAGCTATAAAACAAAAATGAGTCTCTGGCACTCCTCTTGGTCGCTCAATCTCAGGGGTGAAGGGTCCAGGTGCTGTGGAGGTGGCTGGTGCTGGAGTGCTTGTCATCACCTCCTCCAGAAGCAGAAGCAGCAGAATCCCCAGCCCCAGAAGAGTGAGCCCGTGCTGCAGAAGCCCCAGAAGAACCAGAGTGAGGGCCAGGGGGTGGGATGGTAGCCCTGTCCTTCTTGCAAGGGCTGGCAGCAGATGGCTGAGGCTTGCTGTGCTTCCGCATGGTTGTGGGGTTGCTGGCTGGCAGGGAGGCTGGCAGAAACCAAGGCTGGCAGGAAGGCTGGCAGGCAGGCAGGCACCAAGGCTGGCAGGCAGGCAGGCACCAAGGCTTGCAGGAAGGCTGGCAGGCAGGCTGGCAGGCAGGCATGCACCAAGGCTTGCAGGAAGGCTGGCACCAAGGCTGGCAGGAAGGCTTGCAGGGAGGCAGGCAGCAAGGCTGGCAGGCAGGCAGGCACCAAGGCTGGCAGGCAGGCAGACAGCAAGGCTGGCAGGGAGGCTGGCAGCAAGGCTGGCAGGCAGGCAGACAGCAAGGCTGGCAGGCAGGCAGACAGCAAGGCTGGCAGCAAGGCGAGCAGCAAGGCTTGCAGGCAGACATGCAGGCAGGACAGGCAAGGCAGTCGATGTGTCTGGAAGCAGGTCTTTCCTCTGAATGGCGACCTGCTTCCGAGCTGCTTCCCTTATATCCGTGGGGCTGATGCAATGCATCCTCCCCACATGCGCAATTAACGCTCGGCATCCGTTCGGCTTCCGCTGTGCATCCGCTAGGCTTCCGCTCTGCATCCACTTCATCTGCTGTGCATCCGCTCTGCATCTGCTGTATCTGTTCCGCATCCGCTTTGCTGAGGCCCCCCGGAAGCCCAGCGGATGTGCCATCCGCTCCCATCCGCTTCCATCCGTTGGGCTTCCGTTCCGCATCCGCTTTCCATCCGCCCTGCGTCCTCCCCCCGTCCGTGTTATCCGCTCCGGTTATGCAAATTTTTGCCCCTTTTGAGAGCGGATAACAATGGATGGAACATTTTGCTCGTCCGTTGTGTCCATTTTGCATCCGTTGGGCAGTGTGACAGGGCCTTAATATTAAAAAGGTCAAGGTTCTCCTCACACATACAACAAGGATCTTTCTCCTGGATCTCAGTCATTTAAAATGTTCCTTATTTTTTCCCAAATCCAAAGTTTTCCCAAATCCTACCTGACTTTCCCATTATCACAATTCCCTGAAGCATAAAAAGTTCCTGTCATCAAGTTATGTATTCCTATTTTCATATGCACTCACAGCTTAGCACCAAGTTATGTTTTCTGATATACACATATGCACAAACATGCACACACACACACACATACACAGTCTTTTCATTTAAAGTTAAATATATAGCTTTATTTTCTTGCATATATTCACCATTTCATCTCTACAAGATTAGACCACAGTACACTGACTTGCAAACATGCTGTTGTCTAGATGCCACTAACAGTAAGTTTAGTCTCCAGGCTCACTTAGGACACATATTCAGAATATGCACTGACATGACACACAGGATATATGTATGCACTGATAACCCAACAGAGGAACTTTAATATCCCAATAATTTTTTAAAAAATATATAAACTCATCTGTGACATCAGACAATCTAGGTGGCCTCATAGGTCAGGAAAACCATGCTACAATGGCTCAATATTGTTCCTTTACAATGAAATTGATTCGTCTTAAGTTGCACTGAAGTCCCTTTTTATTAGCGGATCACATTAAATAGATCAGCTTGCAAAGACATTATCTTGATTCATTCATTTTATTTTTGAGGAATTTTTAACAAAGCCTTTATTTTTTGAGAACTTTGAATTGTTTGCCTTAAAAACAATGTTAACATTTTGTAACATTGCTCTTGAAAACAAGGAGATGGAATCAATCATCCTTCATTTTACACATATTTTACGAATTATTCTAATTGTCACAAGTGTAAGGCAGCAGTTCAAATAAATGAAGCCCTGACTTTCTTCCCCATAGGTATTGACAGTTTTTTTTTTTTTCCAGAATTCCACATATCTTGAATTTAATTAATACATTAACATTGTGGTAGAAAGGATAACTCAACATTTTGGAATCATTTTATTCTTTAGTAAAATCATTTCCTCAAAAACAGGTTCAGTAATTTGAAACCAGCTCCAGATTAATCCATTCCCGCAGTGCTACCAGAGAGTGAGAAGTACTAGTTCAGCTGCCATGTACACAAAATAATAACAAATCTCTTCTTTTTCCTTTGTAACCCTACAACTTGACAGAGCTTCAGGGCACTCTGATCCTCCACGAATTGAAGCTCTTTCTCTCACCGGAGCACTTAATTTCAAGACCAGCACCTGTTAAAATGTGTGTGAGTTGATTTTACCCTGTTCTTTGAACTTGTGAAAACAATGCTGAACAATGCTCAATAGAGAACAAAGAACAGTACTGAACTATTCTCTACTGAATTTCTGGAATGTATTTATTTCAGAAATTTAGAAGTAGGTCAGAGGTATTCAGCAGCAAGCATAAATATCAGTGTTGCCAGTAGAAAAAAAAAGAGAGGCTTTAAATTTAGCAGTTCACAATCAGGGTAGGCAAGAAGGCAAGACAAGAAGCAATGGATGAAAACTAACCAAGGAGAGAAGCAACTTAGACCTAAAGAGAAATTTCCTGACAGTGAGAATAATCAACCAATGAAGAACTTGCCTTCAGAAGTTGTGGGTGCTCCATCATTGGAGGCTTTTAAGAAGAGACTAGAGAGCCATTTGTCTGAAATGGTATGTGGCATCCTACTCGAGAAGGTATTGAACTAACACCTCCTAGGTTCCTTCCGACTCTGATATTCTATATTCCTCAAAGTTTTGGCTGTCACAGCACCCCCTGATCAGATTATCAAAATGCCCCCTGTACCATTGCCCCCAGATAATAATCTTATCTTCTTCACCTGCCTCCTGTCTACTGAGATTACCAGCACAGATGAGCCTCAAGCCCTACAGTGCAAAGACTCTGTTGTCCATGCTGTGTGAGACACTCCCTGCCCCTCAACATCACCTCCCCTTCTGAACTCTTTGCTAGCTGGGAAGCTCTTGGCTGAGAAGCCATCAGGAATTGCTGCCAAACATGCGACTCACATGGGGGGGGGCAGCAATGTCCCTAATGGGACAATTGCCCTGGCTAGTCATAGTACACAGAGTAGAAGGCTTGTAGCCTTGGCTCCTTTTCTCCCTTGTGGGACAACAACACTCACCTGTCTGAATTCCCTAGGTCCACCTCCAATAGATGGCCCCCTACCCATGCTCCCTAGCACCTGCCTGCAGCATCCAACCCCCTTATGCAAAGCTGTCACCCAACGCTCTTACCACCCAGCCCATTTGATTGGGAATCCTTCCTCTTCCCACAACATGGTTCATGAGGTCTTCACTTAGCAACCCATGCTGTTCTAGGGTTACAGTGGCACCTGGGACTGCCAGAAATGCTGTCCCTAAGCAAAGCAGTCACATGACATCACACTTTGTAATTGCAATGGAAATTCCAGTCCTAATTGCCATTGTAGCTTGAGGACTACCTGTATTAAAGTGGTCAGTATACATACGTGCAGAAAGGAAGGAATATTCCAATTAAACATTAGGAAAAACTTCCACGAAGAACAGTTTTATAGTGTCATCTATTATCTAGGAAAGTAGTTGGTTCCTCATTGAAAGAAGTTAACAACTAACTGTTAACAATGTTTAAATTTCCTTTCAGCAGCAAATCGGATCATTGGTCTGAAGGATCCATTCCAACTGAATAATAAATTAGCCTAAGTATTTTCTCCATTAAAAATTACAATATAACATTGCATAAAATATTAACATGCAATGCACAGCATTGTCTGAATGAAGAGTAGATAATTCCAGGGATATTCATTTCAGAGTACTTGCTCTGCATAATTTTGCCATGCCTACTTTGCTTTATTATGTTCATTATGACACCATCTAAAAGAGCTGCTTCTGTTTTTCACTGGTAAACTATCTCAGCCATGAAAACTTAAATATGCATTGGAAAGGGACTTAAAATTAATATTTCACAAATGCTGGAAATTGAAAAGATTCAATTAAAGGGAAAATGTCATTACATAATCTTAACTTCTCTCTTTCTGTTTTATTTTATTTTTATTTATGGGCTTATAGACCATTCCCATTAACCAACTTCAAGTAGCACACAACTCTCCAAATGAATTAAATAAACAAAAAAAGCCCCACATATTTTCTGGTGTTAGTTGGTAGCAATACAGTCATTGTATGTAGATGTAAAATCAGGCTTGTCTTGAATAATTCTTGCTTCACAGTTCTGTAGTGCATTGTAGAGGTTATACTTACATCCTTGTGTTTTGCAATCACACACCTGATTTTATTCTTTCCCAATCATTATCTTTCCTCCTTCCAGATGTGGTCTTGTTGGATGAATCCTTTGTTGTCTTCTCTTATTCTTCTTTACTTCCTCTTTTACTATTTCAGGTGTCAAAAGAGGGAGAATCCTGTATATCAAGTAAAATCCCTAAGTCTAGTGCTCCTTGTTTCTTGATTTTTTTTCTAAGCACCTCACAGTATCATGCTCTTTATCCAAACTCTCATGTCAGTTTTCCCTCTCAATTCTATGAAACAGCCTTCCTTTCCTTACTGAAGGTCCCCAATGTTGCTTTCCTTTCAGATTCCACTTCATCTACCCCTTATCTCATCCTGAGATTTAACTAGAACTCATTTCTTCTATTCATCTTGATATTCAGGACCTCTTTTCTATATCCTGTTAATTACAAACCCTCGATACCCAGATTCCTAGCACCTATGGTGTTGCTCCTGGTAGACCTCTGCTAGTTTGTATTAGTTTTATACATTTATTCAAGTTTGTTTGCTGCTCTCTACTTAAAGACACAGTGAATTAGGTTTCAAAAAAGGCCAAGGCAGATGCACATTAGGGAGGTACACACAATTCAATCTCAAAATGGGTCCCCTGCTTGCACCTGAGCCTGAAATGTATGGTGGCAAACATTCCATTGTTTTCATGCTACCCTAATATGTGTACCGTGAGTGCACAGTGAGAGAAAGTTAAGATATGTGTAGTCCACCTCAGCTAAGCCAGATATCTGAGATGAATTGGATACTTTTATTCAACTCACAGCATTTTTAACACTTTATCTCAGAAGATACAAGGAGACCCTGCTAATGGGGACTTCTGCTCAGTACCATGCTGCTACTCAATGGCATGGACTATGTTCTTCCTGGTATAGTGGTTTTCCACTGGTGTCAGGCATGGGCAACCAACCCCACATATGAAGAGTTCAAATTAACTACTCTGTTGCTCAATGCCTATTTCACAGCAGTCTTCTCACACTGGTAGTTTGCACCTGGGCAAGACTAGATAAGGTTCAACAGCATTTGGGGAGGGGGGGGTTAGACCTTATCCTCTTGTGCCTATGTAATGATTCCAGACTAATTCTCCACTTGTCTCCTTTCCCCAGCTCGGTCAATCTCTCTCCAACAATTGGTGATACTCAAGAAGTTATTGAACTCCAAAGTTGAATTAAATTTAGCATACTTTGGCCTGAGCATGAAATGGCCAGGGAGTCTTCAGCTTTACTGCTTTGTATTCCATAAAACAAAGTTTAAAAAATGCAGACACAGTCCAGTAAAAAGCAAAGGTGTGTGCTTTACACACAAATACTGGTGCTCAATGTTATAAATTCATAATTAAATGCAAAGTTGATCTGCAGAGATGATGCTGTCATCCAATTTTGGGGTGCTATTGTGCCCTGCTGATGTTGAACTTTCAGACTGCCTTTGAATATCAAAACTTGTTTCATTTTTAAATCTATTCTACATTTCAGCATCAACCATCATAAGGACATGCACATAAGAGTATGCAGGGAGATCTGAGTTCAGCAAGCAGGTGTGTAATCTTTTCAAAAAGATATTTCTATACTTAAGTTGGATAGTTAAGTATTTGATGATGCATCTTTCACAGTGTATTTTAAAATGCAAAGATCAGAGTTTGGGGTTAGAGTTGATTTGCTGAACTGTTCAATATTATCACACGATGTGCACAATCTTGCAGTCTGTTAATTGCAGAACCTTTAGAGTGTTTAACAACACAAAAACTCTGGGATGGTTGAGGTACTTTTCATGTTTATTGTTCTTTATTTTCTGGTCTGTTGAAGCTGTTCATGATGCATTTACTGCATAAACGGTGTCAGTTTAGTCTAGTTTGCCTCTAAATTCTATCCTGCTAGAAGAGTTTGAATGTATTCAAAGATCTGTTTGTTTGTTTTTGCTGTGAAGAGAGTGTGGGGTCACAATTAAAGGTCCTTTTAGAATTTGAAGCTGATAGGAAAGGTTATTGTGCTCTTCTGCTGTGATGCTGGAAAAATATAGTGAATTTTATTCTATCAAGCTAAGCAACACAAACATAAAATGTGACTGTATCACTTCACGATGGCAGTTCTGGCATTTCTAGTTGTCATCGTTAAACAAATTCCACTATGTTGTTAAGCACAACATTACATTGTTGCTATTTGTTAACTCCTGTTTGGCTTACCTATTGACTTTGCTTGTCAAGACATTGGCAATGAAGATTGAAAATGGTGATCACATGACTACAGGACATTGTAACATTGTAACTGTGAGCCAGTCATCACATATCCAGATCATAATAATCGGGATGCTGAAATAGCCAGAATTTTGAGGACCAGTCATAAGTACCACTCATCCAGTGCTGTTGTAGATTCAAACAGCCAGTGAAGAAATGGTTGTTAAGTGAGGATACCCTATATTTCCTCTTCATAGGATATCATAAGATATTTGTGCCTCCTATATTACTTCCATTTTGCTGCAGAAAACATATATGTATTTTTCCTTTTGTCAGATCAGCACATATACATTTCTAATTGAATGGCTATGCTTGTGCTATTGCTTGTACTACAAGTCAGCAGCTGATTAAAGTTAATTTGTTTTCTGGATGTTAAGCTAAATTAATATTAGCAGACTCTTAGGGTTAGCTAGGTTGTCAAAAGATATTCATATACAAGGCTTGTATTATGAGAAATATTGCAGTATGTCTTCTGTAAGAACAAGTTATGTAATGGATTAGATTTTCTCTGCTAGTTTAATTGGCCAAAATATATAAACTTAAATTTGTACTATGTATTCTAGTCATTCCAATCACAGTGGAATGGAGGCTATAAGTTTAGCCATTTTATTATATCAGATAGTGTGCCAAATTTCCAATGCGGAATAATAAAAAACCCAACAATATGCCAAACACATAGTTATTTGAACATATTATGTAGCAGTGTCCAACCAACTGTCATTTGCAATCAATCTACTATAAAATTAGTGAAGGAGCTCTTGTTTATTTATTTATTTGGAAAATAAAACATTGAAAACCCACCAGTCATTATACCTTCTTTGTCTTAAAGAAGCTAAACAAGTTGGTAATGTGGTTCGCCAGCAGCTGGTGTGGATGGCAGAAGTATCGGACAGTGTAGACAAAAGGGAACCAGTCAGGGAATCTGATGAGGACTTGGATGAGGGTCCTGCATCCAATGAAGGGATGGGGCCAGGACCATCTGAAAATGGGGTGCTGCCTTTGGAACTTTCAGAGTCTGACAGCAGAGAAGCAGAGGACCCCGGGGAGCCTGTCCCCCCTGTGCATGTGCGCAGAGCTGCTAGAAGGCGAGAGTAGCTGAAGCAGAAGGGGCAACACAGGAGTAAGGCTGGGAGGTAATTGTCCCTCCCATAAGGGATAAAAATCAGTCCTCAATGATGAAGAACTTTGCAGGAAGCAAAGCAGTTCAGTAATCCGAGTCCTTCATGAAGCTCTGTACTCTGGTCAATTTTTTCTAGGTTTTTGGGTTGGTTTATGTTAAGCCTTAATTGGACTTCTGTTTCTTGGCAAGCATTCTTCAGCACTGAAAAGCATGCTGTTATCTGAAGGAACTGTGTATAATGAGTTTTGGCTGGGAATGCAAATAATTCCCAGCGTCAAATTAAAAAAGGTTTTCCTTTTAAATTCACTTTGTGTTTTATTAAGTTTGATGAAGTCTGGGTCAGAACAGTTGGAAAGAAGCCTATTGATCAAATTACTTTATGCCAGTTCAATGCTTCAGATGGAGTTTATTTAAATACATGCTAATTCATATTAGAAACTATTGTTTCAATAGTCTGTCTGAGATTTTATTTTAATATTTTCAAAAAATATTTAAAATTAGCCTCTTATCATAGCAGTGTGGGTGACAAGTAGAATTCTGCAGGTTAAAGGTGTGCAGTAGGACAGAAAATAGAACAACAAAAGAGCTGAAAAAATTCTAATGATAACGCCTAAGACTATACAATACCAGTACACCATTAATGACTTAGAGTAAAGATTAGAACAATCCCATTAAAATAACTACTATCTGAATGGAAGGGAAGGGAAAATAACCTCAAACACATTCCTTTTCATCAGACACCTATAAAGCCACCCCAGATAAGCAAGAACCAGTATCAAGAAACAACAGCAATCAAAGAAAAAATATGCTCCAATCAAAGTTGGTAGGAGAAATCACTTACATTTTTCCTAATGGGATACAGAATGTTTAACCAGCTTTAAATTGTGTTTTGAATAAGATCACTTAGAACATTCCAATGAAAGGTTTAGAGTTGCTGTGTGCTCTTAATTAAAAATGAGAGATGCTACATGCTTCATAACATTTCTAATTTACATATGTGGGAGTATGGTAGTCATACACAAAGTTTTCAAGGATTATGTGTATTGCCCTTCAGGCTACGTCCCTTTGATTCTAGTCATGTCATTTTAGCCTGAAGATTAAGCATGATTAAGCACCTTTTGTCCCTCTGTAGGTATGGTGTGATAATATAGAATATAAAACTGTGACCGGTTGCAGCATCTTGATTCTAGACCTGCAGATTAAAACATGAACTGAGAAATCCAAAGGTGGTAATATATTCCAAGATGGTAATATAATTTTGTTCTTCTCTCAAATGCAATATCTCACATTATTTTATTGGGCTCCAAAATAAGAAAAATATTGCTGATAGGAATAGAATGAGTCTTTAAGCAAGCCAAACTTAAAAGTATTGAAAAAGCTAGTGTGCAATTCTGAAGGTTGCTTGACAAGATTGTAAATTATGTCATATACAGTTCATCAATTATAAAGATAAAACTGTGAAGGAGAGTGATTTGTCAGGAAAGATGAGAAAAAAAGGGGACTGAACCTAGATATATTTCCCATCCTGATGATCTGGTCATTTTTAAAAGTAAAAGGAGTCCATTGAAGGAGTCACCTAATAACATTAATTACTTGTTAGAAAGGACAGGATGAAAAAAAGATAGGATAAAATGTTAACTTTCCTTGCACTTGCAGAATAGCTACATCCCTTCATTTAATTTGCTAATGACTGTGGAAATGGTCTGAGAATCAATGGGCAAGAGGTGGAGAAGGCTACCTGTTCATCATAAAAATGAATCCAGGGTTGAATGATATACCTAGATTCTGAAGAAAAAGGGGCATGTTATGAAACTTTGGAACACTTTGATTGGTGCTCCTACTGATTTCTGATGCCATCATGTTTAATAGCAGGAGGAAAAATATAATTAATGCATGACCAGAGAGATAAAATACTAAGTTCTCAAGACCTAAAATGGACACCTAACATCAAAAACATCATCAAAAAAAGCACAACAAAGAATGTTCTTTCTGTGCCAACTCAGAAAGCTCAAACTGCCCAAGGAGCTGCTGATACAATTCTACAGAGGTTTGAAGGGGTTTGGTTTGAAGGGATTTGAAGCAGGTGTGATGTAGCTGCGGTACCCCTCCGACCCATACATGAAGCGAACAGACGCCCACCATGAAGATGTGGCACGACCACAAACGCGAAGCCAAACAACAGGATCACAGCTCACCAGCTCAAATCCCCCAGCAACTAAGACTAACCTGAGCACAACCAAGCCCCCACCTGAACAGAACAAACCCCCAGCCAATCAGAACACAGCCAAACCCCCCACCCAATCAAATCACACCTCCACTAGCAGTTAAAAGGAAGAAGCAGCTTCAAGCTCACATTACTCTGAGAAGCACAAAGCCAAAGACACAAGCCTGAAGATGAGAAATGAGATTTCGTCAAAACATCACCAGGATACTTCTAATTTTACGCGGGAGAAAACCCTAATAACCAGAGATTACAAATACCATATACAAATACCCATGAAAACCTCAGAAAACATATATATAAGTTTCATAAGATGCCCCTTTTTCTTCAGAATCGAGGTATATCATTCAACCCTGGAATCATTTTTATGATGAATTTATATTCACCATTCTTGGCAACTATTTTCCTCTCTATACAGATACCTTCTATGTCCATCCTCATGGCAAAGGAATGAATATAATTTTCAAACCATTACGCACTTGCTCATGATGAAAATTTGAGAGAATTAGTAAAATATATTAGCGTGATCAGAATTTCTGTATGTGAAACAGACCACATTTGGTGTTATCAGAAGTTACATTTGGGAAGAAGGTATCTGTATAGAGAGGAAAATAGTTGCCAAGAATGGTGAATATAAAAGAGGCAGAGAAAATTCAGAATGATTTTAATGGAAGTAGATAAAAAGAGCTAAAGCAATGTATCAGAGAGAACTCCTAAAACAATGATTATAAATGTTAGTATCCAAGAAAATAATAATAAAAAGGAAGTAGTCAATTGTAAAGAAGTATGTTACTAGGTAACATCATCAGTGCTGGTAGAAGTGAGGAGTAACAAATCGGCCATCAATAGGCACACAGCCATAAATTGCATCTACTTACCATTTGATAGAGACAATCAATAAGCCAAAAAAGAAACAAAAAGAGCAAGACATCCCCCTCAAAAGCATTCAACCTCCAGGGAGCAGACAAAATATGATTGAACTGGAGCACAATTTCAACGGCATCACCATTGACAAAATAACATTGGCCAATTGCAAAAGGCAGCTTTCCTAAAACAGCTTACATCTTCTGACAATACCTTTAACATGATCCAATATCTACCATCTGCCTATTCCAGGTCCTCGGGAAGGATTTAATAGGTGGGTAGACAAAAATGAGAAACCCAGTCTGAACATCTGGCTGATTGTACAATGAACCAAAATAGTAATAGATAAAAATGCCAAATCCAGTTTAAACACCTGGCTGGCTGTATGATGAAGCATAGTAATAATGATAATATCCCATGGCAATGCCTTTAGCATCATCAAACATCCATATCTGTCTATTCTAGATCCCTGGAAAGGACTTGATAGGTAGATAAAATGCTAAATCAAGTCTAAACATCTTGCTATCTGTGCAATGAACCATAATAATAGCAATTCTTAGAGTGCAATTCAGTTCCTGGAATCAGCATCATGAATCCCAGTGGGATTTGCTATTAAATAAGCCTGTTTTCCTCACCTGACCCTGGATATGTTTCCCCCCTTCTCTTTTCTTCAGGTTCTCACCCCAAGTGTAAGATTACAGTCTCAAGAATGTCCATTCGTGACCACTGAGGCATAAACCATATTCTCTTGACCTGACTTTAACTGAACTCTTGAAAGTTTCATCCACCTCTTAGTTTCATTCAGACAATTTTTATGAACACTTTTTTTTTGGAGCCAGGGTAAGCAATAATTTTGGGGAAAGAGACATGTTTTCTTTAATTACTGCATATCTTGAAACTGGAAAAGTGATTTTCAGTCACTCTCAGGCATGAAGCAAAGGCTACCGCTACAGCTGAAAAAGCAGTACTAAACTACTTCTATGTTTTTGAGACAACAATGAGTTAGTCAAACAGCTCTTGTCTCAAACAGAATTCTGTAGCCCATTTGTGTACTGTGTGAAGATGAGTGTTGACTTTTTATATTTAAGGAACAGATAAATTGTTTTAAAAAGAAAACATTTTTTAACAATATCCTGCTGTCTCATCTATTATATCCAATGTCTATGGAGATTCTCAGTCAGCCAGATAATGGTTGTCTGACAACCATAACCTAGAGGACTGAGAATCTCCATAAACTTTCAGCTATGCACTTTGGGATGAACACCCTTTGAACGGTATGGGAGTATGAATGAATTTCCAGAAAAATTGCACAACACAGGAATCATTTGCACCTCAGTTTGAGATGCAGACAACACAGACTCATACCCAACAGTCTGCGCCTGTTTTTGGTCTTCTGGGAAGGGTCACAGGGCAGCCAAGATGGCTCCATACCCATTTGCATTACTCAGATGGTTCTGAGGAGACAGATAAACCTCCAAGTGGCCTCAATGACTCTCTAAAAAAATGCAAATGACCAGCTATCTTCAAGGAGTTTTAATCCTTCCATTTCGTTATCATCCAGTCATAGCTGAATAAACGTTTTGGATTTCCTTTTGGGCCTAATGGAAAAAGACCTGGAGAAAAAAAATGGAACTTTGTTACTGTATATGTTGACAGCAGCATGATTATTGCACGCACAAAAATGGAAGGACACTTCAATTCCTACTATGGATGAATGGTTGCAGAAGTTGATGGAGTTGGCTGAAATGGCAAAATTGACAATTTTGATCAAAGAAAAGAACACAAGTATTTTTATTTCCACATGGAGAATGCTTTGAACTTTGTGCTTGTGGAAAATCATAAAACTTTGATATGGGGTTTTACCAATTAGATTGATAAATCTTGATAGAAATGACTTGTTCATGTTATTATGAAAAACAAAAAGTTGCCTTATTTTACTGCAACAGAATCGGAAATCAATGTATCTTTTTCTTCTTCTTCTTTTTCTTATCCTTCCTCACTTCTCTTCTCCCTCTTTCTTCCCACCATTTTCCTGTTTACTTTTGTATTTTGCATCTTATTTTATAACTCAATAAAAATGGTAAGCTGTAAGAAGCTTCTTGGATTAGAAGTGAAATGTCTTCAGAGAAACAAACAGGAAAGTCCAGTTGATTTCTCAAAAAAAAAAAAAAAATCACCTTTGGGATCCAATACAGAGGGGGTATTCAGGAGGTTCTGACAAGTTCTGGAGAACCTAGTGGAAATTTTGAGTAATTTGGAGAACTGGCAAATACCACTTCAGACTGGCCCTGCCCCATCTATTCTCTGCCTCCTGAGTCCCAACTCATTGGCTGGTTCTTCTTTGGTTGCCCTGCACAAGAGAACAGAGCTGGAAAGCAGGTTAATGGGGTGGGAAGGGAAAGGGGATTTTGCAGTAACTTTCCCGCAGGAGTGAGGAGGGAATGGGGATTTTGCAGCATCCTTCCCCTGCCACGCTCACCAAGCCACATCATGCCCACCAAGTCACACCCACAGAACCAGTAGTAAAAACCTTTTGAAACCCACTACTGATCCAATGCTATTAAAATAGTCAACAAGCAGCTAACATATACAGGTAGTCTGCAAGTTACAATTGCAATTGAGATCACAATTGACATTGCTAAGCAACGCGATTGTAAAGTGGACATCTTATGTCTATATTGCCTAGCAACAACAGTCCAGGTAGCCCTGGCTGTTGTATTTCAAGATGGGTGGGTCATTAAGCAGGAAGTGGTTGGAATCCCATGTAAAAAGTGAAGGAGGATGCTGGAGTATGGCATGAGATCAGGGAAGTCAGGGAAAGGGGACCTGAAGGCATGAATATATGCAAAGAGGCAGCTGTGGTGCATGCAAGTGAAGAAAGATCAGAAGTGAGGGAGACTTGCAACCTTCTCTGCCAGCTTTCCTATTGACAGCTTGTGGGAAGTTGTCAGGGAAGGTCACAAATGGTGAACATATGACCACAGAACATTATAACTGGTCATAAATATGTGCTGGTTGCTAAATGCTCAAACTTTGATCACATGACCATGGGGCACTGCAATGGCCAGAACCTCAGGGATCAACCATAAGTTCCTTCCTTCAGTGCCATTGTAACTTCAAACAGTCCTTCAAACAGTCCTTGTATGAATAAGCTGTAATTTGAGTATTAGCTGCAATGGCTTTTTAATTTGTGCTTCCCCTACCTAATGTTTGGAAATCAGCAACCATGAACTTAGTTCAACATTGTCTGACTTCGATTGTGTGCCATCACAATAGTGTCAACTCTTAGGGAACAAGAAACCCATTTTTGGATGATAGTTATCCAACTTTTACCCTTTAGGTCTTCCAATAGTGCACTCGTCACCCTTGTAATTAATTTATCCACTTTGCCAGTGTTCATGCTCTTCTGTTTCCCAGCATTATTGTCTTCTCAAGGAAGCCCAGGTTTGCATAGTATCTAATCTATGATAATTTCATCCTAGTCAATTGTGCCTTCACTGGGAAATCTGAAATGATCTGAATGATTCTGAAATCTGAATGATTCTATGATCCATTAGCTTGTTTCTTGGCTATCGATGTATTCAAATAACTATCACCATCAAAATTCGAAAGAATGAATACTCTTTCTATTTTGCTTGTTTAAAGTCCAACATTTGCTTTGGTAAAGTGTCACAGACATAATCATTTCCTGTCTGATTCTGATCTTTGTATATATAAACACATGTATGTACACACTTGCACTATTCCACCTATTCTTTTGACAACAGCAGTGTCATGAATGTTGCTAAAAATAGGGTAGCATTAAAGCTCCACCAGAACAATTATATTAGGATTATATTGATATTGCACTGTTTCTAAATAAATTAGAAACTGTTTATCATTTTAACAGATGTACGTTAAATACATGAAGGAGCACAATGTTTTCCAGCTATTGAGTCTATATGTAGATATGACCTAGAATCAAAACTAAACAATAAGTAGCAAACAGGCATAAGAGACTGAATTGAAGAAATAAAGTCATTCACTGCTTGTAACAGCATTGCTTTCTCTAATGATTATATCTGTGGATAAATCTATAACCAGACACTGTTCTTTCCAGAAGATGTATATGTAGAGAAAACGTCCATCCTGACTGTTGTGCAGAGACCAATGTCTCAAGGAAGAAAGAGCATTAAAAATGCCAAGGTTTATAGAAAAATGTCTAGATTTTGTTTACCATAAATGTCACCCATCTATTACCATTCTCTATAAGAGTGTTTTTGTTTGTTTGGCACTAAGCAAAATCTTATTTTTTTTCCTTCTCACTACTTCCATCACTGGCCTATTGTTATCCATGTCTATCTGTGGTGGGTTCCCAGACTGTAAGGTTCCTAAACTGAATCTCTTGGTCTTCAGTGATTTCTTAATTAAGATCAGCTATTTCTTTAAGATGGCTGTTTCCCTTTTTAGCTTCTGGTGAATACAAATATATTAGCAATAGTTTAAAAATCCTGATAAATAAATTATAATGTACTTACATTTTTGCTTACTTATTGAAGAATAAAACTGTAATCATTAGGCTGACAATAGATAGGCTGCAAAAATTACAATAACCATTGGATGGGAGCAAAGAGCTAGATTTTTCACTATCCTTTTGCTGCCATCTAGTGGTTTTTTCTAACTGAGATATGATAACCTTGGGTTATGAGACTGATGGGAATGGAGAACAAATCAAACCAGCATCTTAAATTGAAATTGCGTACCCTGTAGAACCAGTCCCATCTCTGTCCTCATTCTTTCTTTCAAGGAGAACAAGGTTAAGGATTTGGCTTCCTTCCGTCTGGTAACACATTTATTCCACATAATTGTAACAAACTGTTTAAGGCTGACCTATTGTTTGAACAGGGCTATGAATGGAAAGGACACAGAGAGAAGAAACTCAAAATAGATCAAGAGCAGACTTAATGAAGAGTGATACCTAGAGGACAAGCTTGAATCACCTTTCATTGCTTCTTCAAATAGCAACATTTTAAACCAATGCTGGCTTTTATATGTTCTACTAATGGATTTGAAGGCATAACAATGAGCCACAAGCTTTATATCATCTGATGATGGGACCAAAGCTGACTTTTAAAGCTCTAACATACTCACAGGGCAACTTCCTTGTCAGGATCTTTCTGCGGACTTGACTTATAATAATTGAGTTTCTTGATCTTGGAATGTGACACAACAGTCTGCAAATTCATTCTCTTTATAGAAAAAGCAGATTCCTGCTAAGATTTTTATTTTTAGCACACTAATTTTATGATTTGTTTTACCAAAATTACAACTTTGCCAATGTTTTCCACATCTTATCCTTCTTTAGCCTTTGTTCTCCCCATACACACCCATACTTTTTGGCATCTTAACTCAGATTTCTGAGGCAAGTTTTCTGACCATGTGGATAAATGTAAATACCTATGCTAGCATGATCATCTGTTTCTGACACTTTTCATACAAACTGAATAGTCCCAAAGCATTACTAATTGCATGCCTCAAAGCATAAATGGGTATCTGGACTTGCTGAATTCAATTGTCCTGATTCTTAGCATACAGCCTATGACTCAGTTGCTGACCCACGTTTGTTTATGTTGCTTTAAAATACACTCATACAAAATGCCTTCAAGTCAGTTTTGACCCTTGATGGTTGCCTGGTCCTGTCCCTGCAGGGTTTTTTTGGGGGGAGGGGGCAGGCTTTTCAGAAATGGTTTGCCATTGCCTGCTTCCTAGGTTGAGAGAGGGTGACTGGTCCAAGGTCACCAGCTGATTCTGTGTCTAAGGTGGAACTAGAAATCATGGTCTCCCAGTTTCTAATCTGGTTTCTACCTGTCTATCTACCTGTCTGTCTATCATTTAAAAATAATTAAAAGGAACTTTGCAAAAGGCTGTGGTGCACAGATTTATTTAATTTCACATTAGTAAAATAGAACAATATCAGCCTGTTAGTTTATTCATCAATATATATATTGACAGAAGATACTATAGTCCGATGATAGATATAAATGATAAGGAATTGTTAACTTAGATAACACATTTATAGGCAGTGTTGAAGTGTTAGACTTATGAGTTCATTATGTTTACATAAATCAGCTAGGCGATTCTGGACTCTCTCTCTCAACTCAACTCAACCCACTCACAGGATTGTTGTTGTGGAGAAAATGAGAGGAGGCAGGAGTATTAGGTATGTTTACCACCCTGAGTTATTTATAAAAAAAAATAAAGGTGGAATATAAAACATGGGGAAATATTAATATAAAGAAGAGAAAAATGCCCAACAACTGGTGCACTGAGCAGTTTACTGATGCTGACTATCTTTACTAAGATATAAGAAACTCACAAGCAGAAAAATACATTTGATAAATTCTGAGAAAAAGAAACATAAGGGAAACATCAGATATAATAATGCTAAAGGTAAGGTCTAAATGTTGGGTGTCTTCCCAGCTTATAGTTCTGATTTCAAGTAGTGCTTGCTTCAGCCAGAGATCTCATGGCCCTTAAACTGACCAATTGTTCTTTCCTTATTTTCAGATAATGTTTTTTATCCCCTTCCCCCCTCCCACAAGCAGTGACAGTGACTGGATCCTTGATTCACAGACAAGTAATTGCAAATTGGCCATTGTCTCCAGAATTATCCTCAATTTAAGAACAGCTGCCCTGAAGGAATGTGGCCCTCAGCAGGGGAAAAAAAATTCACTATCATTGATCTTTTTCAGTTTGAATTGAGATAAGGTTAAAGACAGTGGTGGTATTCTACCAGTTCGGCCCAGTTCTGGCAAGCCGGTAACAGCGATGAGCAGTGGAGACTGAACTGGTTCTCTCTGAGGTTCTGTGTTGGGGCCACCCACCCATCCGGGCTCTCATACTAACTTTTATGTCCTGCTTTTGAAGTGCAGCTACTTTGCGCAGCACAGCAATTGCCACACGGCAGCTCCTGAAGCATCAGGGAGAGTGCAGGATTGCAGGAAGTGACTCAAAACACCTCTGGGCCTGTGCAAATTGTGTGCGCGCATGCACATGCACATGCACCCACCAAGCTACACCCACTGAAACAGTGGTAAAATATTTGAAACATACCACTGGTTAAAAGATCTCAAGATTATTGTGTTTCTTTCAGAATGATGTTGTTAAATTCAATAAGAAAAGGACTTTTCTTAATGTCAACCTCTGGTTGGTGTAGATGGAAAAAGAGGTTAAATTCTTATTGGGGACATTTGGGTCACAACACAGCTGTTGTTAACTAAATTCAAAAAGACTTAACAGTTATAGTTACATAGCAATCACCAACTTGTAATTTCTCTACAGAAATTTCCATCAGATGTCAATAACCTTTTTTTGCAGAGCAAAGCAATCATAATCTTGTTACTGTAGGTACAGAATCAGGCTTTGATGGCTTCACAAATGGCAAAGTCTTCCATTGGTAAATGGATCAATCAAGTGAAATAAAAGAACTAGAAAGAAGAACTAGAAATTAAAAAAATCAGTAACCAGAACATTTTCCTCCAATTTTTGTAGCCCTTCCGATTTTTCACTGCCCCCCACCCATTTTGGGGCGCCATCACATCAATTAGTAGGAATAATGAAGAATGGTCTAAAACTCAACATTTCATGTACTAAATGAGAAAATAGGAAGATACTATTGATGGAGGCAAAAGAAAGAGGCAAATATTCAAACATTAGAGTAGTTACATTAATTCAGACAAAGGTAATAAAGAATTTAACCATTTTAGGGTAAGCAAGAGCAAAAAAAGTCCTGAGCAATGAAAAGAGTCCTTAAAGAGATTTAGTGTTAATCAAACATTCAAGGAACTGTTTTTAGAAACTTGAAAATTGTTGAGTATGACTGAAGTAGCATCCATTCTGTAATGAACTCTGACCTGTGAGAAGAATGACATTTCAGAATCTGTCTGCTTATCCCCAAAGAGAATAAGGAGGATAAGAAGAGAACACTCTTTGTTGTCCATTTCCCAAGTTTTCATTATCATGGGATTATGTTCATATGTAAGAAAACAACTACCACTGGCAACATCTTCATTTTTGTATTTTAACGTTCATCACTTCAGGTGAGTTCCATTCTGTTGACGAGGCAAAGTCTTGGTTATACAAATTTCCATCTCTGGGGAGGAATCAGTTGTGCCTAGAAAAGATTTTTTTAATCAGATTTATCTTCCTCCACACACCATATTAATCACCAACTGCATGTATCAACAGACACAGCTAAGAAATGCAATCTGCTCTTCTGATCCCAATCACATGAATGTGCAGGCTTAAAAGAACATCTGTAGAAAAGATAATGAGAGAGGGAAAGCAGGACAAGTGAGTGAATCACTGGATCAAGACAACCCAAGTTTTAGTGTTATCTTGACCATGGAACATACGGAGTGATGGTGGCCTAGTCACACTCTTCCAGTCCAGCTTTCCTCTCAGAGTTGTTTTTGAAGGATAAAAAAGGGGAGGATCTCCATATATTGCTGCAGGTCCCATCCCCAAGGGAGATACCCCTGGTGGGACCCAGAAGAAGGGCCTTCTCTGTGGTGTCTCCCTCTCTCTGAAATATCATCTGTCCAGAGATTAGAACAGCCCCCACCCTAGCATTTTTCTGGAAAATGCTGAAGACCTAGTTCTGCCAGTGGGTCTGGGGAACCTAGAGCAGGATGGAGCCCATTAAATGTCTCATGTGATCTGCTGTCACTGGGGTGGGGATGATTTTATTATGTTATACTATATTAATTTATTTCATTCTTTTTATTAGTTTTATTGTTTTAAATGTGGTTTTACATTCTGTAAGCCACCTTCAGTCACCATGGGGGAATAGATGACAATATAAATTCAATAAATAAATAAATGCCACTTGAAACTTGAGCAAAAAACTGAGATCCTGAGAATAGAAAGAGAAGAAACAATTTTAGTTGTTGTCTAGTATGCAGAAGATAGATACACCAAGCCTAAGGATATATGAGAATTTATGACAAATAGTGTGTACGTGTATGTACTCTGGAAATTCAAAGGATTTATGCCAAAGTCACGGATAAAAATCTGATCACTGATTGAAGTAGTCTGAATTTAATGGCCATATTTGTCAAAGCAAGAAAGTATTACACTTTGAATGGGAGAATTATGTAAGCCCTTTTGTTTCAGGTGCATCTCTGACCTTGAAAAAAACAAACTTCTCATCACCTCTCTCATCTTTTCACATGTTGAAAACTGTGGCAGCATAGACACCCAGAGGACAAAAGGCACAACTACCACTTTCAGCGTAAACTAGGAAGAAGAGCTATTTAAGGTAATACTATTACATTTACTGTATACCTAATCTGCTCTTAAAAAATACTTCCAGAAATATAACAGGAAAACAATTATCTGGGTTTTTTTCCTAATATGTATGTCATATACATAATCAGGGGACTGTGACTGGATAAAGCTCATGCTTCAGTGCACACTTGCTAGTGCATAATCCCCTATGAGAAATATCATGGAGAATAATGTGTTTGTTTTAAAACACAACCTCATTTTTACATGTTTTTACAGCAGCCAAACAAATTAAGGATTCTAATACAATTTCTGACTGAAGTTCAGGATATAAAAAAGGCACAGTGCTCACAAAGAAGTAAACATTTTTCCCACATGCACTGAATCAATCTTGTCTCCCTTGAACTGGATTCCTGAATTGTTGAGGAAGGAAGGAAGGAAGGAAGGAAGGAAGGAAGGAAGGAAGGAAGG
>BLBF01000003.1:81664196-81692795 GCA_015471245.1 Laticauda colubrina | reverse complement strand
AGGAAGGAAGGAAGGAAGGAAGGAAGGAAGGAAGGAAGGAAGGAAGGGATATTTTTTTACTGAAACAGTCATTGGCAATAGTTCTACAGTCCCAGAAATTTGAAATGAGCAATCATGTTTATAAGAAAAAACCCTCACTTGAGCAATGCTGGGCTTCAAGATTTATTGCCATGGACTAGACAACTGATGTTTCATCAGCAACTGTGGCTATCATCTTCAGAGGCATTTTGTGCCCAATCCTTTTGGTAGTCTTGGTTCTTGACTAGTCCTGTGTTCATGGATACCTGCCCTATGCCTGCCCTATGCCACACCAAGATCCTGTTGAAAAGCAAGACAAAGCAGGAATCAGTTCCTCCAAATGGGCAGATCAGAAACTTACCTGGACAAAGACCCAACTGGGACTCGGCTTCTCAGATGAACCAACCAGAACCTAGCACAAACAAAGAACCAATCAGGAATTAATCCCCCCTCCCCAGAAATGACCAATAAAAACTACTGTAAACAAAGCACCTATCAGGAATCAATACCATCAAAATGACTATTCAGAATTAAGCACAAAAAGGAACTGAGCAGAAATCATCCCTCACCAACCTGCACCAATCAGAAACCAACTCTGTTAAAGACCAGTTAGAAATCAGGACACCTGACTATGAAGAGGAGGATCCCAGTCACCCCTTGCTCTGTGGTCAGCACAGCACAGCAGACCAACTCAGCTTGGAAGATACTAAAATGTCAGGAAATCTATTGCCAGCATCACAACCACTAAACTCTGAAGCCCAACACTATCTGACATACCCAGTGATGAAAGCCTATTGGCAAAATTTTTCAGTTCCTTTTGTAGAAGTACTTGCTTGTGTCCAGAATCCCAGTATATTGTTACTTCGAAGCAGGCTCAGTTTAAAAAGATACACTGGTCAGCATTGTGCTCTTACCCTCTAGACTTTGAATAATGTGGTTTTTTTCTTTGAAGATTATTTAGAAACAGCATTTGATTCTGCAACTATTTCTGACTGAAGTTAATGGCCATTTTAAAAATGCTATTATTCTGGTATATTCAGTGGCTGCTAGCCCTTTTTTGACTACAAGGTCTCCAAACTTGGCATCTTTAAGACTTGTGGACTTCAACTCCCAGAATTCTCCAGTCAGCATAGCTCCTTAACATGTCTTGGAAGAAAGTTTTGCTCCCGTGTTTAATGTGCTAGTCTATTGAAGTCATCTATAGAGATTTTTATTCAGATATACTCACTATTCTGCTATAAGTCATATGATAACTTCAGAGCTTTTGTATGATTGGTATTTGGGGTCAAAAGATCTGTTGCGAGCAGCAGGCTATTGTTATCCTGAATTCAAGATCTGACAGTTTGTTTGGTGCATGTGTTGAATATTGCAAAGGGACAAAATAAATCTTGTCTTGTAATGTAAACACCCTTACTATAGTTTCCCTTGGTGCTCTGAACCATTGACATCTGCTTTCGCAATCTGATCAATTTTGCAATCAATTTTGGATTTGTAAATAAACATTGATCTTTTTGGGGAGAAGAGAGTATTTTTACTTTTTAAATGAACTTCTTTTTCTAATTATCCCAGAAGCAACAATGTATCAGAATAGTTGCAAATTGTTGAGCATTGATGAGTTATTACTCTCCTGTAACTTAATGCAGTATTTTTTTAAATAATACTCATCCTTCATCACAATATAGACAGCCTGTAAATCTCCAGATGAGTTGAATTCCAATTCCCACCAGCATCGCAAATGGTGAAAATAGTGAAATAATGTATACAGAGAGATATGTATTGGCTATATGTATATTGGCTAGTCTAGAGAAAGGAAAGACTGGGGTGACATCATAGCAGTATTCCAGTATTTGAGGTGCTGCCACAAAGAAGAGGGGGGCTGACTTATTCTCCAAGGCACCAAAGAGCAGGAAAAGAAACAATGGATGGAAACTAATCAAGGAGAGAAGCAACTTGTAATTAAGGATAACATTGAGAACAAGTAACCAGTGGATCAGCTTGCCTTCAGAAGTTGTGGGTGCTTCATCATTGGACATTTTTAAGAAGGGGCTGGACAGCCACCTATCTGAAATGGTATAGGGTTGAAAATACTCCAAAGGTCCTTCTAACTCTATTCTATATCTAGAGAACCCTGTGTTATAAATTGCCCCTTTAGACTCTTCCTTCTTATTGATATCCTTTGCATTCTATGCCCTTCTTTAATTCCTATGGTGTTACAAAATCCAATTTTATAAAGATACATGCATTAATTTATTTGTCAGAAAACTTGAAAATCTGTTTCTTTCCATAAAATGCCATCAACGGACCATCTAGAATCTACATCAACAGTGATAATTTATACCTCTTTTCTCTAAGAAAGAGTCATCACACCTAGTACTAGCAACTACATCAACAGTGATAAATTATATTCATCTTCTCTAGGAAAGAAGCCACCACAACTAGCATTGGTAACAAGCACATCTGCAGTGTCAAATGCTTTTGTACTTAGGGTTTTCAGTCAGATTAAACAGGAGATACCCAAATACAGTAAGGAAAATGCATATTTAGTTATTCATATATTAAGTGCTGCCAGAATTGTATTTGCACAAAATTGGAAGAGTGAAGATATATCTACAGATGAGAATGCGATTAGGAAAACATTAAAATATGCGGAAATGAATTGATTAACACAGGCAATTAAGGAAAAAGAGCAAACTGAATACTATACGGTATGGGATCGATTTTATCAATAGTTAAATAATAAAAATGGAAGTTAGAAACAAGGAAACAAAATAAAGAAGATATGTTAAAAGAGATAAGTAAATATTATTATTGTGGTTTGCTGGTAGCCTGCGGAGCTGGCAGCAGAGTTGGACAGTGGGGAGGAACATGGGCCAGTCCTGGAGTCTGGGGAGGGCTCAGATGAGGGAATTGTGTCCAACACAGAGATGTGGCCAGGGCCATCTGAGAGTTATGTGCTGACTCTGGAGCCTCCAGAATCTGACATCAGTGAGACAGAGGAACAGGGGGAGCCTGTTCCCAGTGCGGGCTTGCACACAGAATTGCCAGAGGCAAGAACAGTTAAGGCAAAAGGGCTGAATCAGGAGTAAGGCTTGAAGATGATTGGCCCCTCCCATAATACATGTAGGAGGAGCAAAGGGACATGAACTTTTGCAGGAAGCAACTTTGTTCGTTCTGATCGGTTTAAACTCTGAAGCTCCATGTTGACTTTGTGCTCTGTTTGGGCTTGTACAACTAATTAGTTGTACAACTAATAGTTGTTGGCAGCATTTCAAGAGAGATAAAGGTGGGTGCTTATCAGCCTTATCCGGAAAAGACTGTGGCGGACTTCTATTGGACTATTCACAAACTGTTTGGGACCCATTACAGGCTGTGAATGAATATAATTCACAGCCATTGAAATAAAAAGAGGGTTTTGGGACTAAGCATGTAATTGTTCCTGTCTCAAGAAGCCTTGGTCAGAACAATTATTACTAGTATGTTGAATATTATTATGTTAACATTGTAGAGTTAATTTGTGGAACATTACTATGTTAAATACACAAAATTAATATTAATGTAATGAAGGAAGTTGCAATTTTGATTATTGTTTAACAAAGATATTGCTAAAGAAATTTAGCACTATTTTGGTTTATGACACATTAAATATCCATTTGAAAAGTAAAACATGTAGGTAGGCATATTTTTAATAGGCACATTCATATGTAGTGTTCTATCCTGGCATAAATGATTATCTTATGTAAAATGTTTAAAAGTACTCATATAACAGTACAAAATAAATACAATTAGCCACCAAAAATTAAGACTACAGCAGCCTCATGCTAGATGTGTTGTGATGCAAATTCCAGTTTTCTCAGTGCTACTCAGAATTTGGAAAATTGTGGGGAGAACATATCTGAACAGGTTGCAGGTTGGTAAAGCCAAGTGTATGGTATAGGATACACATACTCCCTGAAACTGGCTTCCTAAAATAACTTTATGGAAATCAAGGTCAAGCTGGCAAGCCACAAATTTCAGATGGAAAATGTCTGTATCAAACAATTTATGAATCAAAATCAGTGCATCAAAATGAAATGACATTTTGGACACCTCAAAGAGCACCAGTAAAATGTAACTGAAGAAAGTACAAGCAGGATTGGGTTTACCTATGACTACAAATGAGTCTGTTTAAGATAGAATCTTTTTGTTGTTGTGATGAGAAACTGAATGAGGAGCTGAGGGCTACACTGCAAAACCTAGGTAGGTTTACCCTAGAACAAAAGTTGGATATGATTTCATTTTCCATATATATAGTAATCGAACATTAAGTACATTTCATAAATATGACTAATGTCTATGAAAATATAAATATGTTGCTCAACAGTTATGTGTTTTATAATTTTTCTTTTCTTTCACAAATTAAAACAGATCTCAACTAAGACTTTCAAAAACCACATGCAACGTCGGATTATGTATCTTTTATTTAGAATGAAAGGCTATAAATAGCTATCAGTGCTACTATATTATAATGCCTTAGCTTCTTATTCACCCTCCTTCTATCAGCAGCTACTGTTTTTTCTTGGACTGGGAGAGAAGCAAGAAACCAACATTTGGGGTTTATTGGTAAAATTATCTGTATTCCAAAAGTCAACTTCCACGAACCATTCTAAAACTGGCTTGATTTTCTTAAAGTTAGTATTATTTCTTTTTCCAGATTAGTAGGAAGGCAAAGCTAGTTCAAACATACATTGCATTCTATGGAAATACTTTTATTATTATATTTTTGGGTAGAGTGACAAAAGTATGTCTTTGCAAACTCAACTTTTTATAACAGTTGAAGTCATTGTTAAGTAGTTCACTCCTCTGCATCTCTATTCAACAACATCTAATTTTTTGATGCATTTTTCCTTCAACTTACTTTTTGTTCACCTAACATCATTTGATCACTTTCAAAGCTGAGTCACAGTTTGTTGACTTTTAATGGAACAATAGTGTTCTTTGTAGTTTTGGTGATCCAGTTCTGGTGACTTTGTGGACATATTCTTATGGTGAGAATATACAAATGATTTTACTGTCTTTTTCTTGGTTGTTTTAAAATATTCATTCTAGCCTTCAGTTCCGCAATTTCCTTGTGAGCTCTCATCCAAGTACTAACCAAGGCCACTTTGTCCTACTTTCTCAAGATCTGCCAAGGTCAGGTTAGGTATCTTGTAGGACAGAAATTAATGCTAAGAAGGAAAATATTCAATTAGTTCAAGGGAGTGAATTAAATTTATTTTATTTATGTCACTCTGATCTATATATGCATTTTTTCCTTTAAATTCCTTTAATAAATTCAAGGAAACAGTACAAACACCAAGACTGAGTTTATCTCTATAAGAAACCCACAGAGTAATAAAAGCTTAAGAATATTACATTAAAAAATATCATAAGATTTAAAGTCATATCTACTCTATTGTCTTATTTCATTAATATACTTCTTGCTCTCTACCTTTCTATATAATTTCGAACATATATTAATATACTCATTTATCAAATATATAAACTCCTTTCATCTTTGGCTCTATAACATTAATACCAGGTTCTAATAAACTGCTGCTCCCAATTGGTAATATGATTTATTTAAACAGAAGAAAATGAGGCCCATCCTCCTGAACGTAATCAGAGTACCAAAAGCAAAGGAGAATTTATGCTATAAACTTATAGCTCAGACAACAGTGGAATCTTACAAAGTGCTCTAAAAGCCCCTTGTGAAAAAAAAAATCTGTAAACCTTAAGCTATAAAATATATCTGAATTGTACAACAATGATTGGTTCAGTTAAATAAATAGAACAGCAACAGTCATCAAATGAACATTAAATGTTTTTCTTGAATGAATCAATACAGTTTTTCAAGAAGTACGATGAAAATGTATTGTGTAAGTCATCATTCTGGTATCTGAATGTTCAAAGCACAGCATCACACTGCAATGATAATTTAAAGCATAGAAATTGAAAGAACAACAGAGAGAAACAGGACATGTTGCCAAAAAATCTTTTGTTCAATAAGCCTAGCCTATCTAATCAGTATCAAATCTGTCCTTGAAGAATAGACATTGCTCTTTCTACTTTACATGAAGCATTTTATTATCTCTTATTGAGACATTATCAGGGTTATTTTGGTTTGGATTCTTTTGGACCAACTCCAGGAACAACATCCTGGAGAAGGCAGAGATTTCTGACATTTTGTAGCATCAGAATTCCCTTACCATGTTATAGTGTTGAATATTGGCATAAACAGTTGAAGATTTCAACAACATTCAAAACTACTGTCTACAACAGTTCTCCAGCCATTTCTCTTCTGGTCAAAACCAATTGTCTTCTTCACTAGAATCATTTCAAAATGGCTGCCAGTCATTTGTTTCTTTAGGAATCACTTAAAGGCCCTGTCACACTGCCCAACGGATGCAAAACGGACACAACGGACGAGCAAAATGTTCCATTCATTGTTATCCGCTCTCAAAAGGGGCAAAAATTTGCATAACCGAAGCGGATAATACGGACGGGGGAGGACGCAGGGCGGATGGAAGGCGGATGCAGAATGGAAGCCCAGCGGATGGAAGCAGATGGGAGTGGATGGCACATCCACTAGGCTTCCGGGGGACCTCAGCAAAGCGGATGCGGAATGGATACAGCGGATGCACAGCAGATGCACAGCGGATGAAGCGGATGTACAGCGGATGCACAGCGGATGCACAGCAGAAGCTTAACGGATGCCTAGCATTAATTGCGCATGTGGGGAGGATGCATTGCGTCAGCCCCGTGGATATAAGGGAAGAAGCTCGAAACCAGGTCAGCATTCAGAGGAAAGACCTGCTGCCGGACGGATTGACAGCCTTGCCTGCCCTGCCTGCATGCCTGCCTGCAAGCCTTGATGCCAGCCTTGCTGCAAGCCTTGCTGCAAGCCTTGTTGTCTGCCTGCCTGCCAGCCTTGGTGCCTGCCAGCCTGCCTACCAGCCTTGGTGCATGCCTCCCTGCCAGCCTTCCTGCCAGCCTCCCTGCCAGCCAGCAACCCCACAACCATGCGGAAGCACAGCAAGCCTCAGCCATCTGCTGCCAGCCCTTGCAAGAGGGGCAGGGCTACCATCCCGCCCCTTGGCCCTCACTCTGGTTCTGCTGGGGCTTCTGCAGCATGGGCTCGCTCTTCTGGGGCTGGGGATTCTGCTGCTTCTGCTTCTGGAGGAGCTGATGACAAGCACTCCAGCACCAGCCACCTCCACAGCACCTGGACCCTTCACCCCTGAGACTGAGCGACATAGAGGAGTGCCAGAGACTCATTTTTGTTTCATAGCTTGTTGTTAATAAAGTCTATTTTTGATTCAAACACTTGCTTCATTTCTTTTTTTTAATAAAGTCTTGGTGGAAACTTTTAGAAATGGTTTAAGCCTTTGCATGCTTGTGGGATGGGTTAAGATAGCAGTGGGCTGGGCAGGGATACCTTTGGGATGGGTAATAGCTGTGGGATAGATAAACCTCCAGTGCAAGCATAGTGGGACGGGATGGTCCACCCTCCCAGGTGCCACACCTATGGCCCTTTATTATCAATAATAATGTAATAATCATCCACACATGTCAACACAAACAAAACTCTTTATTAAATGCCCTGTTCATTGTAGGGCCACTCAACATACATGGCACAATCTCATCAGTGTGATGAGACAGGCTGAAGGAAGCATCCATTAAGCATCTATCATCCTGTCTTGCCACTCCACTGCTCCAGCTGGGGAGTTGCACCAGTGTTTCAGGAGGTTGCACTGCTTCTTCCCTTCACATGAGGCTCTGTTGGGGCCTTGCACATCCACAGTGTCTATCAGGTTTCACCCTTGCCTCCATTCCCCAGGCTCCATGTCCCTATTGCCTTCCTGGAGGTCCACGAGCCTGTTCTGCAAGACTGGGTAGTGGGTGCGCATGAGATTGTGCAGGATGCAGCAAGCTTCCATGATCCTCCTCACGGTCTCTGGGTGATGTTGCATGGTGGTGAAAAGTACCTGGAACCTGTTGGCCAGGATGCCAAAGGTTCTCCACCACCCACCTTGCCCTGGACAGCCTGTAGTTGAAGATCCTCTCTTCACGGGTGAGGTATTTGGAGGTGTAGGGCTTCATGAGGTAGGTTGTGAGGGAGAAGGCGTCATCCCCCACTATGAAGTAGGGCACATCTTGCGTGTTGTTGGGCAGGGGGTCTGGATCTGGGAAGCCCACCATGAGGTTGCATTCCAGCCCTTCCTTGAGGTCACTGGTGTTGTATACCTGGGCATCTGAACATGACCCGTTGCCTGAAGCATCGATGTACATGAACTTGTAGTCAGCACTGACCATGGTGGCTTGGCTGGCGCTTTGCAGGCCACATGCTTGCCATCGATGGCTCCAACGATGTGTGGGAAGTTCCACCTCTGACACCACTGCTCTGCAACTTTCTTCCATCCTTCTTCAGTGGAAGGGCACTGGAGGAGCTCCTCCAGGTATTCTTCGATGATGGCCTGCACCACTTCTCTGACCACAATGCTGATGGTGTTCGGTGGCACCCTCCAGCCGTACTGCATGCTCCTGTAGGTGGTCCCTGAGGCCAGGTGGCACAGAGTGAGTGCCACCTTGAGCCCAGGTTCCAGGCTGGGCCGGAAGTTGGTGCTCTGCTTGGTCAACCTGGGTGTCAGCCGCTGCACAACTTCATCAAACATGGCTGGAGGCATCCTCATGAAGTTCTGGAATGCACGAGTGTCTTCATTCCTGAGCTCCACCATCAGCTTGTTGTACAGTCTGTCCTCTGCTCTTCTAGCGAACCATCTTTGTACCCAGATGCTTCTTGGCCACCTCTTTTTCTTCCCGTAGTAGAGTTCACAGAGCCTGTAGATGGCTTCGCACTGTTGCAGAAGGATGGTGGCTGCCAAAAGGACTTTTTTACGATCCACGGTGGACATGACTGGATGCTGTGGAAGAGGAAGAGGCAGATGAAGGCTGCAGAGGTCTGCAGTTGGGCTGCTGTTCTGAAAGTGAGATCCAGGTGAGTTGCTCCCCCTTTTTAAGGCAGTATAGGTGTCCATTTGCATCCCCTAGGCATCCTCTAGGCATCCTGTAGACATCCTTAATATCCGAGATAGGTCCCCTCTGCAAACGTTTTTTCTGTTTTACATGCTTTGTTTCCATGCTGCATCCGCTAGGCATCCGTTCTGCATCCGTTCCACGTCCATTCCGCTTCCTCCCTGTGTCCATTTACTGCTGGAGCTGATGGAGTTGTGCGGAAGCGCAGTGGATGCCTCGCGGATATAGCGGATGCGTAACGGATGCAGAACGGATGCCTAGTGGATGCCTAGTGGATGCAGAATGGATGCATTGAATACATTTTCCATTCAAAAGTTTTGAGCAGCTAAAAACTTTCTGAGCGGATGAAACGTCAATAAACGGATGCTGGACGGATAGAGAGGAAGCAAAATGGAGGCAGTGAGTACAGAACGGATACATCACGTTAAGCAATGGATGGCAAGCTTTTTTGTCCATTTTACATCCTCTTTGCATCAATTGGTGCAGTGTGACAGGGGCTTAAGCTGCATCATATTTAGGAGTTGTGGGAAGACCTGTTTCTTAGCTACTTCAAAATGCAAAATAACTCCATGCAAATGTTTTTGGAAAAACATGTGGGGAAGTATTTAAATTTTATCAAAAATCCCTTTCCAGATCTATACATCTTTACAGCATATGATATTGCACAGATCTGAAGATGGAGATGTACGTTTATTAACCAAGCTGGCCTACAAATCTCCACTCCTCCAGATGGAGACTTAAGACTACAAGCCTAAATCAGTGAATGAGGAAGTTAGCTATGGGCAATCCCCTAAGAAGATATCTGATGACTCTGACATTCACTATTTTTATCGTAGACATTTTTCCAGTTCTTCTATCTCAACATTGAAAATATGATAACATTGATTGAATTTCTGTAGCTACCCACGTCATTTGAATGAAACCTGATCCATACACATTTAAACAGTAAGGTGGACAGGAATAGGTATGAAATGACAAGGCAACTTCTTTGAAAATTAAGGAAATCCATTTCAAGTTCCATGTGCTATACCACATATGTATAGCTTAAATATCTCAGTAATAAAAAGTAATATTTTGATTATCAAAACAGATGTCCACCAGTTGTTTCCTCATAGACAGGGGATTAAGAGGTGCAGTGGCTCAGTGCAGAGGTGGTATTCAGCAGGTTTTGACCACTTCTGGAGAATGGGTAGCGGAAATTTTGAGTAGTTCAGAGAACCAGCAAATACCACCTCTGACTGGAGATTTTATAGTATCCTTCCCCTGCCACACCCACCAAGTCACATCCACATAACCGGTAGTAAAAAAAATTGAATACCACCACTGGTTCAATGGATTAATAACATTGGAGATAGTCTAAGCTCCAGCAGTTCAAGTCCTAGCACACTGTGTGGCAGGGTGAGTTCTCATCACTCACCTCAGTTTCTTTCCACTTAACAGTTTGAAAGCATGTTCTATGCAAGTAGATAAATAGGTACTGCTTCACTAGGATAGTGCTCCATGAATGCAGTCAGATTCCTGCCAGTTCTGAACCTTCCTGGTTGTAATGCTCATTTGTGAGGTGGCTCTGGGGAAGGGAGAGGACCTTGGATGGTGATGCAGGAAGAGCCACTTGTCTTTCTTTCTGAAGCAAAGACATCTCGTCCTCCTGTGATGCATCTTGGGAAGCATGTGACTGTGTCCCACAACAGAGTTGGTAATTGACAGCCAGAGTACTACTCTGCAATAGCATTGCAGTCTTCTGGCTAATGTAACAAATCATCATCCTCATCATAGCTGACAGGATCCAGGACTACCTAGAAGCAAATAACATCTTGCCAGTAGAGCAGAAAGGAAACAAATGAGGAAGCAGAGGCAGAAAAGATCAGCTCCTGGTCGACAAAATGATTTTAGAGAACTGCAAAAGCTGAAAAACAAATCTGTATACAACTTGAATTGACTACAAGAAAGCATTTGATTCACTACTACACAGCTAGATCATCAAGTGCCTGGATGTTATCGGAATATGCAAGTGCACTGATACTTTCCCTGCAAATGCGATGAAGCACTGGAAAACAGAACTGTTTATTGGAAGTGAAAGCTACGGACTGGTCAACATCAAAAGAGGGATTTTCCAGGATGATTCTTTGTCACCTCTGCTGTTCATCATCGCCATAACCCCCCGTCAACAATTTTACAGAAAACTAACCTGGGTTATCAAACTGCTAAAAATTCACAGAAAATCTCTCACCCGCTGTAGATGGATGATCTGAAGTTTTGTGGAAAATCAGAAATTGAAATCCAGTTGCTGACCAATACAGTTCAAATTTTCAGTACTGACATCAGCATGGAGTTTGGCCTGGACAAATGTGCCATAGTGGCACTGAAGAAAGGGAAGATCATAAAAAGTGATGGAATTGAAATGCCCAATGGAGAATCCATCAAGTGCCACCAACCCGAAGCCTACAAATACCTGGGCATACTGCAGCTGGATAATATCAAGCTACAGTAAGTGAAAAATGAGGTCAGCAAAGTATACACACAAAGGGTCAGAAAATTTCTAAAAAGCAAACTGAATAGCGGTAACACCATCAAAGCTATAAATACCTGGGCTATACCCATCATCAGATATACTGCTGGGATCATAAACTGGACACAGGCAGAGCTGGATAGCCTGGATAGGAAAACAAGAAAACTGATGACCATACACTATGCGCTTTATAGTGCATGTAGTGACGTCACCAAGTAGTGACGTCCACAGGCTATATTTGCCCAGAAAAGCAGGTGGCAGAGGACTTTTACAAGTGAAGCAGACAGTTGAAGAAGACAAGCATCCTTTGGCAGATTATGTGAAAGACAGTGTTGAACCAGCTTTGATAGAGGTCAACAAGAGGAAGCTGCTCAAAATGCAGCAAACCAAGAATCAATATAGGAAAACAGCGATGCAAACTCGGGCTGACAGCTGGTGTAAAAAGCACTGCATGGACAGTTCCTTGAAAAGATTCAAGGAAAAGTAGATAAGGAAAAAACCTGGTTATGGCTGACCAATGGAACACTGAAGAAAGAAACAGAAGGCCTGATTCTTGCAGCCCAAGAACTATCCATCAGAATGAATGTAATCAAAGCCAGAATAGAAAAATCTGCTGATGCAGACTCTGCAAAGAAGTGGATGAAACCACTGATCACATACTGAGCTGTTGCAAGGCAGCTGTTGCTCAGACTGACTACAAACATCACAATACACTCAGATGGTTCATTGGAACTTGTGTCACAACTACCATCTGCCTGTAGCAAAGAAGTGATGGGATCATAAGCCTGAAAAAGTAGTCGAAAATGAGCATGCAAAACTACTGTGGGACTTCGAAATACAGACTGACAAAGTTTTGGAACACAATACCCAGGATATCATGATTGTGGAGAAAAAACAAGTGTGAATCGTCAACATTGCCATACCTGGTGACAGCAGAATCAATGAGAAACAACTTGAAAAAGTTACCAGATATCAGGACTTGATAATCGAACTGCAGAGACTCTGGCATAAACCAGTGCAGGTGGTTCCAGTGGTACTCAGCACACTGGGTGTTGTGTTTAAAGACCTAGGCAAGCACTTAAAAACAATTGGTGTTGACAAGATCACCATTGGTCAGCTGCAGAAGGCCAGCTTACTGGGATCTGCTCACATAATCCGCTGATACATCATGCAGTCCTAAACACTTGGGAAGCATTACTAATTATTTGTGATACAAAACCCAGCATGGTTATCTTGTCTGCTGTGTATACTGTTATTTTTGTGTACAACAACAGCAACAGCAACAACAACAACAATAATAATAATAGTCAGAGGACTTATTAATCTATCTAAGTAATTTGTGTTTTGCTTCACCTTCCAGGAACTCCATATATGATTAACCCCTTACCCTGCAACTTTTATTTTTTTATTTTATTTGGTCTGTCAATTGCTTATAAGATAATAAGTATAAGTAAAAATATAGTTATGAATACATGGATACATATAAGAAAAATAAAAGAAACAATAGGACAGGGACGGTAGGCACGTTGGCGCGCTTATGCACGCCCCTTACAGACCTCTTAGGAATGGGATGAGCTCAACGGTAGACAGTCTGAGGTTAAAGTGTATTCCAGGCATCGACCACTCAGTGAGGTTCATGGCTAAATGCAGATTGGAAGCACATACCAAGAGGATATTCACAGCCAAGCATCCCAATCTAGTCCAATAGTCACATTCCATTTACATTATGCCACAAATAGAAAATCTTTAAATAGGCACCTGGGTGATATTTACTTGTTGAATATACATATACATTTAGACATGCAGATACATCTTATACAAACCTAAACTGAAACAATGCCAAGTAGCAACTGTCAGGGAAAGGCAAATTATTCATGTCATCACTTCAGTACATAATTATAAAGGCAATAAGCATCTAATTCTTCTCTGTCAACATAGTAATTAGCATGTCATAAAGAAGGAGAGGAAGATGTTAACTCTCTTAATTTTTTTGCACATATCCTTATGATTTAAAAAGTGAATAAAGGTAAGGGAAGAACTATTTGGTGCACATTGGGCAGTTAAGAATTTGGAAAATGAAAGATGAATATATTTTGTGACTTGGAAAAACACATTAAGGACTTGAAAGAAACTGAAAATCAGTTCTGCATTATGATGGAGAATCTCTGTGTTCTTTGTTCTTTTGATCAACTGTCTAATGAGAACATAAACTGGCAACTTTAAGTTACAAAACATAGAAATATATAAACTTTCAAGTCTAAGCAATCATTGAATGTTGCAACTTTCCAGGAACCACCAAGTTTGCCCATATGCTCTAATATTCCTCCATTTCATCAGCTGTACTAGCAAAAAAACAAAAAGAGCACTGAATACTTCAATAATCCTATGATATCAGAGTATGAGTTTTCACGGTAACCTTGAAATTAATTGTTTGCAAAAAGAATTCTGGATAATGCTGGGTGAGACAGTGAATTTGGGATGACCTTTGGCTAAGAATGCCTTCTGAGAGCAGATCTGAAATGCTACATGGCAACAGACATCACTTCATTACATAATTTTTCTATTGATTGGAGTGGAACACTGATTGCTCACAACTATGCAGGATTGTATTGGTAATTTTTCTCCATGCTTAATTTATTATCAATCTTTGTTATTGATTTAATAACACTGGAGAAATATCTGTTACATCATACCAGGATGCTTATGTTCTCCAGGCTTATTTTGTGATTTAACTGTCTGATTGGTTTCAGCCAAGATAATATGTCCTTTGTTAAAGTTTAATATTCTTTTCATCTTCTTTAATTTTGTGGTCTATAAAAAAGATCTCCTCTGATTAATGAACATCTCTCCATGGTGACAAGATGATTTTATTTCCTCAGTTCTTATTTTGGGGAACATATCCCTATTAGAAACAGCAGATGTTTGTTCCAGATTCTTCTTGTCCCAAACCTATTCTTCTATCGTATTTGTTGAGTATTTTTCTCATCCTGTTACAACACCTAGAATTGTAAAAAAAAAAAACTTTTATTTTTTAATTTGAATTGAGCTTTATGAAGAGGCTGCTTTGAGAACAAGAAAGTAACATATGGAGGGCTATGTCATTCATTTTTTTCTTTCAAGAATGGTTGCTAGTCAGGTCCAGTCACAGAGCAAGAGATAAATTTGGATCTGGGCTAAGATTATCTGTCCCATTTTCAACCCATTTTTTTGTAACATACACACACATTTTTTTCAAGAAAAAAATAATTTGTCAGGATTCCGGCAGTTTTAATCCATTTTTAACCCATTTTAATCATGAGTTTCGAACCAATCTTCCAAAACTTCTAAAGGATTTATTAGGAGTTAACATGCCAGCACTGCCTGGGTGTAGCCGACTTTGAGGCACACCATTCATTGTCACCCTTGACCCTGTGTTTCCCCCACCCCCTGGGTGTATCATAATTCATATTCTCCAATAGGACACATCCATAGCCAAGAATCAACAATCATGCTCTCCAGTTAGAATTTTGTGCAGCAGAAATTTCAGTCACCTAATCTTTGAAAGCATTTATGGAATGCAGTTTCAGTTTTGCAAGCTGCTACACTGGTCCCCCCTCCCTTTCTGTTGGCAACTCTAAAAAGACCAGTGAAATATTTTATGAGTGGACATAATTATTTAAAAAATAAATCAAGATATAACTTACTTATGATACATAGACTAAAGAAAGGTATAAAATATTTGATGCATAAAAATTTGAGTGAATAATTTATTTCATCAGGAACTAAAGTGGAATTCTTTTGTATATAAGACCACAAACTATAACATAAACTTGTACTAAATGATGAACATGGTAGACTTGCTGGGATACAAGTTAATTTTTTTGGACCAAGACTCTGATAATAGGAATTTATGCCCCAAATTAGATATAGTTCTATAAAGAACTTAAAATTAGAATTAAATTAGAATTCTTTTATTGGCCAAGTGTGAATGGACCTACAAGGAATTTGTCTTGGTGAAAATGCTCTCATATACATAAAAAAAAAGATACATTCCTCAAGAGTCAAGAATGATAAGCTACAACACTTAAGAATAGTCAAAGGGTACAATAAGCAATCAAATCATACTAGGAAACAATATAAATCATCAGGATACAAGTGACAAAGTTACAGTCATACAGTCACGGGTGGGAGGGGATGGGTGATAAGGAGTGATGAGAAGATTAGTAGTAATAGTAGTAGTGCAAACTTTGTAAATAGTTGGACAGTGTTGAAGGAATTATTTGTTTAGCAGATTGATGATATTAGGATAAAATTATGGGTTTTTCTTTTGCAATTTTGTATTTGATAGAGGTTGAAATGGAGTGATCACCTCACAACTGGATAAAACTTCTTAAAAAAGATGAAGATCAAGGTAAATTACAATTACGGCTGGTTAATATATGGAGACAAAAAAGGAGCAATTCAAGATATAGATCCTTTTCAAGAATGGATATGATTTGGATTTCAAAGAATTTGGTTATTAAGGTTTATAAACTAATGACACCACCAAAGACTTTTGGATCATAATCCTACAAGTTTAGTTTTAAAAGGATATACAGTTCTTTTACATGTAGACTAAATAAAATGCTGCAATAAAAAGAAAAAATAGTGGAGGATTGTAAAAAGAAATAAAAATATTTTTTTGAAAATAATTCTGATTTATGAATGGAAAGAGAAAGAGAGAGATGATAGATACAGGTGAAACTCGAAAAATTAGAATATTATGCAAAAGTTCATTTATTTCAGTAATGAAACTTAAAAGGTGAAACTAATATATGAGATAGACTCAGCACATGCAAAGCAAGATAGTTCAAGCCGTGATGTGTCATAATTGAGATGATTATGGCTTCCAGCTCATGAAAACCCCAAATCCACAATCTCAGAAAATTAGAATATTGTGAAAAGGTTCAATATTCTAGGCTCAAAGTGCCCCATCTAATAAGCTAATTAACCCATAACATCTGCAAAGGGTCCCTGAGCCTTTAAATGGTCTCTCAGTCTGGTTCAGTAGGAATCACAATCATGGGAAAGACCGCTGATCTGACAGTTGTGCAGAAAACCATCACTGACACCCTCCATAAGGAAGGAAAGCCTCAAAAGGTAATTGCAAAAGAAGTTGGATGTTCCCAAAGTGCTGAATCAAAGCACATTAATAGAAAGTTATGTGGAAGAGAAAAGTGTGGAAGAAAAAGGTGCGCAAGCAGCAGGGATGACCGCAGCCTGGAGAGTATTGTCAGGAAAAGGCCAATCAAAAGTGTTGGGGACTTTCACAAGGAGTGGACTGAGTCAGTGTATCAAGAGCCACCACACACAGACGGATCCTGGACATGGGCTTCAAATGTCATATTCCTCTTGCCAAGCCACTCCTGAACAACAAACAACATCAGAAGCTTCTTACTTGGACTAAAGAAAAACAGAACTGGTCTGTTGCTCAGTGGTCCAAAGTCCTCTTTTCTGATGAGAGCAACTTTTGCATCTCATTTGGAAACCAAGGACCCAGAGTCTGGAGGAAGAATGGAGAGGCACACACTGCAAGATGCTTGAAGTCCAGTGTGAAGTTTCCACAGTCTGTATTGATTTGGGGATTGACTTGTCATCTGCTGGTGTTGGTCCACTGTGCTTCATTGTTATGTCCAAGGTCAATGCAGCCATCTACCAGGAGATTTTGGAGCACTTCATGCTTCCTTCTGCAGATCAGCTTCATGGGGGTGCTGACTTCATTTTCCAGCAGGACGTGGCACCTGCCCACGCTGCCAAAAGCACCAAAACCTGGTTCAATGACCGTGGGATTACTGTGCTTGATTGTCCAGCAAACTCACATGACCTGAACCACATAAAGAAGCTATGGGGCATTGCCAAGAGAAAGATGAGAGACATGAGACCGAACAATGCAGAAGAGCTGAAGGCTGCTATTGAAGCATCCTGGTCTTCCATAACACCTCAGCAGTGCCACAGGCTGATAGCTTCCATGCCACGCCACATTGAGACAGTAATTGTTGCAAAAGGGGCCCAAACCAAGTACTGAGTACATATGCATGCTTATACTTTTCAGAGGTCCGATATTGTTCTATGTACATTCTTGCTTTATTGACTGCATGTCATATTTGTATGGCAGGAGGGAAAAACATGAGATAAAGATGTTACAAGATGCAAAAGAAGGAGGAGGATTAGGTTTACCCAATTTGAAACTTTATTTTGCAGCTTCCTGTTTCATTTGGATTAAAGAATGAGTGCTTCTGACAAATAGAAGACTTTTGGAGTTAGAAAGGTATAACCTGAAAGTAAAAAAAAAAAAAAACTCATTATGTTATACATAGTGAGCATATGGAACAAACATAAATTCAGGTTGTGTTTGAACACTCATTGGTGACTCTCAGTACAAGAAGCCAGTGGTGGGATTCAATTTTTTTTATTACCGGTTCTGTGGGCGTGGCTTGGTGGGCGTGGGAGGGGAAGGATACTGTGAAATCTCCAGTTAGAGGTGGTATTTGCTGGTTCTCTGAACTATTCAAAATTTCCGCTGCCAGTTCTCCAGAATTGGTCAGAATCTGCTGAATACTACCTCTGCAAAAAGCATTTTATAGATAAGAAAGAACAGGCAAACACAAATAGTTAATTTGTTGTGAAGTTTTAGCATTTATTAAGGGGAATACTAGATAAAATCAAGAGAACAATTGGTGGCAGAGGTATATATGTAATATACAAATGGGAAAAAAAATGGTTAAAAGAATTTGCATTATTGTTATAACTGGCCTTTGTTCTGAAATGTAAAATCTTTGAGGCTTTTAAAATAAAAACTATAGGGTGATCATAAAAGATGAAAGACCTATGGCATTTCATGAAATCTTTACCTGGGAATATTTTCCATTTATTTATTTATTTTTCAGTGTTTTTTGTTTACCCAGAGACTCCATCTTTCTCTGCTCCCTGACTTGACTTCAGTCATTTTTTTTCCCTCACTTTTATTTTGTGCTTAGAACTGCTTTCCCTATCGCAAGGCTGCCACTTCTCTGATTCAAGTCCTTCCACAAAGTTCAGTTTTCAGGGGACATCTCTGACTCCTTATATGTTATTGTATTTCCATCATTGGGATTGCTTTCAGTGAAAAATGGGCTAAAATGTACTGTAAAATGAATGAACTGGTGAATATGTACATGATGAGATAAATGAATGATTCATTTTTTCCTGTTCACACTTCTATTTGTCCCATCTTCTAGTTTCATTCTCTATATCTATTTTAAATTGTAAAACCCTTGAGATTTGTCACAGTCATTCCCAGTAAAATGCCAGGAAGAATGTGTCTGAACCCCATGATTTTCAGAAAATGATCAGACACTCCGATATAAATACCTATCAATGGTTTTCTTTTTCTATTTTATTTGTGACATCAGAGATAACCAAACTTCTTAGTTTCATTGGGAGCTATATAAGGCTAATTATGCAGTTATGACAGTGAAACAAACATTTCTTCCCTCATACACTTTGGCCATAAAAGAACAGGGATTCAGCAGTGATTACTTGCACATATACTGGTATTTCTAACTATGTCTTTGCCATAGTTTCTGTGGGTGGGTGGTGTTATTTCTATATCCCCTTACCTCTTAAGAGCTAAGCAAGAAACATGAATTGCACTCAGAGGTGGTATTCAATAGGTTCTTACCAGTTCTGGAGAACCAGTAGCGGAAATTTTGAGTAGTTCCGATAACCAGCAAACACCCCTCTGACTGGCCCCACTCCCATCTAATCTCTGCCTCCTAAATCCCAGCTGATTGGCTGGGTCTTCTTTTGTTGCCCTGCACAGGATAACGGAGCTGGAAAGCAGGTTAGTGGGTTGGGGAGGGAATGGGATTTTGCAGTAACCTTCCCCCAGTAGTGGGAAGGGAATGGGATTTTACAATATCTTTCCTCTGGAATGGGGAGGGAATGGAGATTTTGCAGTATCCTTCCCCTCCCCACCAAGCCACACCCACCAAGCCACACCCACAGAACCAGTCGTAAAAAATTTTGAATCCCACCACTGATGACACTTAATTGGTAATTCCAAGCCTAGCCAGCTTTTTTTCTGCCAACAGCTCAGCTCTTCTTTACTTTTTGTTCTCTGCTTATCATGGCAGCAGTGTTCAGCTGCTCCATTCAGTCACACTGATTGATCATTTTGTTTCTTCAGGACTCTGTTTCAACTGACTAGCATGTTGGCTTTGAATTCAAGATTCCTTTCTGAAGTGTTCAATCTAAAAGGAAATTACTGCAGAAAGAATACACTGGAACTCCTGGAAGAGATGCTTGAAGATAGCTACACCTATTATAGGTTAGCAATGCTAACTACAATGCTACTCTTTTAAGATAAGTTAATTGGGAAAATAAGTCCTCTCCTTGCATCCTGTCAGACTGCATTTATCTTGTTGAATAACTATGAAACATCAAAATAATTAGCAATTATTAAAGCAATATTTTTTAAACAAAATATTGACGTGTGCTTCACATATGACTTCACTATGATGCATAAAAATTTATGGAGATTCTAAGCTATACTACATTATAAAACATTCAATTGGATCAGTGTTTCTCAACTTCAGCAAATGGCTGGGGAAATCTGGGAGTTGAGAGCCATACATTTCAAAGTTACTGAGGTTGAGAAAGATTGAATTAGATGAAGAAAGACAATTCAAATCATTGTCTAATGCAATTCAGCACTGCAACCTAAACTGCTTGTCTTTCATGTTATCTTCACTTGTTTCTCAAATCAATTTCAGAAATTTCAATCTAAATTCCTGTGAGTGGTTGCTACACAATTCAGATTACATCTACTGAAAAACCTGGTTATAAAACCCTGTTTCCTGTTTTTCCCATCAATGAGGGAGGGTAAGTCTCATTTGTGCTGACTAGTGTATCAATATTTGCCTTTTTTTTCTTCAGGCAAATATTTGCTTCTTCAGGAGGGTCTTTCTTCACTAGCCTACTTGTCTTTTTTGTTTGTTTGTTTTCCCAGATGATACCTTCCTATCTCTTTCCCACCTACTTTTTCTGTCACTAACGTAGATCCATTTTTTTTGTTTTTTTAAAATCCTCTATGGTGTCATCATTGCTCTATTGTGGTAGTAATAAATTCTGGACCAATGAAGAATTAATTGTTCAAAAATGAAATGGTGATGTTCCTACACTGCACGTTTAAAAATTGCTTGCTTAAAAAAGAAGGGAAATTTTGCAGTTTTGTGGAAATCAAGCATGCTTTAACCAGCTTAGATTGAAACCAAAATGGCACTCCTGGGGAGATGTAAAGGTTGGTTTGTGTATATACTTAAAGGATTGAGGATGGTTTATTGATTTAACACATCATTGTTGAGTCAATGACAAGGTTATAAAAAAAAAAAGTAGCACCTGCTGATCACACAAGAACATAGCAGCTTAGAACCTCCTGGAGGGAAAGAAGGTCATGTCAAACACTGCAGCCAACCAGAACTGGTGCTGCTATTGGAATGGAACAAAGTGCAAGAGACAATCCGCTTAGGATTGGAGGACTCAGATCAGAACGCAAATCATTTTTAATCAAAATTGGAAAACACAGGTGTTCTGTCCATTCGTAATGAATGGGCTTGGAGTGGGAAGACAATAAGCTCATCTATTCCTACACCCAGGAAGGAGTGAATCATCTATACTGGTGATGGCCCAAACCAAAAGTACAGATCTGCCATTACTTTGGTAGATATGGCAATTATATAAAAACCTTCAGAAAAGAAAATAGCAGTTGCCTTTCCTTCTTTCCTTTCCTCTGATGCTGAATGAAACATATTTAAGCAAGATAACTCTTTAAAAAAAACACATAATAACAAATGCTGAGCCATTTTCTGTGCTGCACATAAAGTGAGTAGCCCTATGAAATGGTTCAGATTCTTAACCTTTCGATAAATGGAGTACATTTTGAGTTAAAGGAGATGAAAACCAAAAGATAACTCAGCACAATTTGTTCAAATAAATAATTGAAAACTGAGAGCACAATACATGCCTGCAGTTAGCACACACATACACCCCCCCCCCCAAAAAAAACCATTCCTTATTCATAATTAGTAAAGAAACCAAACAAACAGCCAAAACAACTGAACTTAACATTCTGGCTCAAAGGCCTGAGGGAACAACTCAACTCAACTTTAATGCATTTTGAAAAACCAAAGGGTTGGACTCACCCAGATCCCTGCTGGGATGTTGTTCCACAGGGCAGGTGCTGACACAGAGAAGGCATGTTCTTGAGTATCACAAGATGGATATTGGTTAATAGAAGGGATCTAGACCAGAGCACTTTCCAATGCTTATCAAAGGCAAACCCATGTACACTTCAATATGCACTATAGTAAAACAGTAGTACAGCAGGTGAGTAGGGGGTGAATTACTGTGAATAGGGCCTCCTGATGCAGAAAAAGTGTGCACTTGGTACACAGAATACATATTTGAGAAAGTATGTACAATTGTATGTACAAAATAGCAAGTACAATTAATATTCAATATGGATTGATTCTTGTTTTCATTAAATGGCATTTGGGGAAATGCTATCAAAATTCACAGTGGAAGAAATTCTCTTCCGAGGATACATTTTGTCTACTTATGATTATAAATGTGTGCATTTGTATGTGTTTATATACAGTCTTTTTATGCCCCTTGACATTTGCAGAACATTTACAGATATTCTTCGGCAGGTAAATAATGACTCTAAAGCTTTTATATGTAGTATGGTAGTAGCCTATGCCTCTTGCAAGAATTACAGGGAAAGTTACAAAAGAAGATAAAAGAAGCTTTGAATGTCTGCAAAAAACTACACTTTGAAGTTATTATGGTTTTAAAACTATCATATTGAAACTTAAGCACTTATATGATTCGAAAAGAATATTAAATTGTACAAAGAGTTGTTTTGGGAGGATAAACCTGATTAATTATTGTAATACTTTGAAGTAATTGAAACATAGTGATAAAACTATTACAATAAGAAGTTATTTGGGGGTATAAATGGATATTCATTTGGGAGGGAAAACAAATGACAAAACATGCTTTAAGAGGCAGCCTTCCCTACCCATTCTGTTCCCTCCCTACCGATCTTTTAACTATAGATTGATTGGGATTTCTATTTTTATTCTTTTAAAGATAGTAATTTCTTAGATTTACATGCTGGAAGCCACCCAGAATCATTTGTGACAAGATGGCCAGCTAAATTACATTGGTAATGTCATGATGAAAATTCTCCTCTTTATGCACTTATGTGCAATGTTGTGACACAAGTATGAAAGGGTAAAATTTGTGTCATGATATCACCATACATCATCACAGCTAATAGTCTGTAGAGGTTGTTATTCATCCAGGTCATGGTTGCCCAAAGGTGCTTTTTTAGGAGGCATGTGGACTTCTTTTTTCTTTAAAGAAGTTTTGATTCTCATACACTTTTAGCTGTACAGTTTGGGATGAACACCCTTGGAATGGTGTGGGAATAGGAATGGATTTCCAGAGAAAAAAATTGCAGACTACAGGAACTAAAGGCTAGTTCCCACTGGCCGATGGATGCAAAACGTATGCATAAAGGACACAGCGGACGAGCAAAATTTTGGGGGTGGCTCCATGTTGTAACTATGTATCATTTATGTGCTTTCAATTGTATATCAATGCAACTATGGATCATTCAGACATTTCAACATTGTATCATTTCACGTGTAATCATTAAGCTTCTGTCTTCTCAGTGACCTTTTACAGGGCACGTACAGGGACAAGGAGTCAAATATTTGCAAGAAATGGTTTATTCATTTGGGATTACATTGTCTGGCAGGCAGCTTGGTAAAGAAGAATATCCTGATCAAATATAATTCCTGCCATCCTGTCTGTCCTGATATCCTGCTGTTTTCTGAGTCATTGTTAAATTTGTATATTCCGTCTGACCTAGGCTTAACCTAGGTTCTGAGTAAACAATCACCCTCCTTTGAAAAAGCATAATAAAAGAGCTTGTACCCAGCCATTCTGGGCGCACTCATCCCGAGGAACTTCGCCTCCTGTCGTTTTTTCTCTCCTTCGCTCCCTGTCATGAGGCGCCCATCTGATGCGGGATAGCAGATACCGCATTCTGGTGACCCCGACGTGATTCCCTAAATACCGCAGCTCCATCCATTGTCATCCGCTCCAAAAAGTGGTGAAAATTTGCATCAACAGAACGGAAAAGAACGGAAAAGAACGGACATTGGTAGTATGTAGCGGGGATGTTAAAAGGATGTTCATAGGAAGCCTAACGGATAAAAGTGGATGGAAGCGGATGACACCTCTGAAGGGGTTCCGGGGGAGAATTTTGAAGCGGATGCATAGCTGAAGGGGTGGATGCATAGTGGATGAAGTGGATGCACCATGGATACCTATAGGAAACAAAGCGGATGCCACGCGGATGTATATCGGATGCAAAGCATTCACTGCGCATGCAGGGAGTATGAATTGCATCAGCTCCGTGGATATAAAAGGATGCAGCACGCATGCAGTCAGCATACAGGGGAAAGACGTGCTGCCACATACATCTTGCAGGAACACCATGGTTCGTCAGTCAGGCAAGAAGAGGAAGCCGGTGCCTACTCGTTCCAGCCCTGGCAAGAAGGACAGAACCAGCATCCCACCCCCTGGCACTGACTCTGAACCTCTGAACCTGCTGCTGCTGCTGCTGATGATGATGCTGTGGACCAGCCCCAAGGTCCTCAAAGCCCTGCTGCTGAAGGCCCTGCTGCTCCAGCCCCTGAAGGCCTTGCTGCTCCAGCCCCGGAAGGCCCTGCTGCTCAAGCCCCTACCAGAGGGAGGAAGAGGCAAGGGAAGGAGAAGGGAGAGAGGAAACAGTACACTGTTTGTGAGGAGCATGAAGATGAGGTGCTGGAATGGCTGAGGGAGAACGAGTACCTCTGGAGAAAGGGCCACAGACTCTATCGCGAAGCAGGCAGCTTGGAGAGAAAAGGCAGAGAGCCTGGGGTACACTGCAGAAGTACTCCTGGGATGGTGGAAGCACATGCACACCTGGTATGGCAAGCTACACCTCAAGAAATCCGGGTTGGCCGCTGTCAAGCTCATTGACTGGGAGATGTATGTCATGGCCAAGTGCAGTTTCCTGGAGGGTGAGGTCCGCCACTGAGGAGCAGCCTCTCTGAGACCCTTCTCCCTCAGACAGCCCACAGACAGCCAGTCCTCTTCCAGCCAGGAGCCAGCTACCCTGTCCAGGCAGGTGTCTTCAGAGGGCCCCACGGCAGAGACCCCCCACTCTCCATGCCGGCAGATTTGGAGGATCTTGTGGGGGATGACGCCCTTCTGTCACAAATGGAGGAAGAAGCAGCAGCCACCAGAGGCCAACCCACCCCCAGCTCCAGAAGATGCAGGCGAGAGGCAGACTGGAGGGCCAGGACCACAGTGTGCTGTCGGAGATCAGGGACACAATGAAGACCACCACAGAACCTCTCTCAGCGGTCCACTTGGACAGAGCATCCTCGGGCCGGAACACCTTCATCACCTATGTGAGCCAGACCCTGAGGGACCTGCCTGAGGCCAAGTACCAGGTGATGAAGCAGAAGATCACAGTACTTCTGCACAACCCCCAAGGCCCAGCTGAAGCTGCTCCTACCCAGTCCAGGTCTGCTCCTCCACCCCAGGCGATGTCACAGCCCTTCCAGAGCTTTCAACAGCCCCTCACCTACCAAAGCTACGACTACCAGGACTTCCCACAGCAAAAACAGATCAGTCCAGGCCCAGGTTCATCGCACGCCACAGATGTCACTCCTCACCCAGCTGCAGACCAGACAGCCCCATTACACTCCTCCTTCCTCCACCCCACAGCCAAGCCCGTCACGGACAATCTGTCAGCAGTATTGGGCCTGACATCTCAAGTCCTTGATGAAGGGCCTCTCAACCTCACGGGACTGAGTCAGCTCTTGGACAGCTTCCTGAACACACCATCCTTTGTTGTACCCTCAGGGCCAAGGGTGGTGCCTCAGACCAGCACTCAAGCCACAGCCACCTCCACAGTCCTTGCCCGCTTAACAACTGAGACCATGGACATGACTCAGAGTGACTGAGAATAGTGTCAGAGACTGAGTTGTTTTCCTGTTAAGTTTATCTTTGCTTAAGACACTTTACTTGGTTCATTTTGCTTTTTTAAGAAAGTCATAAAGTTTACCTAAGAAAATTAATAAAGGTTATCTTTGCTTAACACATTTAATACAGTTTACTTGGTTCATTTTGCTTATTTAATAAAGTCATAAAGTTAATAAAGTTAATAAAGGTTATCTTTGCTTAAGACACTTGGTTCATGCTTGTGGGATAGATAAGGATAGTTGTGGGATAGATAAACCTCCAGTGCAAGCATAGTGGGACTGTATGGTCCACCATCCCAGCTGCCACACATATGGACCTTTTTTATCAATAACTATTTATTCATTGATCAACACATTGGAAAATAAACACAGTTCTTTATTAATGCCCTATTCATTGTAGGACCACTCAACATACATGGCACAATCTCATCAGTGTTATGAGACAGGCTCAAGGAAGCATCCATTAATCATCTATCATCCTGTCTTGCCACTCCACTGCTCCATCTGGGGAGTTGCACCAGTGTCTCAGGAGGTGACGCTGCTTCTTCCCTTCACGTGAAGCTCTGTTGGGGCCTTGTACATCCTTGCCTCCATTCACCAGGCTCCATGTCCCCATTCCCTTGTTGACGGTCCACAAGCCTGTTCTGCAAGACTGGGTAGCGGGTGCGCATGAAATTGTGCAGGATGCAGCAAGCTTCCACGATCCTCCTCACAGTCCCTGGGTGATGTTGCATGGTGGTGAGAAGTACCTGGAACTTGTTGGCCAGGTTGCCAAAGGCATTCTCCACCACCCATCTTGCCCTGGACAGCCTGTAGTTGAAGATCCTCTCTTCATGGGTGAGGTATTTTGACGTGTACAGCTGCATGAGGTAGGTTCTGAGGGAGAAGGCATCATCACCAATGATGAAGTAGGGCACATCTTGTGTGTCATTGGGTAAGGGGTCTGGATCTGGAAAACCCATGATGAGGTTGCATTCCAGCCCATCCCTGAGGTCACTTGCGTTGTATACCTGGCCATCTGAAGCTGACCCATTGCCTGAAACATCGATGTAGATGAACTTGTAATCAGCATCAACCTTGGCAAAGAGGATGCTACTGAAGAAGCCCTTGTAGTTGTAATAAGTGGACCCTGAGTGGGCTGGAGCTTTGCAGGCCACGTGCTTCCCATCTATGGCTCCAACGGTGTGGGGAAAGGTCTACCTCTGATACCACTCTTCTGCAAGTTTTCTCCAGCCTTGTTCAGTGGTGGGGCACTTGAGGAGCTCCTCCACGTATTCTTCGATGATGGCCTTCACCACGTCTCTGACCACTTTGCTGATGGTGTTGTGTGGCACCCTCCAGGCATACTGCATGTTTCTGTATTTGGTTCCAGAGGCCAGGTGCCACAGAGTTAGTGCCACCTTCAGTCTGGGGTCCAGGTTGGGATGGAAGTTGGTGCTTGGCTTGGTCAACCTGGGTCTCAGACGCTCTACAAGTTCGTCAAACATGGCTGGTGGCATCCTCATGAAGTGATGGAATGCACGAGGGTCTTCATTCCTCAGCTCCACCATAAACTGGCCATAGAATCCAAACTCCATTCTTCTCACGATCCATCCTCGGACCCACACAGCCCTTGGACGTCTCCTTCTTCTCCTTCTGTATAAAAGTTGAAACAGTCTGAACAGGTTTTGGTTCTGGTGATGAATGAGTGCAGCTATCATACGGATTGTGTCATGATCCATGGTGGAGAACAATTGATGATGTGGAAGACAAAGACCAAGGGTGAAGAGGTCTGTACACCATGGCTGCTGGACTCATACTGAGATCCAGATGATTTTCTCCCCCTTTTTATAGGAAATATTGGTAGTCCATTAGGTGTCCTTCTACATACTCTAGACATACTCCAGACATCCTAAATAACCAAGATACATCCCAGATACAAATGTTTTGTCTGTTTTAATCCTTTATATACAAGATGCATATGCTTACATCCTTTCTATTTCTGTGCTACTAACGCTGTGTAGACGTTCCATGTACCTTTCGTTTCCTCCCTCTTTCCGTTTTCAGCTGCAGCGGATGTGAGTTGAGGGGATGGCCAAAGGATGCAGAGAGGATACAGCGGACGTTTAATGGATGATAATGGACATAGAACATTTGTTGCCCATATATGTCGCGGATGTACATCATATACGGCGGAAAGTTCATCCGCTCACAAAGTTTTGTGCAGCTCAAAACTTCTTGCACAGATGAAATCTCAGTGGATGGATGCTTGAGGGACAGAGCATATGAAACACATATGCAGTGAGTACACAACGGATGCATAGCGTTTTCCAATGGATGGCAAGCTTTTTTTAACGTTTTACATCCTCTTTGCATCCGTAAGTGCAGTGGAACCAGGGCTTTAGAGCACTACTCAGATGATCCTGAGGACACAGATAAACCTCCAAGTGCTTCAATGACCCTCTAAAAAGATGCAAATGACCAGTTGTCTGCAAAGAATATAAATCCTTCCATTCCCCACTATCCTGTCTGAGCTGAGACAGGTGAGAAGTGAAGTGTCTTTAAAGAAAAACCAGAAAAGTCCAGTTGCCTCCTGAAAAAAGCACATTTGGGAACCACAGCTAGTGCTTGACAACTCAGAGGATATTTCACAGTAATTGCAATGAAATTTGTTCTCCATTCATGGAGTTCTATGTGGACTAAATCTTCCATAGATATTGGATTCCCATTCAAGAAATTGAGCCATACATTACCAGAATGTTTGAAATTAGTTAAAGTTTGACATACAGAAAGGCTTTAGGGCCACATGGGATACCATACAATAAGACAAATGATAAAGATAGATAGATGACAAGTAGATAGAATGATAGAATGTAGATAGATAGATAGATAGATAGATAGATAGATAGATAGATAGATAGATAGATAGATAGATAGATA
>BLBF01000003.1:81648881-81664186 GCA_015471245.1 Laticauda colubrina | reverse complement strand
ATAGATAGATAGATAGATAGATAGATAGATAGATAGATAGATAGATAATATAAGGGACCTTTGGGGGAAAAAAACCATACTTTGAAGGCATATTATACAAATATTTTCAAAATAAGAGAGAATAAATCATCATCATTATCCTTTTGCTCAGATAATTACCAACAGGATAATCCTCCCCACAATCAAAATGACATGTGAAATATATCAATGATGCCTACACTCTCCTTTAATATTTAATTTTATGTTGGAAACTTTTGTCTGTTTAATAAGACAATTTGGTGATATTCAAGCTGTTTGTAGATCACAAAGTGAATATAAATTGCTGCTTACTGTTATATGCAGATTGTATTTTGGATCTGTTTAATGATATTCACCAATCTTTACCTTAGTTTGTAGAAATGGCAAAGCAATATAATAAATACCCTGGATACACAATAAAATGGAATAAATGGAACACCATGCCAATTGGTAATTAGGGTCCTCATGTAAGTAAGAAAAAAACTCAAAGATTTGTTTATTGCCATGTTTACATTAAATACCTAGTGTTAGGGATAACATTGTTTACTCTAACTGGTTTAGGTGAAATAATAACTATGAATCAGTGTATGTTAGTGTATGTTAAAGTGTCTGCAGCTTTAACTGTGAAATAGCAATTAAAGGAGTGGTTATGAAAACAATATAAAAGTAGCAAGTCTACAACTTGCTCACTCTGGCTTTGATGATCCCTGATTACTGCTTGGAATCAAGACTGCATTGCTCGAACGGGAGAGACAACAAAGGACTGATTTGTAAGTGAACTGACATAGGATATTCTACATGGACTTTGCTAACTGAATATCCCTGAATGGACTGACTACTTGATACATGACTATTGGACTGTTATTTGACTATGCCATGAACTTATGATGGAATAAACTATATTCTTGATAGCACAAGTGTATCTGTTATTTTTACTGTATGTTAATAAACATACAAGCTTAGCTCACTCATTTATCTGTGTGCCTATCTGACTAACGCTGCACATTCTGTTTAGCTTGTCTACCTAACCCTGGTTGGGGAACCCAGGCTTAACACCTAGGGATAATTATTCTTTGCAAGATATGACAGTTAATAGATGCAAAGTTTTTTAATTATATCACTCTGATAAAATAAGATATTACATGATGGATAAGAATATTGTTATATTTCATAGACATGAACAAGACTTCAACAACCTTATTTAATACTTGTGTCTTGATTTAATTTTTGCCAAATAATGATATTCTCTCTCTCTTTTAAGGAGTATGTATTCCATTTACATTCCATGTTAAGCATTTGTAACCCATAATCAAGCCAAAATTTTAGAAAAATCATGTGTTGGAATGTGGTCTGGATTCCTGGAGGGAAGAGTTGAATTCCAGAGGACCAAGAGGTAGCAAATCATGGAAAGTAATTGAAAAGAAGAGTGTTAAAAAGATTCTTCTCTAGAGATTCTCAGAGTATATCTATAGCAATACAAATAGTTTGGCAAGATTTCTGCCTATAAGTGATGAACAATAAAGGAAACTATTCAGAAGTATCTCTGTGTGTCTTTCTTGGTTGCTGGATGTCCCGATGAATCAATACATTGCTTAACCAGGAAATAAGGAGAAACTTTCTGACAGTGAGAACAATCAACCAATGGAACAGCTTGCACTTGGACGTTGTGGGAGCACCATCACATGAGACTTTCAAGAAGAGATTGGACTTCCATCTGTCAGAAATGGTGTAGGGTCCCCTGCTTGGGCAGGGGGTTGGACTAGATGACCCACAAGGTCCCTTCCAACTCTGATTATCTGTTATCTGTTACTTGATTCAACTAGTTCAGTATTATTCTTTCAGTATCTGGCCACACCTGTCCAGGTTTTTGGGTAGTCTCATCTGACATCTCCATCATCAATTCTTACATTTTTTTTCTATAAATTCTCTCTCCTTCTGGACAGTTGAAAGCCCTGCTATTTAAAAGTAAAAAAATCATAGCTTCCAATTTATCCCACTAAAGTGGAATCATTTTCTGTCTTAATCTACAAATAAAAAGTACTTTTTTCTCTTACACAAAATTCTGATTGAAATTTATTTAAGAACAATTAAATTTATACTATCAATTTTCAGTCTTGTATTAAAATGCTGCTGCAAAACTTTATCACTTGCTACTTCTTGACAAAGCACATCAAAACATCCCTTGGAACATCTCACAAATTTGTGTAAATTAATGGTGGCTGAAAGGAAGAAGGGAATACATTCAAATTGGTATATTTGATTATGGTTTACTGGGTTTCTATCTCTGATGATGATTAATCTTGACTGGTCACTGGGTTGGGGGTGGAAAATGTTTCACTGAGTATAATGGATTAGTTTGCAATTTATACAATTTTGATATATAAACAAAGGGTAACTATTTCTGGTAATGTTTAATAGTTTTTTTAAATTATTTGCAATGTGTAATTGCAAATTGGAATTAGGGTTCAATTATTAAATAGAGGAATGATTGGGGTTTAAATTAAATGAAAAGGGAAATTATGGACTTATGCTATTAGCTATTTCTATTAATTTTTATAGACTTTTCCAGATTAATAAGGAGAAATGAAGATTTAGAGATGAGATAATAGAAAAAGAGGTGAGATATATAATGGAGATATATTTAATTGAATTTTAAGAGGCAGTAATAAGTTCTTAATGTTGAATATACTTGCTAGGGATGAAAATGATAGTTCCTTTTTGTGCTATTTTCTTTTGAGGGATTTTGTTTCTATACCTTTTAATTGTTTTTTTCTCTCTATTGTATTTTTATATTAAGTTCTTGTTTTCATTTTATCTTTTTAAATATAGTTTTTAATAAAAGTTTTGAATAAAATGACAGGAAACAGATTGGTTTTTTTTTCTTTTTAAAAATAATATTTTTCCTCCTTTCTGATTTCAAAGCAAAGGAAAATGGTTCCACCAGATCCTATTACATATTGCCCCCAGAATACTTGTTTCAATACTTTTTGTTAGCTATTATGCTAACATGAGCTCTCTGTATAGATTTGTTTGGAACATAATAAACAACTATTTAGTATTGTGCAAAATTAAATCAAACCAAACCATTCAATAACGATCCAACAATAAATCTTTAAAGTGCAGTGAATTACATACTCAAATTGTCATAGTATAAAAATACAATAAAAATTACATTTGCTAAGAAGAGCCAGCCAATACAGGGGACAAAAACATGATCAGGGCCATAGCAATTCCAACAAGAATATCTTAATTAAACTTTATAATTCTGGAAGTAGATGAATTATATGTGCAGCTGTGAATAGTATTTGGTGTCAGCACAGAAGGCATTCCATTTATCAGCACATGTGGATATGCTTGCATGTTTGTGGATCTTGTTTGTTTGTTAGGGCCTTTGAATCAGTGTTGACATGAACATTTAACAGAATTTTCTTTCTTCCCTACACACACACACACACACACACACACAGACACACACAGGGAGGGAGGGAGAGGGAGAGAGAGAGACAGACAGACAGAGACAGGAACAGAGAGACAGAGAAAGAGTTCTCTACCAATGAGAATGAAGGTGTGGGAAGAAATATTGATCTGGTTCAGTTCCAAGCCTGGAGAAAGACACTGGAAACGTGGAAGATGATTGGAAAGATGGTTTTAAAGAAGAACCACCAAGCACATGGTTCTGGTGCAGCTGACCACATGGATTTGAGGGTGGGGCAGTGTTATACATTCTCTTGGGCTTTGCACTTGAGCTTCCTGTTCCTGGGTAAGAACATGTATTATATTGGCTGTTGTAGGGGTTATGTAGGGGTCATAGCTGCTTTTATAGGTTGTCTGACCTCCCAGGTTTGGTTGAAGTTTGCTGAGGGTGATGCAATAAAGAAAATATCCTGAGAAGATTGTGCAGTGTAGTGAGCTCTGTGTCTTTTGCTAAATGGTAGTGGGTTAATCCTATTATCTCCTGAAAGATAATGCCATATCCTAGAGCTGAAGGTCTTTTGTTTTGTAGATAGGCTGGCCTAGTCTTTCTTTTTTCTTTTTTAATAAACTTTATTGAATTTTTATTACATTAAAAACATAAAAAATATATCACTCAATAACAGCTATTTGTAGTGCTTATCAAAAAACAATCATTTGTGCAATATTTACAAGTATTAATTTGTGCATAATTATATTCTTATTCTATCTATATTCTATATTTAATAATCCTTAATCTGTCTCCAATCTATCGAGGTATACCATTGTTCTCATACCTTATAAAATATTGAAGCTTCCTTATCTTTTAAACTCAGCGTTAATTTATCCATTTCAGCACAATTCATAACTTTTTCTACAATCAGTTCCTCTATGGGTGTATATGGCTGTTTCCAACATTGGGCAAAGGTGATCCTGGCAGCAGTCAATATGTATAATAATAAGTATTTTGTACTCTTTACGTATTTTTTTTTTGAAGATCCCCAATAGGAAGAGTTCTGGTTCTAGGTCTAATTGTTCATTGGTGATTTCCTGTAGTCAATTTTTGATTTTGAGCCAATATTTTTGAGCCTCTGTGGCCCAGTCTTAATGGGCACAAAATATCTGCTGCGGGCAGGGAGCTGGGGCTCTGAGTTTCTGTCTCCCTTAAAAAAAAATATTTCTCTTTTAGGGAAAATATTTTATCCTGCCTTTTCAATATTCCTCGAAATATTTCATCCTTCCAGGAAGGAGGGGGTAGCTTCCCACAAAGGTGAAACAAACTTATGTTTCTTCCTCATTCCCTCCTCCCTTTCAAGATTGAGCTGGAGTTTACCTCATGGCTGTTAAATAACTTCTTCAAGGGCATTTCTGCATTCCTCTACAGAAACAGAACTTCTGTTCCTGCATTTATACTTACGAAAGAACACAGGGCACTACCCTGAGGAGATAACAAGTTCCCCATTCCTATATTAAATTCATGCACCTCCTAAATAGTAACATTAATATTTTATGGAGTAAAATGGCAAAACCTAGAAAACTTGTAATAAAAAAATAAAACAAAAGTAGGGTTGTCTCAGGTAGCATTTAGAATTAAAACTACTGGAAAATTTCAACATGTAAGGGGAAATGGGGAAAAAAACAGATTAAAGTAATGAGAAAAGCAAATCATTTCTATATTCTTGCCAAGAAAATTATGAGAAGGTATTAATGAAGTCATATAGAGTACAAAGTTTAATTACCTTTTTAAATTTTTGGAGAAACTTCTGTCTTCTAATAATGTCCCAAGCACATCTTCTGCATTTTTAAAACAGTTCTGATTCAGTCTGATGGAAAAGTAATGGCCTTTGTTTGCTTGTATTTCCAGAGAAGAAGAACATTTCAATCAAATTCACATGGATGTCATCAAGGGTTCATGTACTGACTAGTTACATGGTTGACAAGGATGATATGTACCTTGTCTTTCACTGTCAGTTTCCAGCCCTCATTAAATCCCATATATCCTCTGTGAGGGTTTTTCAGATGGAAAAGCAGTGGGAAAAAGAGTGATGGAGAAATATATATATTGTATATTGTATTTTGCAAAGAGCAGAAAACAGCTAGAAAGTCAGGCAACAGAAACAGGATTAATTTCTTCTATTTAAATGGAACCTCTTCTGAATTCAGCCCTCTCTAATTTCCTTTTGAAAACAGTCCATCTAAACAAAACTTTCCTTATCTACATCTTTCCATTAAAGAATAGAAAAATCACCAGAGGGATTAAGCTAATTTCCATTTTATTCATATATTTCAAAACAAGGACATGTATCAAAAATCCATCAACAGGAAAATGTTTTTTTAAAGACTCATGAATTATGTTAATTTGAAGAGGCCATAAGTGAATAACCCTAAAAGATCCCACAGCACTAATTAGCTATTCACTTTTATTTGTTTATAAATGTAAGTGGGAAAAAGATTAAGAAAAAACAAAAAGTCAGCTGAGAGCAAAGGTATTATTAAATGTTTTTATTTTAAAATTGCTTTCAAAAATACCTGTTACTCCCATGCCTTATTCAATATTGCTCTGGAACTATACATTGCTTTTATTCACTGTTTCAAGCAAGTTAAATAAAATTACAGATTCCTTAGTGGTAATTAAGAAGTGTGGTTCCAAGTCTTGCAAAATTAAAAAAATAAGAAAATCTCTAGCATCTTTGCCTTAATAAAATTCCCAAAGATCTTATGAGTAGCTAACAACATACTATAGGAGTGAAAAAAGGACAGAAATGCCTGTGTTATTAAAGTTGTTCTATTTATGTGTTGCATAAACAGATTTTTGTGACCAGAATCATTAGTAGAATGAAGATGTTAATTTTCACCTATTCTATTCTTTCCAGTACATGTTTCCAACTTACCTCCAGGAAGATTGTTACCTTCCAAGTTATTTTTCCCTATTTAAAAAAAAAAAACCTCTACCTTCTAGAGTTTTCTTGCTTCCTTGTTTAATCATGAGCTGCATTGGCTCTTTGTTTTCATTTTTCTTCAAAAGTGAGAAAGGTTAATGAGAGACAAACAGAAACCTTTTCCAGCAGCCTTGTGTTTTGATCTGTATAGGTAGGGATGTAACAATACTGTTTATCAAATGGTTGGATTCTTGCCCACATATGGATACTTTTAATAAACAAACAAAAAAACCTGCTCTTGCAGAAAAAGATGCTCTTTATTAGTTGCAGACAGCAGCATCAGTTGGTCTCAGAAAATGTGCCATCATTTTTCTTGTTCAAAATCTAAAAAAGAAAGCAATAGTTAATATTATTTTTTGTAAAAAAAAAAAGATTGTGCAACTTTAATAAAAAAAAAGGTTATTATTGTTAATTGTATTTACTGCCCCACTGACAGATATATACAAGTGATGGAACTGTACAGTCTCCATCATGACACATAAATTGGAGATAGATAATCTTCTTCTCCCATGATATATCCAAGGTGTGTGCATTTAGGGAAGTAAGATAATCAGAATTGACCTTTTGTTAATCTGTGTCCATTCTGCTAATGCACTAGTTTATATGTAGATGAGCCAAATGTAATTCTGTTTTGATTTTCTGTTTTGCCCCAGACATCTTCCAAAATATTTCAAAATATACAAGACTTTAATTCTAGAATCCCTTCTTTCCTGTATTGACTGAGTTCTGGAAAAGCAGGATTTCTGATCATAAAAAGAAAGCCCTAAGGGATCTCTTCAAGGGTTGCAAGAAAGCAAGGTCAAAGAAGTAATAAATAAAATGGCTAAGGCTAGGTGATTGAAGCCTCACCCTATATTTGTAATGCTTTTTTTTTTTCATACCTCCATTTGGACACTTCTAAATACCATGAATAATTACATTCTTTCCAAGCATATATAAAATTTTCCCTTCAAGAATGATTGATCCCACATATGCGCAAATATTTTATTTGCCTGATTCCTATTCTGTTGATTTACCCTGGAAATAAACACATGAAGTTGGGTTGGGAAGAAGCAAAAATAAGAGAATAAATAGTGACGTGGCCCCCATTTATGGTGAGTGCACTCTTCACAGATCTCAATATTTACATGTTGGAAGGGAGGAGCAGGTAAGAAATTGTGTGAACTGTAATCTAAAGTCTCTTTATATTAGATATGTGAAGGGAAACTGCAAACATAAGGATCTGCAATATTAAAGGTATAAAAGGTGGAAAACTCATATAGCAAAGTAGCAATAATATAGACTCACCTGTACAACATAATTCCTTTAGTTACAATAGTGGATTCTGCTTTTCTTACTTTAGAATATAAAAATGGCTTTGTCAGTTTAGCCCAAGGATAGACAGATTCAAAGTTGCTAAAGCTATTAAAATTAATTTCTATGGTTTTAGGTTGCTTTCAGTGAAATAAGGAAAAAAATGAATAAATTATTTGTCAATCCCATTCACAATGGCATTACTAGTTTAAATAGGAATCTATGAACATGACAGCCCCATGCATGCTGTATCAGATAGAGTAAACAACAGCCAATGCAATGAAGCATAGATTCACACACCATGGTAAATCTTTTTTTAAAAAATAATTATTTGTCATACAAGCCACAATTGTCCCAATAAAGCAAATGCTAATCCATAAATTATGGTTTTCAATCGATAACGGCAGCTTTAACAAAACATGTTAAGTCAATACTAAAGAAATGAAATTGTAGTTTAATAAAAGCTATGAACCCAGCTAGAGTGGTAAGTCGTGTAATTGGCTTTTCATCACTGACAAATGCAAACCATCCCAAGTCAGATGAAAACAAGCATTTCTTAAAAATAATGCAAATTAATTTCTGGAATTCACTGCCACAGATTATGATTCATTCTATTAACTTCTATCACAAACCCAATATGTAACTCATATGTCATTGTGTTTATATTAAAAATGGTCTTTCAACATCTTTCAGTGATTCATCCTTTATTGACTACTATGGGCTGTGGTGGTGCAGTGGTTAGAATGAAGTATTGCAGACTAATTGTGCTGACTGCCAATTGCCAGCAGTTGGGCAGTTTAAGTCTCACTAGGTCAAGGTTGACTCAGCCTTCCACCATTCTGAGGTCAGTAAAATGAGGACCCAGATTGTTGGGGGCAATATGCTGACTCTGTAAACCACTTAGAGAAGGCTGTAAAGTACTGTGAAGTGGTATATAAGTCTAAGTGCTATAATTAAGCTTGCAATTTAGTGTTACTCCCTTAATGTTTTTTCAGAAGGCTGAAACATATACAGCTGAAGAATACAAGAATTTATGCATCACCCAACCACTATGACCTATAGGTACATAGCAGGATATGTGTAATATAATAAAATGGCTTTGGCAGTCTAGCGGTTTTACATAATACAATAAAACACATTAAATCCAATTTTAAAAGTGAAAGGAAAAAAGGGGATACAAGGACTACACAGAAAATAGACCTTGCAAAGACAAGAAAATAAAAATGTCTTCCAGCACTTTGTCAAATATAGGAAAGGTGGGATAAAGAAAAATATTTGTAAATTCGAAATTCCAGTTTGCTGGACTTCTTAAAGGAAAGACCAATAAGGTCAGAAATCAAACAATATGGATGATGACAAATTGCAGAATAATATCTCCAAAAGTTTCAGAAAGAAAGTCTATGCAGTAGATTATGTGTCGTCTTCATCATTGTCATAATTTTAGCCATTGCCTATCCACTGCAAGATGAAGACCTCTTTCATATGTTTCCAACTAATATCATCCTGAGCTTTCTTTTGCCAATTTGATCCACAATGCTTGTTGATCTATCTTGTTTTAGGTCTCTTTTGTGGATGCTTTGTATCAAGTGGGATCCATTCTGTGACTACCTTAGTTGACCAGCCATCAGTTCTTCTTGCTATATGACGCAGCCCATTTCCATTTCAATTCTTTTACTCTCTTGATATTGTATACTGTCATTTGTTCTCTAATCCATGTGCAAGTCTTTTTATCTTGTCTTGAAATACCAAGCATGTATCTTTCCATCATTTTCTGTATCAATAGTGAGGTTAGTGTCCATGTTTCACTGGCATATGTTAGAGCAGATAGCACACACTAATTGAAAACTTTTTTTATCAGGCATAGGGGGAGGTTGTTCTTGAAAAATTATACTTTGCCAAATGCCTGCCAACCACATTTAACATGCTGTTCAATTTTCTTTATTGTATCACTTTCCATTGAGATCCATTAGCCAAGGTATATGTAGTGGTCTACTACGTCTAGTTCTTCTTGAGATATTAAAAAAATTCTTTCTTTGGTGAATTTATTAAACATAACCTGGCTCTTTTTCAGGTTTCTTTTTAAGCCAAATAATGTGTACTGATATCATACAATGTATAAAACTGCTGAACAAATCCTCTTCGTAACATTTTATTATGGGCCATATCCACCATGAAACAGACTGAATATGTTGGTAGACTTGAAGAGTACGTGTGTGTGTGTGTGTGTGTGTGTGTGTGTGTGTGTGTAAAACCAATCAAGAGACAAAGGCTCATGCTCAGATTCATATAAGCTTTGGCACCAAATTAAACTTGTAATGTGAGAATTTACTGATCTTGTAATCATCCATCCTGCTGGTACAATGCATTTGGTACACATTTTATATAGAGTATATTTAGCTGAAATGTATACACAACCTGTCTACAGGTCTACAATTTCTCCCATATCAGCACTGCTGGAAAAACAATTTCCCTTCTGCTATGTGGAAAACATAGCTTTGTAGGCAAGGAAAGCTTTGAGAAAGTCGTGTAAAATCATGTGATTGAAGGGAGAATGAATCAATACTGCAATTTTAAACATTTGCTGAATTTTAAAAACTGAGCACTTCAGGCATATGCAGTAATGAAATACTCATTAAAGGCCTGTATGTCTAAATCTGGTCCACTCTAGAACCTAAATACTTTAAATCACATTCCATACAAAATCATTTGCTTAACTCTGTAATGATGGATCCCTTTAGATAAAAATACTAAAGAATTTTCCCCCCTTAAAATATAGTGGTAAAGAGCCACTGTGGATATAAAATTATATGATGCCAATGCCTTTTATTATACATTGTCTGCTTTTGATTTGGTCCTTCTGCTCTATTTGCTAATTTTGTTCTTGACAGATCTTGGAATTTACCACTTATTGTAGTGTGCCCCTTTTAAAATAATAAGAACAAAATGGCAATAAAAACTTCTTGGCTAGGAATTCAATATAGCTGGTGATTACTATTAAACAGGCACTCCTTACACTTGTGGTGCACCTGACCCCTGCATAGTAAATTTACTTTTGCTTCCAAATTTAAATAGGCTCAGAAAAGCACAAAGCACTCTGTGGTACTAAATGTCTGATTACGATGTCCCATCAAAATATTCTGATCTTGGTTGCAATTTCTTCAAAGGGAAAACAGAAATCTGTGGCAGAAAGCAGGCTATACAGGTAGTCCTGACTTACGACCACAGCTGAGCCCAAAATATATGTTGCTAAATGAGAAATTTGTTAAGTGAATTTAGCCCCATTTTACAAGTTTTCTTTTCACAGTTGTTAAGTGAATTGCTGTAGTTAAGTTAGTAATCTGGTTGTTAAATGAATCTGGCATCACTTGTTAGAAGGTTGCAAAAAGGGATCATGTAGAATAGAATAACAGAGTTGAAAGGTACCTTGGAAGTCTTCTAGTCCAACCTCCTGCTTAGGAAGGAAAACCTACACCACATGACCCTGGGACACGGCAACCGTCATAAATATGAAACAGTTGTCAAGCATCCAAATGTAAAGCATGTGAACATGAGGATGCAACAGTGGTCATAAGTGTGAAAAATGGTCTTGTTCAGTGGTGGGATTAAAAAAAAAATTACTACCGGTTCTGTGGGCGTGGCTTGGTGGACATGGCTTGGTGGGTGTGTCTGGGGAAGGATACTGTAACGTCTCCATTCTCTCCCCACTTCTGGGGGAAGGTTACTGCAAAATCCCCATTCCCTCCCCACCCCACTAATCTACTTTCCAGCTCAGTTCTCTTGTGCAGGGCAACAAAAGAAGACCAGCCAATCAGCTGGGACTTGGAAGGAAGAGAATATATGGGGGTGGGGCCAATCAGAGGTGATATTTGCCAGTTCTCTGAACTACTCAAAATTTCTGCTACCAGTTCTCCAGAAGTGGTCAGAACCTGCTGAATACTACCTCTAGTCTTGTTGCTTTTTAAAATGCCGTTGTAACCTCAAAACGGTTACTAAACAAACTGAAGACTACCTGTATGCCTCAAATTATTTTTTCAGCTTTTGCCAAGAGTAAATTTCTGGCATACTCCAGGTTGCCTTGTCACTTTGGAGGTTTCTGAAAAGCCCTCCAAGGTTTTGCTGCTCAGGTCTGGCTGGGGTAGAACTCTCGATCTTCATTCATAGATCACATCCCTTCTTCTCGTGGGATCCAGGCATGAGAGGCAGACACTGTGAAAGGTTGGACCCCAAATCAAGCCTATTAGAGAAACTGTCAGATAGTTGGCTATAGAAATTGGATAACTAAATAATCTCAGAAGGTTACAGCAAGCATAACAGCCAACAAATGACAATTACTACCCAACTCCTTAGAAGTGGCTGCATTAACTGGCTAATGCCAACTGAAAAGATAATTCAGCTGAAGGGCTATAATAATGTGAGCTTTTATATATGTTTTCTGGCTTAGACAATAAAGATTGTCATAGGCAAGCGGGGTGGAGGGAATGGGAATGTTTGGTGAGTTTGTTCCTTTCCCCATTAGTGATATTTACTGTCTTCATAGCCATAGAGTGACTGTGAAGCCTGTCCTTATTACTGTAATTTTGGTTCAGCAATGGATGTCTTCAGAAGCTGCTAGTGGGAAAATACACCTTAAAAAGCTGTTCCATGCTTTAAATGTCTTGTTTTTCAATCATTGCTGTAAGAATTATTATCCCAGTAAACAGCAGTGAACTGAAGCCTGAAAGAGCCTTGCTATGTTTCAGTAACATCAGTAGCAGTTACTAACATTGCTACATTTGGGTCTGAGACACAGGATAAAACATATGTATCAATATTAACTAAATGCACTATATGCATTCCATTATGCCATAGTGAGAGTTTTATAACAGCAGAGTCACTTCTGCCATTTAAGATTGTAGTCTCCATTTATATCATAAAACATACACGTTTGCTTAAGGCTACAGCATCATTTTAAGTTAAAACCTTTCATGTATTGCTACAAAGTGCAGGGGGAAATGGGCTTTGAAAATAACAGAGAAGACAAAGAAAAGGTGCTTTACTAACTTGCGTATCTGCTAACTGATTTTCCAACCAGTTTCTGCCCTCAGTAGTTTCCAGTAACTTCTTTCCGGTAACTTCTTTGAGGCTGTTACTTTGAACTTGTGCTGAAGGGCTTTATGTTTTCATTTATTCCCTAATTTGATGCCCTTCAGATATTTGGGGATGATTATTTGTCGCCAGAACTGGTATCTAAATACCCAAATGGATGCAATTCCATTTGCTAATCAGTAATACAAGTGAAAATTAAGAACAAAACAAACCTTACATTGGAATTAATAATAATGTCAAGAGGTGCAGAAGCTGAGAAAAAAGGAGCTGTATAGATTAAAGAGTAACTCACTTCTGATGACTCTAGTCCTTCAGACCTTCAGCTGTAATACTGTTCTGACTTTTAAGTGCCACAAGGCCCATCTCTTTCTTTTCCTATCAACAGTAATTGTCTTCTAATACCAGGGAAAAAAACTAATTCAATAATTCATGTTATCCTTGAAGGATGGAGAAGGCTTTTAATGTCTCTTAGAAAAGATCTTACAAAACTGTCTTCTAAGAAGAAAGCACCCCTGTCATTAATTTCTTTTTCCTGGTAAAAGTACCAGTGCAACATTTAAGGCAAATTCACTTCCTGGAAATCCTTGGGATTTCATTGTTCAGCTATGTGATATATTGTAATTTATTATCTGTTGTGAGACTTTAAAAACAAAGTTTAGGCTTTCTGTACTGAAAGTTGTGGATTAGTTTTAATTGTGGATACTACCTTAGGGTTAAAGGGCAACAAATACAGCAGTATCTCAATACTCATTGTTAATTGGTTTCAGGAGGCACAATGAGTACAAAAATGATGAATACCAAATAAACTCATTTCCCATTTCCCAGGAATAATGCAGCAAATTACAAGGCAGCCAGCACCAACAAATTCAAGTACCAAACAAACTTGAGTACTGGAACAAAATGTTTGCATCAAAATGCTCTGAGTACCAAATTTTAAAGCAGCTGAGCACCACTGTAGAACAAAATGCATCAGCCTTGTGTAAGATTTAATAATGACAAGAGACAAATGACTGAAATAAGAGTTTTATTTTAGAATAAAAATATTCAACAGACATTTATTTCGGCAGAGCAGTAGGAGGAAGACAATTGTATCCAGCGGAAGAAAGTAGCAGACAGATATAGTTTTTGGTGTATTGAAGGGAGAGAGAGGAGAGTGGGAGAGAAAGGGAGAGAGCACAAAATATAGTAATTTATAAGCTCAGTGAAAATAATATTTACAATAATTCTAGTGGCCAAGTGTTTATGTATAGAGTGTTTATGTATATATAATGCAAACATTAATATGAGCATATACACTAACAGAATTATATTCTATTCTATTCTTAGCATCAACATTATTTTGGATTCTATTTAATATTGTAGAAAGGGAACTTCACGAAGACAGTGGTGTCACTAAAGCAGGAAAAACCCAAAGGGAACGTCAGGCAAGCCATAAAATAAACTTACATAGGAAAAGGAATCAAATAAAAGGTACTAAAGAATCCCTTTAGACAAAAGCCCAAGTAATTAAGAAAACTATACAAATAAGAAAAGAAAACCCTTACAAACACAGGACATGCCAAATAAGCAAAACAGACAAAGGACACCAAAAATATATAAATTACAAAAAAGACAGACAGGAGATTGCCACAAAACAAATATAAAAAACCATTGTAAAGCTAAAAGAGATTAGGAAAAACTGATAATACAATCAAACCACCCCACAGAGTTTGCCTTCTGCACCCCATGTAGTTTACCCTCCGGCGGGAATAAAGAAAAACTCCGACAGGATTTGAAACATTAAACACAAATATGAACATTCACACACAAAAGGAGAAAAGGGTATAAAAAACCAGGGATTTACCATACGAAGCTAGCTAGCCGAGGAACACAGACTTTTTCTGTCCCTCGCCTTCCTGAAAATTAAAAAGATCCAGTTTTCAAGCAGTTGTCCGTATCCCTGCGCCAGAGCTCTCCCAGCGGGAAAATCGAATCCTTGAAGGAAAGGCATTTTGACACCTTTCAACAGTATGACAACTAATCTTTTACTTTTAAAATCATTAAGACTTTTTTTAAAATCAGGAGGGACCACTTGAACTGTCAGCAGAAGGACTTTAAATTCAACAAAATGCCCTAACATCGGAACATATTTCTCAAAGCCACAGTATGGCTTACAACATTTAAATTGGATGAAAACATTAAAATTAGATGAAATTCTAATTTCAGACACGTTATAAACATTGAAGTCTCACACTGGCAACAAACTTGGATTCAGTTAAAGTTTTTCATCTTCAAATACAAGCATGCTTCTTTGTCATGGTCTGTGTTTTCACAATCCAAAATTTCAATAGATGATAAATACTCACACACACACAAACAAAGTGGGAGAGAAAAAGAGAGGGAGAGAGGGAGGGAGGGAGAGAGGGAGGGAGGGAGGGAGGGGGAGAGAGAGAGAGAGAGAGAGAGAGAGAGAGAGAGAGAGAGAGAGAGAGAGAGAGAGAGAGAGAGAGAGAGAGAGAGAGAGAGAGAGAGAGAGAGAGA
>BLBF01000003.1:81628353-81648871 GCA_015471245.1 Laticauda colubrina | reverse complement strand
AGAGAGAGAGAGAGAGAGAGAGAGAGAGAGAGAGAGAGAGAGAGAGAATTTTATAAGACACAAAGAAACTGGATTTAGAAAATGTTCATTATCCAAGATGGGGAAATGGGGGAATGATACCTATTACAAGAAATTTGACTAACATTTTCTAAGAAAAAATAAAGCACGATAGACATTTAGAATTCTGCATTCATACTTAAGTCAAAGACAAAACAACCAACATATGTGTCTTTCTCTTTCTCAAACATATATGTTTGACGTGGCTGTTGTAACTGACAGTTTTATTGTTTTGCTGAGAGTTGTGCTAACTTTCATGAGCTTTTTTCTATGTTTCTTTGTAGAAAAGACTTGTGTTTTCAACACCCTTCAGCATTCATTGTCATATTAAATAACCATGTAATCCTGAGAAAACAAATAATTTTCAACATAAAAGTCTTTATATCAAAAAAGCTCAGTGTTTTAGGTCCAGTTCAAAATTCCCTGTATTATTAGAACTTATCTAGCTGGTATTTTCCAGCTGGAAGGCACAACCAGAAATGTATTGGAGAGACAACACATGACCCCGAAGGGCTTTGGAGTAAATAAACACTATTTTGTTCTAGATATCATTGACAACTAATTACAAATTCAGCAAATGCCAGCTTTTCTAGGGAAGAAACAGAGGGATATACATTTAAAAAATGCAATGTTCAGCATGGATGAAAAAGCAGTTTACCTGCTGTGAATTTTGCAATTAGAAGAGTATGTTTCACGGTTATTGAAAAAAAAAAACCACAAGGCAAGGCTACTTACTAGGAGAAGGAACAGATTTATGCAAAGGCAGAATAAAAGAGGGAGAGAAATCTCTTCTATCTCAGTTATTCCATTTAATCACTTCTGACTTGGTGAAATTGCCATCTTGTTAATGAATTATCGCAATACAGTCACTTCAGCACTTTTTTTACTGATTGCAAATAAGAGCATAATTTCTCAATATCTCCCTAGTTCTTTGGTGCCAAGTAGCTGAGCTGGGAAGGAGGAAGTGACATCTGGCAGGACTCTTCTTCCATTTACTGTCAGTCCAATAGTTTTGGTTTGTTTTTTTGTTTGTTTGGTATGTTCAGGATTTCATGTAAAAGGTAAACTAAGAACTTATATATGAAAAAGAATCCTGTAATTCATCACTCCCTTCCTAGAGCCAAAATAGAATAACTGGCCCATAACTATCTAGCTAACATCAGGACTAGAAGTTAGTGTTTCCTGCTGTCTATATCCCTCTGTTTCTTAGTGTCAAAACCTTATACACAAAGGGAGGGAAAAAGGTATAAAATTGGGAACTTATCATTCAAAAGCTAGCTAGCTCCGGGAATGCAGTCATGCTTCTAGCCTTCCTGAGAATAAAAGATTCCGGCTTTCGAGCAGTTGTCTGTATCTTTGCACCAGAGCTCTCCCAGCGGAAAAATTTGAACCCTCAGAGAAAGGTATTTTCAGCCTTTCAACACCTGAATACTTTCTCATAACAGAAAAGGAAAAATATTGTGAACATGAATTTGGGATATTTCCTTACCATTCTAGTTTTAGTCCTTAATCCCTCTAAAGTAACATGATTTGTTCTGAAGCTGATTTTGTTGCTTCTGGTAGAAGTAAGAATACGGAAAGTGTTTTTTCTAGCTGTCCTACGTGAGCTTCTGTAGGAGGTCTGACTTTTATATCAGATTTTCACTTGATTGCCCTTTATTCAAACAAGTTGCTTCTCATGAGGTTTCCTGTTTATATTGACCTTTAACACTTTTCCTCTCACCTCTACAGTGTCTTTTTTTTCCTAATCTGTTTTCCTCTTTCATTGATCCTTCCCAACTGAAGCTTGTGGACTATAATAAAATAGTAATAAAGTCTGTCCACAAAGCATAGCATTTGCATCCATGAAATTAATTACCTACTCTTAGGCTTTTTATTTTTACAGATGCATCCTCAGAGTCCATTTTAAATTAATTGCTGTCTGGGCTGGCAAAACTTTTCATAATATGATTTTTTTCCGGGTGCGCAGATTTGCTAGAAAGCATTTGGTATGTTGGAAGTTACCATTCCCCCCTCTTCTAGGGAAACAGCCCCCACCCTTTCTCAGGTAGGGCTATCAAAATAGCTGGAGCCAGTTTACTTTTCACAACAAAGGAAGGAGAAAATTACAGGCATGAGATACAGAGAAACAAACCCTACAAACTAGCTAAGATCCTTTCCCATAGAAATCAAATACTCGTAGATGGCAAGTTATAAAAACTTGAGAAAAGCAAACCAAAAGGCATGGCAGGAAGGAAACACGATAGCAAACAAGCAACTACAAAAGATCAGGACCATAAAATCAAGATCCCAGGAAAAGAATTCAATACACACACAAAAATCAAAGTCTTCAAAGATTCACACCAACAAATCAAAGAACCTGAAGTGTATAAAAGAAAGGTTTTCCTACTCACTTATTAGATTAATAATGGGGACACTGTGAGATTTCTTACCTATCTTCCAATTAATAAACTGATTCTGACTTTCAACACAGCTGACCAAATCATTTTGCATTTCTCCCAACCGGGAAATTTGAATCCACAAAAGGAAAGAACTTTGCCTATTCCTTAAAGGGCAAGGCTTTTGTTTCCCTTTCCTCAGGTATATCAAAGCAAGTAGAACTCCTATGAGGAAATTCTCAAGATGTCCACATAAGAAAGAAAAGGTTAGAAAATATATTCTCTCTTATATAATAGCAAGATTTTAAAACAATTATAGCAATTACCCATAACAATTAATATTCATAGGAATCTCTGAGAGATATTGTATATCTTTATACTTATATGACCATAATTGATATAACATATAGTATGTTGTTTACATCCCTTCTATGAAAAAAAATGCAAATTTTAATGAGTTCTTATCCAGAAATGAACCAAATGAAATTCTCACCCAGTGGCATTGGGCAAATTTAATTATACCTAGACATTCCAAGCACGAAGAAGGCCATGTTACACTAATTACTATGTGGCATTAAGACAGCAATATGATGAGAAAAAGGATAAATACTGCTAATATACTATCTCTCTAAAGCAGGAGAGCTGTGCCTGCTTTAAAGATGAACTTACTAAATAAGTCTAAGTAAGTAAGTAAACTTACTAAGTAACTTACTTAAACTAAGTAAGTAAGTTCATCTTTGTAAGATGAACTTATAGAACATAGAATAACAGGGATCTTAGAGGTCATCTAGTCCAATTCCCTGCTCAAGCAAGAGTGTCTATACCATTTCCAACAACTGGTTGTCCAGTCTCTTCTTGAAAACTTCCAGTAATGGACCACCCACAATTTCTGAAGGTAAGGCATTCCACTGGTTTGTTGTTCTTAATATTAGGAAATTTCTTCTTAGTTCTAGGTTGCTTCTCTCCTTGATTGGTTTCCATCCATTGATTATTGTTTTGTAGGAATTGGGTATGCTTTGGTAAATAGTTTGTCCCCTTCATCTTTAGCCTCTCAAATACTGGAACAGTGCTATCATATCTCTCCTAGTCCTTCTTTTCACAAGACTAGACATACCCAATTTCTGCAACCATTCCTCATGGCTCCTTTATCAATGGAACTTTAGCAAACTGAATTCATTGCCTAAAGTTTGAGAAGGACAATGCTAAAAATAAAAGCAAATAAAAATCTGGAAATCTTGGCTCTGCCTCCTCCAGTTACACTAATAAGGGGCTCATTGAGTCCATTCATAATAATAAAAAAGAGTTTCCCTGTTACCACAAAGGTCACTAGTTCTGTCTCAAACAGAAGCTCAGTCAGTCAGATTTCTACAATAAGGCAAACCTGCTTCAGTGGGTTGTCTGACCAATGGTGTCTCCCCCCCCCCCCCATACTTCCTGGTTCTGGAGAAGTAACAGAGGAAGCTCTAGATCAGTGGTGGTATTCAGTCAGTTCACACTGGATCGGGTGAACTGGTAGCAAGGATTTGGCATGAGCCGCCGAACCGGTAGTAAGTTCTGGCTAGCTGCATCCCTGACCCAGTCACCCAGTCACTGCTGGCTCACTTGTCCTGCTCTCCCAATCCTCGCTCACCCCACCTGCCTGATGCTGGCCCTTAAGGTATTACTTTTTTTTTTTCCCCTCCCGACAATCAGCTATTCATATGATCAGCTGTGCCGGGATTCCCCTTGCTGAGTCCCAGCCCCCTCCATTTTTTGCCTTCCTGAACCCCAGGTGAGTCTTCTTGGAGCAAAAATGCCCCCCCAGAGGCTCCTCTGAGGCCAGGAAGGTCCCAAAATGGAGCATGGAGCTCAGAGGCTCCTCTAAGGCCAGGAAGATCCCAAAATGGACCATGCTTAGTTTTTTTTTCTTCCTGAGCCCCAGAGGAGCCTTCTGGGAGCAAAAACACCCTCCCCCCAGAGACACCCTCCTCTGAGGCCCAGAAGGCCCAAAAAAATGGGGTGGGGGCGGCTGCAAAAAAGAAAAAAAAGTCATGCTTACCCAGTCACATGGCCATGCCCACCTAGCCACGGCCACCAAGCTTTACCCACATAACCAATAGTAAAATTTTTTGAATCCCACCGCTGCTCTAGATGACACAGCTGTGTAATAGACTGTTAGTTCTGATCTGCACATACAGTTGTGTAAGTCAACTACTTAAAAGAGCCCTGGTGGTGCAGTGGTTAGAATGCAGTATTGCAGGCTAACTTTGCCCACAGCCTGGAGTTCAGTCCTGATGGATTTGAGATTGACTCAGCCTTCCATTTTTCTGAAGACAGTAAAACAAGGAACCAGATTGTTGTGGGCAAAATCTTGACAGTAAACTGCTTAGAGTGTGCTGTAAAGTGCTTTGAGGAGGTATATAATATAAGTCATAGTGCTATTGCTATTGCTGTTAAAATAACAGTTGTAAGAGGATGTTTTATTTGGCACACTATTCCAACAATACATTCATTCATTAAATGTATATAATCTCCCATCTCACAAAATGATTTTGAATGTCAAACAAAGTTAAAGAAACACAAAAAGCAATGCAACAAAATAACCAAAAATATAACAACAAAAATAATTAACCAAAAGTGGTGGGAAAATACACTTGGTTTTCTTAGTAATACTGCCACTTTACAGGCTCTATATCCATTTTCTAGGATCTAGAAGGCCAGCAAGGATGAGGCCAATCTGAACCTGGAGGAATATTTTAACCCTGACTGGAACTGCTTGTCAAGGAAAGAGAACCAGCATAATATAATTCTGGCCAACCCTACCCCATATCTCTGTCAAACTCACTTCATCATGGCAGTGTCCCATTATGGATTGGGACTTTTCCCCCCTTTGCTAAACTGAGTGTGGTGTGGCCAGCACATGAGGAATTCAGCCCATGGGCTGGGAATTTGGCAACCCTGCTCTAGAATGATATGATGGCATTGAAGGCAACTGTGAGGACAAATAGAGCAAGACTGGATACATTATTCTCATCCCACTTCAGCCAAAAGTCATCTAGAATGCAACCAATGCTGTCCCATGCCTAACTGAAATTTTACTGAAAGGCAAAATCCATTTCATTCAGGATTCTCTGTTCTATGAATTATAAATCAGTATGTTACTCTGACCTTAAATCTGAAGGTGTAATTTCAGCTGAACCAATGCTTTAGGGTTAAGCCCATGTCCCACTGCACCAACGGATGCAAAGAGGATGTAAAACAGACAGAAAAGCTTGCCATCCGTTTGAAAACGCGATGCATCCATTGTGTACTCACTGCGTACGTGTTTCATATGCTCCATCCGTCAAACATCCGTCTTCTGCTATTTCATCCACTCAAAAAGTTTTGAGCTGCACAAAACTTTTTGAGTGGATGAACTTTCCGCCACGTATGACACACAAGGGCAACAAACGTTCTACGTCCGTTGTCATCCATTACACATCTGCTGTATCCTCTCAGCATCCTCTGGACATCCCCTCAACTCACATCCGCTGCAGCTGAAAGTGGAAAGAGGGAGGAAGCAAAAGGTACATGGAATGTCCACACAGCGTTAGTAGCACAGAAATAGAAAGGATGTAAGCGGATGCATCTCGTATATAAAGCATTAAAACGAACAAAACATTCGTATATGGGACGTATCTCGGATATTTAGGATGTCTGGAGAATGCCAAGAGTATGTGGAAGGACACCTAGCGGAAAACCGACATTTCCTATAAAAAGGGGGAGGAAATCACCTGGATCTCACTATCAGTCCAGCAGCCGTGGTGTACAGACCTCTTGACCCTTGGTCTTGCTCTTCCGCATCATTCATTGATCTCCACCATGGATCATCACACACTCCTTATGATAGCTGCCATCATTCAGAACCAAGCCCTCTTCAGACTGTTTCACCTTTTCGATGCAAGGAGAAGAAGGAGACATCCAAGAGCTGTGTGGGTCCGATGATGGATCGGGAGAAGAGTGGACATTGGACTCAATGAAAAGCTGGAGCTGAGGAATGAAGACACCCATGAGGATGCCACCAGCCATGTTTGACAAAATTGTGGAGCGTCTGAGACGCAGGTTGACCAAGCTGAGCACAAACTTCCGTCCCAGCCTGGACCCTGGACTGAAGGTGGCACTGACTCTGCGCCACCTGGCCTCTGGAACCACATACAGAAACATGCAGTATGCCTGGAGGGTGCCACACAACAACATCAGCAAAGTGGTCAGAGAAGTGGTGCAGGCATTAATCAAAGAATACGTGGAGGAGCTCCTCCAGTGCCCCACCACTGAAGAAGGCTGCAGGAAAGTTGCAGAGCAGTGGTATCAGAGGTGGAACTTTCCCCCCACCGTTGGAGCCATAGATGGGAAGCACGTGGCCTGCAAAGCTCCAGCCAACTCAGGGTCCTCTTATCACAACTACAAGGGCTTCTTCAGTATCATCCTCTTTGCCATGGTTGATGCTGACTACAAGTTCATCTACATCGATGCTTCAGGCAATGGGTCAGCTTCAGATAGCCAGGTATACAATGCCAGTGACCTCAAGGATGGGCTGGAACGCAACCTCATCATGGGTTTTCCAGATCCAGACCCCCTATCCAATGACACACAAGATGTGCCCTACTTCATCGTGGGGGATGACGCCTTCTCCCTTAGAACCTACCTCATGAAGCCATACACTTCAAGATACCTCACCCATGAAGAGAGGATCTTCAACAACAGGCTGTCCAGGGCAAGACGGGTGGTGGAGAACGCCTTTGGCATCCTGGCCAACAGGTTCCAGGTACTTCTCACCACCATGCAGCATCACCCAGGGATTGTGAGTTGCATCGTGGAAGCTTGCTGCATCCTGCACAATCTCATGCGCACCAGCTACCCAGTGTTGCAGAACAGGCTTGTGGACCATCAACAAGGGAACGGGGACATGGAGCCTGGTGAATGGAGGCAAGGATGAAACCTGATAGACACTGTGGATGTGCAAGGCCCCAACAGAGCTTCATGTAAAGGGAAAAAGAAGCGCAACCTCCTGAAACACTGGTGCAACTCCCCAGCTGGAGCAGTGGAGTGGCAAGACAGGATGGTAGATGCTTAATGGATGCTTCCTTGAGCCTGTCTCATAACACTGATGAGATTGTGCCATGTATGTTGAGTGGCCCTACAATGAATAGGGCATTAATAAAGAGCTTTGTTTATTTTGACATGTGTTGATCAGTGAATAAATTGTTATTGATAAAAAAGGGCCATATGTGTGGCAGCTGGGAGGGTGGACCATACAGTCCCACTATGCTTACACTGGAGGTTTATCAATCCCACAGCTATCCTTACCCATCCCACAGCTATTCTTACCCATCCCACAACTATCCTTATCCATCCCACAACTATCCTTATCCATCCCACAACTATCCTTACCTATCCCACAAGCATGCAAAGGCTTAGCCATTTTTTCAAAGTTTTCACCAACACTTTATTAAGTAAATAAAATGAACCAAGTGTGTGAAGCAAAGATAACCTTTATGAACAACTGCTTTAAGTAAACTGTATGGCTTTATTAAAAAAGCAAAATGACCCAAGTAAAGTGTCTTAAGCAAAGATAAAGTGAACAGGTAACAACTCAGTCTCTGGCACTATTCTCAGTCACTCTAAGCCATGTCCATGGTCTCAACTGTTGAGCGGCCAGGAACTGTGGAGGTGGCTGTGGCTGGAGTGCTGGTCTGAGGTGCCTTTGGGGTGCCTGGCCCCGAGAGTACAACAGGGGATGGTGTGTTCAGGAAGGTCTCAGAGAGCTGACTCAGCCCTGTGAGGTTGAGAGGCCCTTCCTCAAGGACCTGGGATGTCAGGCACAGTGCTGAAGACAGATTTTCTGTTGAGGGGCTTGGCTGTGGGGTGGAGGAAGGAGGAGTGTAGTGGGCCTGTCTGGTCTGCAGCTGTGTGAGGTGAGGCATCTGTGGCATGTGATGTACCTGGGCCTGGACTGGGAAGGGCTGCCTCTGCTGTGGGAAGTCCTGGTACTCATAGCCTTGGTAGGCGAGGGGCTGTTGAAAGCCATGGAAGGGCTGTGACATCGCCTGGGGTGGATGAGCAGTCCTGGACTGGGTCGGAGCAGGTTCAGCTAGGCCTGGAGGGTGGTGCAGCAGTGCTGTGATTTTCTCCTTCATCACCTGGTACTGGGCCTTGGGCAGGTCCATGAGGGTCTGGCTCACAGACGTGATGAAGGGCTTGTGGTTCGAGGATGCTATATCGCTGTGGACTAGCTGAGAGAAAAGATCTGTGCTGGTCTTGATCGTGTCCCTGATCTCCAGCAGGACAGAGTGGCTCTGGCCCTCCAGTCTGCCTCTCTGCCTGCTTTCTGTGGAGGTGGAGCTGGGGGTGGGGGTGGGTTGGTCTCTGGCTGCTTCTTCTTCTTGCTCCATTTGAGATAGGGGATCCTCCACGTCCTCTGGCATGGGGAGTGCAGCTGTCGGGGGGGTCTCTGCCGTGGGGCCCTCCAAAGACACCTGCCTGGACACGGTAGCTGTCTCCTGGCTGGAAGAGGACTGGCTGGCTGTGGGCTGTCTGAGGGAGAAGGGTCTCAGAGGAGCTGCTCCTCAGTGGCGGACCTCACTCTCCAGGATGCTGCACTTGGCCATGATGTACATCTCCCGGTCAGTGAGCTTGACAGCGGCCTGGCCAGATTTCTTCAGGTGCAGCTTGCTATACCAGGTGTGCATGTGCTTTCACCATCCCAGGAGTACATCTGAATTGTAGCCCAGGCTCTCTGCCTTTCTCTCCACACTGCCTGATTCCTCTTGATGTTGCAATAGAGCCTGTGCCCCTTTCTCCACAGGTACTCATTCTCCCTCAGCCATTCCAGCACCTTCTCCTCATGGTCCTCGGAAATGGAGTAGTGTTTCCTCTCTCCCTTCTCCTTGCCTTGCCTCTTCCTCCTTCTGGGAGGGGCTTCAAGGCCTTCAGCAGCAGGGCTTTGAGGGCCTTGGGGTTGGTCCACCACAGCAGCAGCACCAACAGCAGCAGGAGAAGCACCAGCAGCACCAGCAGCACCAGCATCAGCAGGAGAAGCACCAGCAGCACCAGCAGCACCAGCAGGAGAAGCACCAGAAGCACCAGCAGCACCACCAGAAGTAGCAGCACCAGCAGGAGAAGCACCAGCAGCACCAGCAGGAGAAGCACCAGCAGCTTCAGAGTCAGTGCCAGGGGGTGGGATGGTGGTTCTGTCCTTCTTGCCAGGGATGGCAGGAGTAGGCACAGGTTTCCTCTTTTTCCCTGACTGACAAACCATGGTGTTCTTTCAATATGTCTCTGGCAGAAGGTCTTTCCTCTGAATGCTGACTGCTTGTGAGCTGCATCCTTTATATCAGTGGAGCTGACACAATTCATCCTCCCCACATGCACAGTGAACGCTTTGCATCTGCTATGCATCTGCTACGCCTCCGCTACGCCTCCGCTACGCCTCCGCTATGCATCCTATAGGCATCCATGATGCATCCGCGTCATCTGCTATGCATCTGCTCCTTCCACTATGCGTCCACTTTGCTATTCTCCCCCGGAAGCCCTGCAGATGTGTCATCCACTTCCATCCACTTCCATCCACTAGGCTTCCTACGAACATCTGCTTTCCATCCTCGCTACATACTACCCACGTCCATTCCTTCCATTCTTTTCCGTTCTGTTTATGAAAATTTGGGGCACTTTTGAGAGCAGATAACAATGGATGGAGCCACCCCCGAAATTTTGCTCATCCGCTGTGTCCTTTTTGCATACATTTTGCATCCGTCAGCCAGTGTGACCTAGCCTTTATCTGTGTCCAGTCTCAGTAAGCCAGGATCCAATTGAGCCTAAATAGGCATCTTTTGTTCAGCTGGAGCAATCAAATGATGAGGCATAACCCCCAACCCCAAGTTTCAGGGCTAGATGCAGACAAAGGTGGGCAGAGCAACAGTCCTCAATGAAGCTCCTCACTAGCCAGAGGATGAGACATGAGTGATTATAGCCAGCTGTAGGCAGACAGATTTAGGTACCTGTTTTGTTGGCAGTATTCATTGGAAACAATTGTCTGAAGTCCTTGTTTGTGATTCTTGTTCCTTTGACTCTTGGATTAGCTGGATACTTGATTTGACTTTCTGTGACACTTGGAATATATTTGTAGTATGCTATTGCTCCTTGGACTGTATTGACATTTTTCAGGCAAGCACTCTTTGCTAGGCATTTGAATTACATTCCTGTCTACTGTTATCTGGTTCAGCGTCTGAGTACTGTGTCTGCATATGTGCTTGCAACCTTGAAAAAGAACACTCTGAAGCTGCTGTGTGACCACCTTCTCAATAACTTCATTAAAAAGGAAAAGTTCTATACTAGATTAAAATTGTCCAATATGGTTGACCACTGTGAAAACTTTCTCCCAGGAACCTTCACCAGCTAGGAGGGAAATGTGTATAAGAGGTAGTTACCAGACCCCAATTTGTTTCTGAGATTCAACAATTGCCAATTCTTCCTAGTTAGCATAGCATGGGCACCTCCACAGAAGCTATTCACAGGCTGGCATATAACTGGGAATGAATGAGGAGTTTTTTCTGACAATGTTCTGCAAAATCTTTCACTAAGTCCTATAGATGCACCCAAACAGGCTATGGTCACTCTAAACAGGGATATTCATAGACATAGTAAGGATAAACAGTTATTGACACTTCCTTTCCCCTTACTGTCAAAAGGTAGGCTTTAATAGGCAGGCTTTAATTTACCTCTAAACTTGTTCAGTTGAGTTCATTGTTCTTTGACCTCCAGCAGTGCTCCAGATATCTCTCCATCTTTTTCATCACCCTTAACTTTTCCAGAAAATCACAGAGTGATGGGATCCATAAAAAGTGGTCACATGGATGTGTTTTAGATATTCAAGGGAATATATGTATTCATGGTCAGCCTGGCATGAGACTGAGATCAGGTATATTGGCACCATCATTTTTCTCCCTAACTTCCATATTTTCAGCTGGAGGTTTGAAAGAGAGCTCATAATTGTAGATGCAGTTATTCCATATGATCCAAGATTGTGATTTATTCCTGGATTGTGTGGAAAGTAACCAAGTTCAAATAAACAAAAGACCTTTTAGGAATGCATGAATATTGGAGAAAGTACAGAATGAAGCTTATTGAGTCAGCCCTGTACATGTTCAGCCAAATGTCTGAAAAATTGATCCTCATATGGCTCTATTCATTTCCATTATATAGATAATTGAATACGGAGTGATCCAAACCAATTTTTCAAAATATCTAAGGTAAAGACAAATCCATCATTATCCTGGTTCTAGCAGAACATTCTAGTGCTAAGTATTTGTATGCACAAAAACCCCTGACTATTGAGCTTAATGTTCCTTAAGTTCATCTTGATTTTTATTCCTCAAAGCCTCTGGTCTTCTATAACATTAGGTGATAAATAAGTCACATGTGTAAGAACTGATTCCCTCTACTCCTTTTAACCTACAACCATTTTGTGAGGTAGTTTGGGCTGGAAAAGATTTTGGGACTACCCCAAATCATTTAATGAACTTTTGTCATTGACGAAGAGCCTAAGCTTGGTTCTCCTAGTCTTAAGCCCCTGTCACACTGCACCAACGGATGGAAAGAGGATGTAAAACGGAGAAAAACACTTGCCATCCGTTGGTTAATGCGATGCTTCCGTTTTGTACTCACTGTATACGTTTTGCTTCCTCTTTATCCGTCCAGCATCCGTCTATTGACGTTTCATCTGCTCAGAGGGTTTTGAGCTGCTCAAAACTTTTGCGTGGAAAATGGATCCAATGCGTCTGTTCTGCATCCGCTTGGCATCCACTAGGCATCTGTTACGCATCCGTTATGCATCCGCTATATCCGCTAGGCATCCGCTACACATCCGCGCAACTCGATCCGCTCCAGCGGTAAACGGACGCAGGGAGGAAGTGGAACGGATGCGGAACGGATGCAGAACGGATGCAGAATGGATGCAGAACGGATGAAAGTGGATGCAGCTCGCAAAGAAAGTATTTAAAATGGAAAAAATGTCCGCAGAGGGGACCTATCTCGGATATTAAGGATGTCTAGAGGATGCCTAGAGGATGCAAAAGGACACATAGGGGAAAACCTATATTGCCTATAAAAAGGGGGAGCAACTCACCTGGATCTCACTTTCAGACGAGCAGCCCTGCTGTGCAGACCTCTGCAGTCTTCATCTGGATCTTGCTCTTCCACAGCATCCATTGATGTCCACCATGGATCGTAACAAAGTCCTTTTGGCAGCCACCATCCTTCGGCAATAGTGTGAAGCCATCTACAGGCTCTCTGAACTCTACTACGGGAAGAAAAGGAGGCGGCCAAGAAGTGTCTGGGTCCGAAGATGGATCGGGAGAAGAGCAGAGTACGGACTGTACAACAAGCTGATGGTGGAGCTCAGGATCAGACACTCGTGCATTCCAGAACTTCATGAGGATGCCTCCAGCCATGTTTGATGAAGTTGTGCAGCGGCTGACACCCAGGTTGACCAAGCAGAGCACCAAATTCCACCCCAGCCTGGACCCTGGGCTGAAGGTGGCATTCACTCTGCGCCACGTGGCCACAGGGACCACCTACAGGAGCATGCAGTACAGCTGGAGGGTGCCACACAACACCATCAGCATTGTGGTCAGAGAAGTGGTGCAAGCCATCATCGAAGAATACATGGAGGAGCTCCTACAGTGCCCCACCACTGAAGAAGGCTGGAAGAAAGTTGCAGAGCAGTGGTATCAGAGGTGGAACTTCCCACACACCGTTGGAGCCATAGATGGGAAGCACGAGGCCTGCAAAGCTCCAGCCAAGTCAGGGTCCACTTATCACAGCTACAAGGGCTTCTTCAGCATCATCCTCTTTGCCATGGTCGATGCTAAATACAAGTTCATGTACATCGATGCTTCAGAAAACGGGTCAGCTTCAGATGCCCAGGTATACAACGTCAGTCACCTCAAGGAGGGGCTGGAACGCAAACTCATCATGGGCTTCCCAGATCCAGACCTCCTGCCCAATGACACGCAAGATGTGCCCTACTTCATCGTGGGGGATGACGCCTTCTCCCTCAGAACCTACCCCATGAAGCCCTACACCTCCAGATGCCTCACCCGTGAAGAGAGGATCTTCAACTACAGGCTGTCCAGGGCAAGGCGATTGGTGGAGAACGGCTTTGGCATCCTGGCCAACAGGTTCCAGATACTTCTCACCACAATACAGCATCGCCCAGAGACCGTGAGGAGGATTGTGGAAGCTTGCTGCATCCTGCACAATCTCATGCGCTCCCACTACCCAGTCTTGCAGAACAGGCTCGTGGACCTCCAACAAGGCAATGGGGACATGGAGCCTGGGGAATGGAAGCAAGGGCGAAACCTGATAGATACTGTGGATGTGCAAGGCCCCAACAGAGCTTCACGTCAAGGGAAGAAGCAGCACAACCTCCTGAAACACTGGTGCAACTCCCCAGCTGGAGCGGTGGAGTGGCAAGACAGGATGATAGATGTTTAATTGATGATTCCTTCAGCCTGTCTCATCACACAGATGAGATTGGGCCATGTATGTTGGGTGGGCATAGAATGAACAGGGAGAGTTCATTTAATAAAGAGTTGTGTTTATGTTGAAATGTGTGGATCAATGATTAAATTGTTTTTGATAATAAAGGGCCATAGGTGTGGCACCTGGGAGGGTGGACCATACAGTCCCACTATGCTTGCACTGGAGGTTTATCTATCCCTCAACTATTACCCATCCCAAAGGTATCCCTGCCCATCCCACAGGTATACCTGCCCATCCCAAAGGTTTCCCTGCCCATCCCACTGCTATCCTTACCCATCCCAAAGGTATCCCTGACCATCCCACTGCTATCCTTACCCATCCCACAAGCATGCAAAGGCTTAAACCATTTCTAAAAGTTTCCAAGACTTTATTGACATAAATAAATGAAGCAAGTGTGTGAAGCAAAGATAAACTATTAATCACTAGCTGTACAAGAAAAATGACCCAAGTCAAGTGTCCAAATAAAGTCTACAGGTAGCCACCCAGTCTCTGGCACTCCTCTTGGTCACTCGGAGGTGTGCCCAGTCTCAGGGGTGAAGGGTCCAGGTGCTGTGGAGGTGGCTGCTGCTGGAGTGCTGGTCTGAAGCGCCACTGGGGTGCCTGACCCCGAAAGGACAACAGGTGATGGTGTGTTGAGGAAGCTCTCGGACAGCTGGCTCAGCCCCGTGATGTTGAGAGCTCCTTCCTCCATGCCATATGGTGTCAGCCCCAGTACTGAGGACAGATGTACTGAGGCTGGGCTTGGCTGTGGGGTGGAGGAAGGAGTAGTGTAGTGGGGCTGTCTGGTCTGCAGTTGGGTGAGGACTGGCGTTGGTGGCATCTGTGGCGTGGGTGGCATCGTTGGAGGTTTATCTATCCCACAGCTATTACCCATCCCAAAGGTATCCCTGCCCACCCCACTGCTATCCTTACCCATCCCACAAACATGCAAAGGCTTAAACCATTTCTAAAAGTTTCCACCAAGACTATATTAAAAAAAAAAGAAAAGAAAAGAAAGGCAAGTGTGTGAATCAAAGATAGACTTTATTAACAACAAGCTATAAAAGAAAAATGAGCCAAGTCAAGTGTCCAAATAAAGTCCACAGGTAGCCAGCCAGTCAGTCTCTGGCACTCCTCTTGGTCACTCAATCTCAGGGGTGAAGTGTCCAGGTGCTGTGGAGGCAGCTGGTGCTGGAGTGCTTGTCTGAAGCGCCATTGGGGTGCAGCATCAGCAGAGTTAGCACCAGGAGAAGCACCACCGCCAGAAGCAGCAGCATCAGCTCCTCCAGAAGCAGAAGCAGCAGAAGCAGCAGAAGCTCCAGCCCCAGAAGAGTGAGCCCGTGCTACAGAAGCCCCAGCAGAACCAGAGTGAGGGCCAGGGGGTGGGATGGTGGCCCTGTCCCTCTTGCCAGAGCTGGCAGCAGGCTGAGGCTTTCTGTTCTTCCCCATGGTTGTGGGGTTGCTGGCTGGCAGGAACCAAGGCTGGCAGGAAGGCTGGCACCAAGGCTGGCAGGCAGGAGGCACCAAGGCTGGCAGGCAGGCATGCACCAAGGCTGGCAGGCAGGCAGGCACCAAGGCAGGCAGGCATGCACCAAGGCTGACAGGTAGGCAGGCACCAAGGCTGGCAGGAAGGCTGCCAGGCAGGCAGGAACCAAGGCTGGCAGGAAGGCAGGCACCAAGGCTGGCAGGAAGGCAGGAACCAAGGCTGGCAGGCAGACTTGCTTGCAGGGAGACTGGAAGGCAGGCTGGAAGCAAGGCTGGCAGGCAGGCAGACAGCAAGGCTGGCAGGGAGGCTGGCAGGCAGGCATGCAGGCAGGGCAGGTAAGGCTGTCAATCCGTCCGGCAGCAGGTCTTTCCTCTGAATTGTGACCTGCTTCCGAGCTGTTTCCCTTTATATCCGTGGGGCTTATGCAATGCATCCTCCCTGCATGCTCAATTAACGCTCGGCATCCGTTAGGCTTTTGCTGTGCATCCGCTCTGCATCCGCTGTATCCGTTCCCCATCCGCTTTGCTGCGGCCCCCCGGAAGCCTAGCAGATGTGCCATCCGCTCCCATCTGCTTCCATCCGCTAGGCTTCCATTCCGCATCCACTTTCCATCCGTTCTGCGCCCTTCCCGTGTCCATTCCTTTCCGTGTTATCCGCTCTGGTTATGCAAATTTTTGTCCCTTTTGAGAGCGGATAACAATGGAACATTTTTCTCATCCGTTGTGTCCTTTTTACTAACGTTTTGCATCCATTGGGCAGTGTGACAGGGCCTTTAGTTCAACACAATCACCCCTACATCACACTACACCACACTCTCTATGAATTGATTTGGGAGGGAAAATATTTCTCCTCTGTGAAATCGTTTATTTTATTAATTTCTTAGATTTATATCTGCTGTTCTTCCAGTAACTAAAGCAACTAGCTAACACTCAGTTACATGTAATTATATAATCCTATTAAGGTTATAATTCTACTTTTTTAATTTTCCATTTCTTTCCAATTATCCTTTTTTTAAACAAAAATTCTCCAAAACTATTTTCCTTTTCCAGCTGCCAATGTAAGATTATTGTGATGTTATAGCGCATCTATCAAGAATTCAAGTATAAAGCTTGTATCTGTCTGATTGCACTTGTTAGAAAAGTCTGTCTTTAATAGAAAAGTAATAAGTCTTTAATAGTGAATGATCAGATTATAATCACAATAGTCCCACTAGCAAGTATTATTGCCTTGGTCCCTCTGTCACATTTCAGTGCCTTAATATTTCAGTTATTGAACATGACATGTTTGATTCAAGTAGAACAGATTCAAGAACAGGTCAGGCTACATTCTGCTAACTGAGTGGCTAAAACATAACTAGCAACTAGGCAGCAACACAATACAAGGACGCACAAAGGCAAATTATATGTTAACACATTGAATGTTAGGAAAGATAACTGCTGCTGTGATCTTCAAAGGGGAAATGCTAGCTCAAAGGAATTTGGATACAATTCCTTTATTTTTGAAATGCATTTAACAAAATGAAGACAAACTATTTTTCTACCTTTTTGGCTATGATTTGTCCTGATCATCAGAACGAATTAACAGGAAACAGACTTGATTGCTATCATCCTGTCACAAAGACAATCCAGATTCAGTAGCACCAGTACAGGAGAGTAGGGAACAAAGTAAAAGCTTCATAAATGGAGTCCCAGATGTTAAGAGATTGCAATGGGAGCAACCCTTGTTCTTAAAAAACATTATGGTTAAGTAAACCTAGCAAGCTGAACTCTTCACGCTGACTTGACAGTGTGAGTGCAGAATAATTGTCATCCCATAATAACAAATGTGCAGTTTTCACAGTAGAAATCAACTGGTTTCTGGTTTATTGATTTACCACAGGTTTCTTTGATGATTAGTGCTGTTTTTGAAAAAGATAGGCTCCCTCACATTGTGCATTACTCCTACTGATCAAATGGATCTGTCTAGATTGTTTTCTTGACAACAGTAAGTGAAAGTGATTTCTCTTGCTTTTGGAGAGATGTCTATCCTAGAGACCTGACATTTCAAGTGCTCTCCCATGCAGGTGTTTTTCTAGCTCCAAAGGTACCCACGATTTTTCTAAGATAGATCAAGATCAACAAGATTCTTCCAGTTGTGATGATTTTGAAAAACCACTAAAGAAGAACATGGTGGAAGAACATGGTTGAAGTATATGCTTCTCTGTGAGGCTGAAATATATTTTTCTCTTGTTATATGAGGGTTTGATTTATCCAATGATATTGGTTATAAATTCAAGAAAAATAGAAGTAGTTGCACTGAGTGGAACAGAATTACTATGCAAAATTCGCTATTATATATTTTGATGCAGTGCGACTAATGAAAAGGAAATTGTGGGTGCCACTACTTGGATATATCAAACAGACTCAATAAAATTGAGCTGGCCAACATCCAATTCAACCTCCAGATCCTCTAGAGGACCACTGTAGGAACCCAATGAAGAGGTACATCATCAGGATGAGGTTGGTAAATGTTTTCCAGGTCTTTTAAGAGGAAGATATTATCTCTGGAGGCAAGCTATTCCTGTTTCCACTCCTAGAAGTTCTCAACCACCTCAAAGTATCAAAACTGTCATATTTTTTTTCAGAGTAATAGGTCTTGTTGTGTGCTAAAGACAGGAATGGGAGAATTTGCCTCACGAAATCCTCTTGTCCCCCTTTCTATCCTCAAAATCCCCATTCTAAACAATTAAAAAACAATCTGCAATTATTTTGAAAAACAGAAGTTTTGATGAGCTCCTGGTAGACTTTTTAAGGGGGTAATAAGAACAGGTTGCTTTCTAAATACATTCTGCTCCTATGTGTCCCATTGATTCTGATGAGGATATGACTGCCCACAGCATGACTGAATCTCTGTCTGTTTTTTTACATGTAAAGGTAAGGGTTCCCTTTACACATATGTGCTAGTTGCTCCTGACTCTAGGGGGTGATACTCATTTCTGTTACAAAGCCAATGTACCAGTGCTGTTCAAAGACATCTCCATGGTCATGTGGCTGGCAAGACTAAATACCACAAAATAAGGTGGTCCCTATTTTTTGACTTGCATTTTTTACAATTTTTGAACTACTAGGTTGGCAGAAACTGGGACAAATAATGGGATCTCATCCCATTATGCAGCACTAGGGATTCAAACTGCTGAACTGCCGACCTTTCGATCAACAAGCCCAAAGTCTCTGCCACTGTGCCACCATGTCTCTTTTTTTACATATAACATACTTTAAAAGAAACCAGGTGAAGCTTCAATTGCACTATCATAGCTACCATCTTAAGTTTTTCAACTGTATCCTCCAGGCCCACCTCATAGAGAGGATTATATCTGCCAAAACCTTGGTTATGTTGCCCCTGAATGTTGGCAGTGTTCTCAGGATAATTGGAAGTTGCATGTGGCCCAAATATATCAGTAATGTATCTATGCCAAAATTTACAATTGGCAATTAGATACAATAACTGTTTAGAGCCTACAGTTTCATAAATAGAGCCATAACAATCCATTTGTTAGGGAACAGCAGCAATAGAGGGATGTTTTTTTTCCCCCTACATATCCTGGCATCCAAGTGGTCATTGTGATATCAGGTTGCTGAATTTATAGAGCTTCTTTGTTCAACTTCTTTATTTTGTCCTCTATTCAAACATGAATTTTATGCTCTGTAAATTTGTCGTCTGAAAGCTCCAACTTGGAAAGTACATTGAAAAGTTTAAAATAGGCCACATTCTTTAAAATAAAGAAAACAAACATCCGTACTAGAATCCATAAATCAAAGAGATATATAATCCTGATAAAATTAAGTTGCTCTAATTTTAGTTGTCCTAATATCATTAGTACCAAGACTAGATTTTAACTCTGTGATAAAGGAAAAAATCTGATGCAGGAATTTGGCAAGCAACTTTATTTTAATAATAACAAAGTTATCATTAAAAACAAAGTTATCATAGTTTCACTGATGTAGAAGCAAACAGATAAAAGTCAATGCAAATCCAAAACATGTATATATTGAGAGCCTTTGCTATGGAACAAAAAAAAAATGGGGCAACTTTTGCAAGATTTGCATTTGCAGTCATATTTATACCCCAAGTCCCAGCAGGTGGTATGATCTGGATGACCTTGTCTGAACCTGCATAATGTGTCCATAAAGTAACCAAGAGCTGATTATGATTCAGAGGAGACTTTATCTTTTCATAGCTCAGATCTGGTGCTTATACTCTGAAAATAATGAACAGAAAGGGAGAAAGAGGGTCAATGAAAGAAGGTCTAGCACCCCAAATGAATTGCAGAAATATACTGATCAATATGTCTATGGAGATTCTCAGTCATCCTGGTCATGGTTGTTCCAAAGGTGTTTTTTTCAAGAGGCAACTGGACTTTCTACTTTTTCTTGGAAGACTTTTTGCTTCTCATCCAAGAAGCTTCTTCAGCTCTGACTGGATGGTGGGGAAATGGAAGGATTTATACTCCTTGAAGACAGCCAGTCATTTGCATTCTTTTAGCAGGTTACCTGAGTAGTGCAAATGGTTGTGGAGGTGTCTTGCCTGCCCTGTGACCCTTCCCTGTTGAAGACAGGCATAGGCTGTTGGGGATGAGTCTGTGTTCTCTGCATCTCAAACTGAAGTGCAAATGATTCCTGTAGTCTAGCAAAAAGAAGGACCAGATGATGGCAGTCTTCCATTACCTGAAGGGCTGCCACAGGGAAAAGGAGGCCAATTTATTTACCAAAGCATCTGTAGGCAGTACAAGAAACAATGGATGGAAACTAACCAAGAAGAGAAGCAACCTAGAACTAGGGAGAAAATTCCTACCTGTGAGAACAACTAACCAATGGAGCAAATTGTCTTCGGAAATTGTGGGTGCTCCATCTCTGGGGGTTTTTATCTATCAGGAACAGTATAAGTCTTCTGTGAGAGCAGGGGCTTGTACTAGATGACCTCCAAGATCCCTTCAAACTCTATTACTGTTACTGTTTAATGCCCCCATAACCTACCATTCATTCATTCATTCATTCATTCATTCATTCATTCATTCATTCAT
>BLBF01000003.1:81604925-81624385 GCA_015471245.1 Laticauda colubrina | reverse complement strand
TACTCTACTCTACTCTACTCTACTCTACTCTACTCTACTCTACTCTATTCTATTCTTCTTGAACGTCTCAAGTGATGGCGCTCCCACAATTTCTGAGGGCAAGCTGTTCCATTGGTTGATTGTTCTCACTGTCAGAAAGTTTCTCCTTATTTCCAGGTTAAATCTCACCTTCTTCAGTTTCCATCTATTATTCCTTGTCTGGCCTACAGGCCCTTTAGAAGATAGCTTGACCCCTTCCTCCTTGTGGCAGCCTCTCAAATATTGGAAGACCTCTATCATGTCTCCCTTGGTCCTTCTCTTTACTGGACTAGCCAAGCCCAGTTCCTGCAACCGTTCATTGTATGTTTTAGCCTCCAGTCCCCTAATCATCCTGGTTGCTCTTCTCTGTACTTTTCCTAGTCTCAACATATTTTTTATAATGTAGTGAACAAAACTGGATGCAGTACTCCAGGTGTGGTCTTACTAAAGCTTTATAGAGTGGTATTAGTATTTCCCTTGATCTTGATTGTTTCCCTCTGTTAATACAATTTAGGATTGCATTAGCTTTTTTGGCTGCTGCTGCATACTGCTGGCTCATATTTCGCTAGTTGTCCACTAAGACTCCAAGATCCTCTCACAGTTACTGCTATTGAGCCTGGTTTCACCCAGTCTATATGTGTACTTTTGGTTTTTCTTGCCTAAGTGTAGGACTTTATTTTTCTCTACATTGAATTTCATTTTGTTAGATATGGCCCAGTGTTCTAGTCTGTCAAGATCCATCTGGATCTGAGCCTATCTTCTTGGGTGTTAGCTATTCCTGCCAGCTTAGTATCATCTGCAAATTTGGTAAGTACCTCTTCTATTCCCTCATCTAAGTCGTTCATGAAGATATTGAAGAGTACTGGGCCTAAGAAGGAACCTTGTGGCACCCCACTGCTTACTTCCCTCCATATAGACCCTAACCCATTAAGGGCTACTTGTTGAATATGGTTTGCCAGCCAGTTGCGAGTCCATCTAGTGGTGGTGCTATCTATTCCACTTTTTTCTAGCTTACTAAGAAGTAGGTTGTGGTCTACTTTGTTGAATGCCTTGCTGAAATCTAAATATATTATGTCCACAGTATTTTGCTGGTCTACTAATTTAGTCACTGTGTTGAAGAATGAAATAAGATTGGTTTGGCATGATCTGTTCTTAACAAACCCGTGCTGATTGCTAGTTATTACTTTACTTGTTTCTAGATGTTGGCAGATCTGTTTTTTATTATATTTTCCAGTATCTTCCCAGGTATTGATATTAGGCTTATTGGTCTATATAGAAATTATGCATCCTACAAACCATGAAGCTAATGGTTTGTAGGATGCAAAATTTCTGGAGCAGCATTGAGAGCCATCACATGGATGGAAAAGAGGCCACCCCTGTTTCTTTAAAAGCAGGAATGAGTATGGAAAATGTCAGTGCAATGGCATCTAGAGAAGAGGGAACATTCTTCCATTCTTAATTTTGTCAAGAGTCCTTTGCCACAATGCTATTTCAATTAGTTTGACTTTAGCATGTGAGATAAGAACTCCTGTGTAATTGTGCAAAATCCACCATAATGCCCAAAAAGTGTTCTGCTCTTTGGAGACAATATAAAATGCTCACAATGGAATATGCCAACATAAATTTCATATATATATATACACACAGATAGTCCTGATTGGAAGATACCAGCAAATATACTAAGTTCAGTATATATTTAAAAGAAGCTATGTAAAACATTTTATGCATATGCATCTTAATACAAAAATTTCCAAATTTGTAAAATACACAGCTTACCTTTGGTCAATCATACGTCTTAGAATATTGCCATAAAATACTCAAAAAATAAGCTGGCAGGTGCAAAATAGCGTATGCTGCAGAAAAGGGCACAGCTATATGTGTTTATTTTTTAAAATACTAAAAATATGCCAAATAACTAAGCATACATATGAGAGGAAACTGTCACATTTGTATATTAGGAAAAGTTTTAATTCAGGCCTTTGGCTTCTTTAAATTACAAAATTATGTTAAAATAAATCACAATTGGAAAAGGGAAGAAAAACAGAAATGGGCAGACAGCTCCATAACTCTGAACATTAGCAAACGACAAATTGTGCCACATGCAGTTTTTGATGGATGTCCTGTGAGACAGCAAAGCTAGAGAAAAGCTTCCTTGGAGGAAAAAAAATACAATCATATTTCAGCTGGCGAGTTTTACCATTGTCACTTTTGACTGGGGGGAGCAACAACCAGGAAGCAGAAGCAGTGTATTTAATGGTAAATACAGAATCCAATCACAAGCATCACATTTTTCACTGCCTTACCTCAGGGGGTACCAGGTGTTTCAGAGCAAGGCCTGCATTTGGTTTCTGGGTGTTAACAATATGTCCTATGGCATTTTCAACTTCAGTATCAGTGTTTTAGAATAATGGGATTTTGAAAGTGGTTATTATGTTGTGGATTAAGCCTTGGTCTTAAGGCTGTTTCAATTTCCCTTCTTTCCTTGGTATTCCACCTCACATTAAGGATGTGATGGGAAATGTGTGGCCTACAGATGCTATTGAATTCCCATCATACCTAGCTAGTGGTCAGCAATGGAGCTGTAAATCAGCAGCCTACATTCTCCATTCTGAATTAAAGACTAGAGTAACCATGGTCACACAATATATTTGTGGCTATGAATACATACATAAGGACTGGGATATCCAATATTTTTCTGTTTTTCCCCCCAGAATTCCTGAATGGATACTGTCCCCTATATAAAGAGCAAATGTGATTTGGTGGCTAAAATGTTGAGACCCACATTAAAGTCTACTTTCAGTTATGCATAGAGTGGGTTTGGCCCAGTCATTTTCAGCCCAACCTACTTCAGAGAGTTGTTGTTATTACAGGAACAAAAATAGAAGAACAGAGTACAAGGTAACAAGGAGAAAAGATAGGATATAAATAAAATTAATATTTCTGATTGCAGTTTTTTCTTCATCCTTTACTTCTAGATTAAATTAAATCTTTGTAACTCAAAATTAAGATTCTGCATACTCCAATACAATACAATATAGAAGAGAGTAGCCCAATAAGACAATAATGCAGAATTATTTTAGTTTCAAGTCTTAATCTTTACATTCCTTAATTTTTATTTAGCTGAGGAATCTGACATTTGTAATTGCTTCAAGAATATTGGAAAATTCTGTTAAAGTTAAGCATTTTGATCATTCAAAAGAATTTTCAACAAACTGGTTAGCTGAATCTTCCTGCATTGCATCAAGATTATTAATGCTTCGGTTTCTTATATTTATTAATTATATCAAGTTATTTGAACACCCAAATTCCACCTCTGACTCCAGGGGGATAACAGGAGAAAAAAACCCCTCCCAAACAATACATCAATTTAATCATAGAAAATAATGAAAATATAAATCATGACTAAGACCCATAACCCATTCCAACACAAAGTGTTTTTAATACGTCACCAAAAGCCAGGTCAGCTTTATCCTCATCAAAAAGGCTAAATTTGTTTGGAGTATTTTTTTCCTAATGTCTGAAACATGCAGTTATTTCACAGCAACATACATGCAAAATGAATATAAGAATCATTCTCTCTATCTCGTAAGAAATCACAATATTTCAAACCTCACAAATCTAGTCTCACATTGAAAGGAACTCTTGTTTTGCATATTTATTTGCTAGCTCAGATGGGTTCGGATCTGACTCAAAATACGTTTTCTTTTAAGCAAGAGCCTGGTGGCATATTTACAGTACTAAAAGCATGGCCTAAAACTTTGGTCCATTGGTCATGTCTTCATTCAATCTCCATTCTGTCTGGTTCACACCATTACATTGTGTTGTTCTACATCTGTAGTAAGTACTGCTGGTCAGGATAGTCACATTTATGCCCTGATAATGGCATGAATGTAGGCAAGCTATAACAATTCTGACCATAGATTTTGCGAGCATTGTAGCAGTAAGAAAGTTTTAAAAACTGGGGGAAGATGCTGAAACACAACAGAAAAGAGTTTGTACAAAATGAGATAATTCTTTCTCTCTCATATTACCTTCAACTCTGTTAAAAACTATCATCTATCTCTAGCCTTTGAAACAACTACAACAAAATGTGTAAATGGAAATGCTGACAGCCTCTTTATACAAGCTCTATGAATAGTGCTGTGACGGTGATAGAAAACTATTGATTGTTGCCACTGTCCTCTCCAATTGACCAGTTCCTGAAAATCTCTGATAACACTCATCATTAGTTGTCAGTATTGGGTATTTTGGGAGAATATAAATGAGCACAGAACCACTATACCTGTTCCAATTGTCAGACAGAACAAATACTGGTAATCTTGTCTATTGATTTGTAGATAATATTTTCTGTATCTTGAAAACTGTCAAGAACTTGAAATTCTTGGGTACAGCAAAGAGTGCTTCTCTTATAAGATTCTAAATGCAGAAAGCAAACAGGTTGGAAAAGTCTTCAGATTACTCTACCAACCTTTCTTTAATCAGAGACAGATAACAAACAGGATTTGATGCTTTGTTTAAGCCCATGTCCCACTGCACCAACTGATGCAAAGAGGATGTAAAATGGACAAAAAAGCTTGCCATTCATTGGAAAACGCGATGCATCCGTTGTGTACTCACTGCGTACGTCTTTCATACGCTCTACCCATCAAACATCTATCTACTGCTATTTCATCCGCTCAAAAAGTTTTGAGCTGCACAAAACTTTTTGAGTGGATGAACTTTCCGCCGTGTACAATGTACATCTGAGACACATACAGGCAACAAACATTCTACGTCTGTTCTCATCTGTTACACGTCCGCTGTATCCTCTCAGCATCCTCTGGACATCCCCTCAACTCACATCCGCTGCAGCTGAAAGCGGAAAGAGGGAGGAAGCGAAAGGTACACGGAACGTCCACACAGCGTTAGTAGCAGGGAAATAGAAAGGATGTAAGCGTATGCATCTCATATATAAAGCATTAAAATGGACAAACGTTTGTATATGGGACGTATCTTGGATATTTAGGATGTCTGGAGTATGCCTATAGTATGTGGAAGGACACTTAGTAGAAAACCGATATTTCCAATAAAAAGGGGGAGGAAATCACCTGGATCACACTATCAGTCCAGCAGCCGTGGTATACAGACCTCTGAACTTGGAGGAATATTTTAACCCTGACTGGAACTGCTTGTCAAGGAAAGAGAACCAGCATAATATAATTCTGGCCAACCCTACCCCATATCTCTGTCAAACTCACTTCATCATGGCAGTGTCCCATTATGGATTGGGACTTTTCCCCCCTTTGTTAAACTGAGTGTGGTGTGGCCAGCACATGAGGAATTCAGCCCATGGGCTGGGAATTTGGCAACCCTGCTCTAGAATGATATGATGGCATTGAAGGCAACTGTGAGGACAAATAGAGCAAGATTGGATACATTATTATCATCCCACTTCAGCCAAAAGTCATCTAGAATGCAACCAATGCTGTCCCATGCCTAACTGAAATTTTACTGAAAGGAAAATCCATTTCATTCAGGATTCTCTGTTCTATGAATTATAAATCAGTATGTTACTCTGACCTTAAATCTGAAGGTGTAATTTCAGCTGAACCAATGCTTTAGGGTTAAGCCCATGTCCCACTGCACCAATGGATGCAAAGAGGATGTAAAACAGACAGAAAAGCTTGCCATCCATTTGAAAACGCGATGCATCCATTGTGTACTCACCGCGTACGTGTTTCATATGCTCTATCCGTCAAACATCTGTCGACTGCTAATTCATCCGCTCAAAAAGCTTTGAGCTGCACAAAACTTTTTGAGCGGATGAACTTTCCGCTGCGTACGACACACATGGGCAACAAACGTTCTACGTCCATTGTCATCCGTTACACGTCCGCTGTATCCTCTCGGCATCCTCTGGACATCCCCTCAACTCACATCCCCTGCAGCTGAAAGCGGAAAGAGGGAGGAAGCGAAAGGTACACGGAACATCCACACAGAGTTAGTAGCACGGAAATAGAAAGGATGTAAGCAGATGCATCTCATATATAAAGCATTAAAACAGACAAAACTTTCATATATGGGACGTATCTCGGATATTTAGGATGTCTGCAGTATGCCAAGAGTATGTGGAAGGACACCTCGTGGAAAACTGACATTTCCTATAAAAAGGGGGAGGAAATCACCTGGATCTCACTATCAGTCCAGCAGCCATGGTGTACAGACCTCTTGACCCTTGGTCTTGGTTTTCCACATCATCCATTGATCTCCACCATGGATCATCACACGCTCCTTATGGTAGCTGCCATCATTCAACACCAGAACCAAGCCCTCTTCAGACTGTTTCACCTTTTCTACGCAAGGAGAAGAAGGAGACGTCCAAGAGCTGTGTGGGTCTGATGATGGATCGGGAGAAGAATGGACTTTGGACTCAATGACAAGCTGATAGTGGAGCTGAGGAATGAAGACCCTCGGGCATTCCAGCACTTCATGAGGATGCCACCAGCCATGTTTGACAAAATTGTGGAGCATCTGAGACCCAGGTTAACCAAGCTGAGCACCAACTTCCGTCCCAGCCTGGACCCTGGACTGAAGGTGGCACAGACTCTGCGCCACCTGGCCTCTGGAACCAGGTACAGAAACATGCAGTATGCCTGGAGGGTGCTACACAACAACATCAGCAAAGTGGTCAGAGAAGTGGTGCAGGCCATCATTGAAGAACACGTGGAGGAGCTCCTCCAGTGCCCCACCACTAAAGAAGTCACTCTGAGGCATGTCCATGATCTCAACTGTCGAGCGGCCAGGAACTGTGGAGATGGCTGTGGCTGGAGTGCTGATCTGAGGTGCCATTGGGGTGCCCGGCCCTGAGAGTACAACAGGGGATGGTGTGTTCAGGAAGCTCTCAGAGAGCTGATTCAGTCCCGTGAGGTTGAGAGGCCCTTCCTCAAGGACCTGGGATGTCAGGCACAGTACTGAAGACATATTTTCTGTTGACGGACTTGGCTGTGGGTGGAGGAAGGAGGAGTGTAGTGGGGCTGTCTGGTCTGCGCTGGGTGAGGTGTGGTGTCTGTGGCATGCGATGAACCTGGGCCTGGACTGGGAAGGTCTTTGTTTGCTGTGGGAAGTCCTGGTACTCGTAGCCTTGGTAGGTGAGGGGCTGTTGAAAACCATGGAACGGCTGTGACATCACCTGGGGTGGAGGAGAATCCTGGACTGGGTCGGAGCAGGTTCAGATGGGCCTGGAGGTTGGTGCAGCAGTTCTGTGATTTTCTCCTTCATCACTTGGTACTCAGCCTCGGGCAGGTCCATGAGGGTCTGGCTCACGGACGTGATGAAGGGCTTGCGGTTCGAGGATGATATATCGCTGTGGACCAACTGAGAGGGAAGATCTGTGCTGGTCTTGATCGTGTCCCTGATCTCCAGTAGGACAGTCTGCCTCTCTGCCTGCTTTCTGTGGAGGTGGAGATGGGTGTGGGTGTGGGTTGGTCTCTGGCTGCTTCTTCTTCTTGCTCCATCTGAGACAGGGGATCATCCACGTCCTCTGGCATGGGGAGTGCAGCTGTCGGGGGGGTCTCTGCCGTGGGGTACTCCAAAGACACCTACCTGGACATGGTAGCTGTCTCCTGGCTGGAAGAGGACTGGCTGTCTCTGGGCTGTTTGAGGGAGAGGGTTGACAGAGTGGCTGCTCCTCGGTGGCGGACCTCACCCTCCAGGAAGCTGCACTTGGCCATGATGTACATCTCCCAGTCAGTGAGCTTGACAGCGGCCTGGCCAGATTTCTTCAGGTGCAGCTTGCCATACCAGGTGTGCATGTGCTTCCACCATCCCAGGAGTACATCTGAAGTCTAGCCCAGGCTCTCTGTCTTGTCTCTCCACGCTGCCTGATTCCTCTTGGTGTCGCGATAGAGCCTGTGGCCCTTTCTCCACAGGTACTCATTCTCCCTCAGCCATTCCAGCACCTCTCTCCCTTCTCCTTGCCTTGCCTCTTCCTCCCTCTAGCAGGGGCCTCAGGGCCTTTAGCAGCAGGGCTTTGAGGGCCTTTCGGCTGGTCCACCACAGCAGCAGCACCAGCAGCAGCAGCAGGAGAAACACCAGCAGCACCAGCAGCACCAGCAGGAGAAACAACAGCAGCACCAGCAGCACCCGCAGCACCAGCAGCAGCACCAGCAGCTTCAGAGTCAGTGCCAGGGGGTGGGATGGTGGTTCTGTCCTTCTTGCCAGGGCTGGCAGGAGTAGGCACAGGCTTCCTCTTTTTCCCTGACTGACAAACGATGGTGTTCTTTCAAGATGTCTCTGGCAGCAGGTCTTTCCTCTGAATGCTGACTGCTTGCGAGCTGCATCCTTTATATCAGCGGAGCTGACACAATTCATCCTCCCCGAATGTGCAGTGACCGCTTTGCATCCGCTACACATCTGCTACGCATCCGCTATGCATCCTATAGGCGTCCTTGATGCATCCGCGTCATCCGCTACGCATCCGCGTCATCCGCTACGCATCCGCTTCTTCCTCTACGCGTCCGCTTCGCTATTCTCTCCTGGAAGCTCTGCGGATGTATCATCTGCTTCCATCCATTTCCATCCACTAGGCTTCCTACGAACATCCGCTTACCATCCTTGCTACATACTACCCCCGTCCATTCCTTTCCATTGTGGTCTGTTCTGTTTATGCAAATTTGGGGCACTTTTGAGAGTGGATAACAACGGATGGAGTCACCCCTGAAATTTTGCTTGTCCGCTGTGTCCTTTTTGCATACGTTTTGCATCTGTCGGCCAGTGTGATCTAGCCTTTAATAAGCTAAGAAATTATTCCTTGCCTGCAGCTATTTCTGACAAGTATGGTATTACTTCTTGCCAACTACATCCCAGTACATTTTAATCACCTAACACACCGGGATGGGATTCTACCAGTTCACACCTATTCGCTAGAACCGGTTGTTAACATTCTAAGCAGTTTGGAAAACTGGTTGTTAGAAGGAATTACTGGCCTAATCCTGTAAGGAAGGCAGGAAGGAAAAATTCTGGTGTTGCTTACAGAAACTGCCTCGCCATTAACCCTTATTACATTCTTGGCAGGACAAGACTTCCTGTCTCAGGAACATCTCTTGAGTTTTTTTTCCCTCCATTGCTGGTACTTTGCTTGTGTGGAGGGACCATTCAGAGTTACAATGGCACTGAAAAAAGTGACTTATGACCATTTTTCACACTTACGACTGTTGCAGCCTCCCCACAGTCATGAGAGGCTAGGTGAGGAGATGAGTGCCTCAATGTGAATGATATTGAGTTGGCCACGCCTAGCCAATAATATGACCACCAAGCCATGTCCACCCAGTCACATGATCACCAAGCCACACCCCACAGAACCAGTTGTTAAAAAATTTGAATCCCATCCTGTAACATGCCATGCATAGGAGGCAAAGGGCATCCCTTGACAATGTATCATGGACACTGCTGGGACATAATTTTCAATTCAAAGACATTTTTGACATTTAAGAGATTCTAGAATAATAATTAGAATAATTAGAGGACGTATGGAGATGTCAAGCTGTTTAGGAGAAATTATAATGTAGTAGTTAAGAGGCTTAATGGTATTGAATGTCTTGAAGAATCTCAGGTTCAAGTCCTTGTTCAATCAAAGCCAAAGACCTCTGAGTGATTTGGACAAGATGGCATTTCTCTGACCAAGCTGCCTCATACAATTTTTGTTCTGAGAGTCAAGTTTGGGGAAATTAACAGAGAGCCCATCTTGAGCTCTGAGGAGAAAGGCAGGACAGAAGCAGAATACTAAACAAGCAAATAGAAGTATGAAGTCATGACTTAAATAGTTCCAGACATACACGATGCATTTGTAGTATTCCACTGATCAACCCAATCCACCAATCCACTCTTCTGGCTACAGAAAAACATGGAGATTAAACTGGTAGTCATTAGTGTTAGATCGTGGGACAGAGACTCGAGACCAGTGTGACTTTTCAGCTCTTTATTAGTTGTTCCGATCTCTGTGTGTTCTCCGAAGCTGTGGCAGCCCTTTAAATTGTGATTGCTCATGGCTTGCCGGCCAGTGATGGCTCTCTGAATTTCCCGCGATTGGCCTGGCCAATTGCGGTTGATTCAGAGGAAGCCAATCACAGTGTTTCCTTCAGCCAATCAATTTGTAGTATTTCTGGACCAATTGGATTGGGGTATTTCGAGTATGGTAATATGGAACACCCCTCCCCTCTTGGTTCAGTCCAACCTACGTAAAGTAGTCCCGTAAGTAGGCAGGGCTTTTTGTGTTTCTAGTTGACTTGTGCGGTTCAGTTGTGGCATCGTCTTTGACGGGACTCTTGTTGTTCCTGTCCTTCTCGATGGAACCACCTGGAAGGGTGAGTCAGGCCTATTGCCACAACTCTCGCCTGGTTTATCCGGGCCGGTCAAGTTGTCGGTTCTGCTGCTCCCTCCTGGTCTTTCCGGGCTGGTCGAGCTGGCACGGCTGTTTGTTCCAGGTGAGGTTTCTAGTTCCTCGATCGCTGCTGGTTCCCTTCTGCTGGGGTCGTCTGTCGGTAAGTAGAGTTGGTTAATTTTTTTACCCATTGTTATTGTTTGGGGCTGTTCGGGTTGTTGTTGTTTCACAGAGGGGTTTTTTCCTCCCTTTTGATTATTGTTCTGGGTTTCTCCCCCCCCCTCTGGTTTTTTTATTAGTGTCTATTAGCGGTGTTTGCATGTTTCCCGTGTTGTTGGAGGTTGTTCTCTACCTCAGTTAGTCAATGTGCCGTTTCCAGCTTCTTCCATCTTCCGTCTCTAACCGGTACGACTGGGGCCAGGTTACCTGGGTTATTTTGGCTGGTATCCAGAGTGGGTCCCCTGTAAAATTTTTAGCATAGACTGTCTCCCGGTGCAAATATTCAGTGTTTACTAGATGAGTTTGGTGGTTTCTTGGGGTTATATGTTGGGTGCAGTCTGTCTAGCTGTGACCATAATTTCCTGCCCATGAGTAGCTCTGCTGGGCTTTTGTTGGTGGTAGTGCTGGGTGTTATGTGTTGTATCATGAGCATTTTATTTATTTTGTCATGTATGTCGCTGGTGTCCATCTTTTCTATGGTGTCTTTTGTGTATCGAACCATACGTTCCGTCCGCCCATTCGCCGCCAGGTGAGCGGGCGCTGTCAATGCATGTCATATACCCCATTTTGTGAGAAATTTTTCAAATGGCAACACCGTAAATTGTGGGACATTGTCTGACACTAGTAAATCCAGTAGTCCATGGGTGGCAAACAGTGCTGTTAGTTTTTTATGATGGCCTCTGTGTTGGTGGATTTCATGACACTTACTTCCAGCCAATTCAAGTGAGCATCGACCATTATTAGAAATGTGTGTCCTTTTGTGGGTCCAGCAAAATCATTATGGACCCTTGACCACAGTCCCCTGGGGGTCTCCCATTCTAAGTGAGGGGCGGAAGGGGGGTTTGTCTGGTTTCCTGGCATTTTTCACATGTTGCCACCCAAGTCTCAATGTTTTTGTCCATCCCTGGCCACCAAGAGTACCTCCTGGCCAGGGCTTTCATTCTGACTATGCCTGGGTGTCCCTCATGCAGCATAGCCAGTACTCTTGTTCTTAATATCTCCAGAACCACCACTCTGTCCCCCCATAATATGCAACCCCTTTGTGTAAAGAGTTCAGTCTGCCAGTTTTGGAAAGGTTTAAATTGTTCGCCACCGTCGGTTTCTGGCCACCCTTTTTCCATCCAGTTCCAAACTGCCGCCAGTTGCCTGTCTTTAATAGTCTCTCTGGCAATGTCTGATGCAATCATGGGTGTGTTGGGTAGTGTTTCTATCTGTAATGTAGACATGGTGGGTGCTGGGTCATCTTTCTGGTTGGGTAGGGTGGAGCGGCTTAGTGCGTCTACATGTGAGATGCTTTTTCCTGGTCAGTGTATTAGTTGATAGTTGTAGGCGGCAAGGAATTTGGATCACCTTGTCATTCGGGGTGACATGTTTGGGGTGGCCTTGTTCCCTGCCAGTGCTCCTAGGAGCAATTTATGGTCAGTGATAAGTGAGAAAGTCCTACCGTAAAGGTATTCATGGAACCGCTTAATGCCGGTGATCGCTGCTAATGCCTCCTTGTCCAGCTGGCTATAATTTCTCTCTGCCCTGGACAATTTCTTACAGAAAAATGCAATTGGCGCTTCTCTCCCATCTGGCAGAGTGTGGCTCAGGATGGCTCCGACACCGAAGGGTGAAGCGTTGCAGGTCATGGTCAGCAGTAGGGTTTCACTATACTGTATGAGGACTAATTCCAATGTTATTAAGTCTTTTATTTTTTTGAAATGCAGTTTCTTCCCACTTGCCCCAGGAACATGTGGCTGTCTTGTCCAGGAGTCTATGAAGGGGCTCCGCCATTGTCGCCTTCTGGGGCAAGAAAACATTATAAAAGTTAATGAGTCCTAGGAAAGCCTATAGTTCCGTTTTATTTTTTGGTCTCAGAGCTTCCTTTATGGCTTTAACTTTTTTCTCTGGATTCCATTTTTGTCAACCAGGTACCCCAGGAACTCTACTTTTTCTGTTCATAGTTGGCACTTTTCTTTTTTTTTACTTTTAGTCCTGCATTTTTAAATTTCTGCAGGACTTCTCTAAGTTGGATCCCCAGTTGATTTTTGTTCTTTGCAGACACTAGGACGTCATCGAAGTAGGGCACCACCCCTTTTATTCCTTGCAACAGTCTCTCCATTAGACTCTGGAACACCCCTGGGGCCACGCTGACTCCAAACTGGAGCCTCTTGTACTGGAACGCCCCCCAGTGGGTCACGATGGTTTGTGCCTCAGCAGTCTCAGTGTCGACTGGCAGCTGCTGGTATACCTGTGCCAGGTCGACCTTTGCAAAGACTTTTCCTCCCCCCAGTGAGTGTAGGAGGTGCTGTACTACCAGAACGGGGTAAGCACTCTGCTGCAGCGCATGGTTGATTGTGGCCTTGTAATCACCTCAGATTCTCACTGACCCGTCTGGTTTTATCGGGGTGACTATTGGGGTTTCTAATCGTGCGTGGTCTATCAGCTCCACGACCCCTTGTGCGATGAGTTTGTCAAATTGTTCATCGATTTTAGGCTTGAGGGTGAATGGGACTCGCCTCGGTTTTAGGCGGATTGGGGCAATATTTGGGTTCAAGTTGAATATTGGGGACTGATATTGGGGACCCCTGGTACTTGCCTAGTTCGCCATTGAAGACCTCCTGGAAGTCCTTCATGATATTCTCCTCCCAGTCAGTTTCATCGATGTGGTTGATACCAGTCACCTCGATCCCTAATGGCGTGAACCATTCCAGTCCCAACAGGCTTGGGCGGTCTTTTTCCACGATGGTCAGTGGAAGTACCTCTGCGTGTCCTTTGAACTTTATGTGGAAATGTCCAATTCCAACCACAGGGATCCGGTTCCCCTGGTAATCTGTTATGGTCAGTCTCTGGCTCTCCAGCTCTCATCTGCATATGCTGGGTACCAGACGCTTGATTGTTTTCCAGGAGACCATGGAGAGGTAGGATCCGGAATCCACCTCCATGTTGCACTGCTGGTCTTCAATGCTGACCAGCACGTGCACTTTTCGGGCATCGAATGCCCAATGGTGACCGTCTGGTGGGTCTCCTCTTTCCAGCGGTTTTCACTGAGCCGCTTGTTCCTGCCTTCGCAGCTCCATCGGTTCTCTGTGTGCCAGCCTCTGGTTCTGGGGGGGTGCTGTCACATCATCTCAGGCTGTATGTCTTCTTGTTTCAACAGACTTTTGTGATGTGCCCCCTTTTGTCACAGTTTCGGCATATGGCATCTAAAAACTGGCAATCTGAATGGGGGTGGTTTCCTCCACACCCGGCTCACTGAAACCCCGACTTACAACCTCTCTGCTCCCTTTGGTCTCGTTCCGACTATTGTCGGTGGATCTCTTCCTCATCCTCATTGTTGGTTTCAGAAGGGGAATCGATGATTCCGTGGTGTGTGGTCGTTGTCTTCTGGCCTTCTGGGGCTGGGTTGGCTCCCGTGTTCATCTGCCGCATTTTGGCCTCTGACTTTTTTGCGGCCTCGGCTGCGGTGGCTTCGGTGATGGTTTCAGTGACTGTGATGTCTGCTCGCGCCATCAGTCGGCTCTGGAGCACTGGATTTCTTAACCCGAGAACCATGCGGTCTCTCATAGCCTTGTCCATGTCGGAGAATCCGCACGCACCACCAATGTTCCTTAGGGCTGCCATGAAGTCCCCGATACTTTCGCCTTCCTTCTGATCCCTCCTATAAAACTCATGCCTCCGGATGAGGTTGGGTACGGCCGGTGAGTAATGGTTTCTTAGCAGCCGGTCCAGGTCTGTCCATGGCATCTCCTTCATGTCTTCGGGTCTGGCCAGCGCCTTGGCCATCTTGAACACTGCGGGCCTGCAGTGTGTCAGGAACACAGCTCTCTTCCAATGATCGTTGGCATCCTTCGGGTTGTTGCTCTTGAGGAACATGAAGAATCGATCGATGTATGATTCCCAGTCCTCGGCTGCCTGATCGAATGGTGCGGGTGGCAAGTTGCTGCTGGCCATCTCGTCGGTTGTTCAGTTCTGGTTGCCACATTCTCGACTGGTCTCTTTCTCTCAAAATCCCATCCTCGTCGCCAGTGTTAGATCGCGGGACAGAGACTCGAGACCAGTGTGACTTTTCAGCTCTTTATTAGTTGTTCCGATCTCTGTGTGTTCTCCAGAGCCATGGCAGCCCTTTAAATAGGGATTGCTCGTGGCTTGCCGGCCAATGACGGCTCTCTGAATTTCCCGCGATTGGCCTGGCCAATTGCGGTTGATTCAGAGTAAGCCAATCACAGTGTTTCCTTCAGCCAATCAGTTTGTAGTATTTCTGGACCAATTGGATTGGGGTATTTCGTGTATGCTAATATGAAACAATTAGACTGCCAAGAACTAAATACATGGGCAGGGTTCAGGGGAAAGGTCCTAGACAAGCATTAGTGATGTTGTCTAGCTATTTAGAGCTTATCTTCTGTCAGATAGGAGGAATATATTGTACTTTGCAAAGCAGGTATTATCCTCTGCTTCAAGGGCTGCTCGTTAATGATCCTCTAATTGAGGATATCCACTGTTTCAAAGACTGCCCAGTCCCAGTTCAATTTAAACATAAATGCATTAACCACTGGAGAGCAGTCAGATCAAATAATGCAGGTTACCTATTTACAATATTATAAAACTGTTATCGAAACCTGCGGTCTTAATCATAGGGCTGGATTCAATGCTAGAAGTGTTTGTGATAAGATCTGCAGAGGTACCTTATTGTTATCTGCACTGGTTTGCATCAGAATAGCCAGTTTTGTAAATTGACCTTAACCTTGTAAGGATTTGTGTACTGAGTAAGTTTTGAATGGGATTCAGAAAGCAAATTTCAGCAGAAAATAATACCTTCTGGGGAAACTACAATTCAGGGCTGTCATTCAGGAACACTCCACCAACAATTAATTATAATAATCCAAACTTGACGTTATCAAGTATGCATGACCAATGACAACTCTCTCTCTCATCCAAATAAAGATGCTCTGATTTATGAGCCAAATCTGATAAATTCCCTATCACAGATGTTACCTAGTTTGTCTAATATCAAAGTTAGATATTGCAAGACCACCTAGGCCAGGGGTGTCAAACTCATCTTGTCATGGAAGCATCACATGGCGTATTGGGATTTTTTTCCCTTTGCTAAACTGGACATGGGCTTGGCCAGCATGTGATGTATCCAGCTCACAGCCCACAAGTTTGACAGCCCTGAACTAGGCCATGAACATGCTCTTTAAAAGAAGATATAGCTCCATTCAGAAAAGTCTCGCTTTTTCTGAATACTGAAGCCCATCTCTTAGACTCAAAAGCATCATCATCCAAATTTAGTTTGAATCATCCAAATTTAGTTTCAGTTTGTTCCAACACACACTTGGTTACTCTGGAGGCAGGCAAAGACATGAATGATAATTATAATTAATGTAATATTTTTACCAAGTTTACCAAGTTTGGATCAAGTGATTGATTTAAAACAATTAATGACATGTTTTCAAACTCATGTTGGAATTTAGTTTAATCCCATAAACTTTTCATACTTGGAAAAACAAAATACGTTTGTGTCTAGCCAATCTGGCAGCTGACAAAGAAAATGAAACATCATTTTCTGTGATATTCCCAACAAGTGCTTTTATATGAAGCTCTTCATAACTTTCCATGATCAATATTTCAGAAATCAGGATTCCGGTAGCACTTTTTCAAAATAATGAATTTTATTGAAGTACATAAGCTTTCCTAAATTGCAGCTAACTTCATTGAATGTTTAATGTCAACCTGAATTTATCTCATACTTCATTCTTTACTCTTGATCCAAGTTTCACGAATAATACTGTTTCAAATTAACTCCTTAAGAAACATCAAAGTAATTTCCCAGGTCTATGGTATTTATAGACTTTTTAGAGCTATAGTCATATTTTTGGCATGGGAATTATATTTCAGATTCCGTAGCTTATTTGACAATAATGGAGAAACTAAGGAGAATTTATGCTAGTATCAGTGAAATAAATATATGTTTACTTCAATGGACTGACATTTTGCTGACAGTAGCTGTGGGTGATAAAAGGATGATGTCACTAAATATTTTTCTTTATTGCTGCACTGACTATGTGTCATAACAGTTCTCTAATACTGTGATATTCTTACAGTTAAATGGGGGCATTAATTAGGTTTAGGTGGCAACTCTTCCAGCTGGCAGCATGTAATCTTTATAGATCTATATCTGGAACTGTCTGAAGTCAGATGATCTGTACCCTCTCTACAAAAGGTCCCATAGTGTGATGGACTTCATTCAGGGCTATTGACTAGACAGTAATGGCTAACCTTTTCGGAACACATCACCAAAATGCAATGCATGCATGCCCCAATGCATGTGCACTTGACACCCTCATGACCCTCATGCCTGCACATGTGACCCACACATGTGTACCCCACCCCCCACAAATGTGCATGCAACCCCTGAGTAGTGTGCATCTCCCCCACACACAAACCCCTATGTGCCTCACACCTCCGTGCATGCATGGCATAGACTTGAGGACCGGCTGGCCACGGGAAGCACTTGCACACAAGCATGGCGGAGCTGAGCTGGGGTGATGTACCATGCGATTTAGATGATTTTCTGCTTTCTAGTTAATCTAAATCATGCAGCACAGCTGATCATCGCCCAGCTGATTGTCGGAAATACCATTTGGCCAAACCGGGAGCATTTAAAAGCATGCACTAAAATTTCAGGTGCCCTGCTGTGACTGTTAATACATTGTGTTTCCTAATGGATTACAGTTTTCACATTAGTTCGGCTGCAGAAGTACAAAAACACTCAAGAGCTGTCCTCATCATTGTGGAGGAGCATTCTTATAATGGAGTTTGTGTGACAAGGGCCATTCAAAAGAATTGGAAAAGCTGGTCTCCACTCAAGGTGAATTATTTAATCTAAACCAGCTTTAAAATGGTGAGATCACCTAGTGAATTAGGTAGGAGAAATTAATAGGTTGAAGCACAATAAATTGGCCCAGCTATGTATCAACCCTGTGGCAAATCTTCTAATTTTACCTATATATTCATAGAACAATGCTTCCTGAAACTTAGCAATAGATTTTCTTTGAATGTGTGAGCTATATCAGTATTGATGCATGTATAGTATCCAGAAAACAAAGTATCAGATGCAGCATATAGTACTACACTGAGTTTTTCTTTTATTTTCAAACATTATTATGTACGTACCTTAAAACAATCATTACAATGTTAGTTCAGGAGAGACTTCCACTTGTTGGCATTAGATCATTTAGAAGAGTCACATGTGTTTTGTAGGTCTCCTTGTCCCATGCTGCCAGAGAGCTCAGATTTCTTTTTATTGAAGACATAACTCAAGCTATAAAAATGAAATACACACAGGCAAATAGGTAGGAAAATATAACAACTGCTTTAGTATTATTACCAGAGCAAAAAAAATGATTTTGTGAACTGATAGACATTTTCTTTCCTGCTTGTATCATTATAAAATGTGTTCAACCTTCAGCATGGCCAAAACTTAATCTGTAGCATGACACATCTAATCTTCTTACCAAGGCCATTTTCGAACCTCCTTAAACAGTGCTGCGTTTGGCATTTTCTGAAATAATCTTGTATGATTATTGATCAACCATACAACATTATCATTTCATTATTACTGCCCACTGCAGAAAAGTAGCAGATGTTTGGCTACAATATGTTGATCTTGTTAGAAATGAAGAAAGGAGGCCAAGTTAGCATTTTTTTTTCTACATGAAATACACAGGCAAATATCTAAGAAAATATAACACATATATACACTAAACTTCTGATTTGGCATATAGTTTTAGGTTAGCCATGTAAAATAATGTGACTTTTTTCACCTTGCTTTGAAAATTGTAAGCCATGTTTTGCATTACTTAGCATCCTTGTCAATTGGATCATTACAAAATCAAATAATAAACATCATGATATCTGAAATATCCCCTTTTTATTTTTACTTCATGTAACCCATCATCCTTAAGCATTATATTTGTCTGTCATGTTTTCATGGCCATTTCTACAAAACCTTGGATATTTTGATTGACCCCAAACATTTCTATACTTTTCATAATCCTATTAGTGGAAGGGAATCAAATCCATTCTTGTACTCTTGTACTCAATCCAAGCCATACTTAAATTCACTCAATCTTACTTTGATTTTATAACGATTGCTTCATCAATAAGTACTGATCTTTAACTCCTCATACATTTTTGTCATTACCCTTTTGCTCAGCTGAATAATTTTTTCTTCAGACAGATGTATTATTTCAGTAAAAATTTTGGACAAACTAAGTATTTATCTTAAGTTCTGAGATGTGACTCCTTAAGTACAAATAGTTAGGACTGCAGAAAAAAAAATTGCAACCAGCCTTCATTCCACTGAGGACATGTACACTGCTTGAGCCAGAAAGAGGGCTGAGAAAATATCTAGAGACTCCTCACAACCTGGTCATAAACTGTTTCAACTCCTCCCCTCAAGACACTGTTATAGGGCATTGCATGCCAAAACAAGTAGACACAAAGACAGCTTTCCCTGCCATGTCATCACTCTGCTAAACACATAATTCTCACAGCACTGCTTTATGCCTAAAGATAGCTAATCATGTAGTAGGACTGTATTTCTAATATCTTTCTCGCCTTTTCTATTACTTACTCCTATTGGTATCTTATGATTATCACTTGTTGGTTGTATCTTAAAATTTATGATTGTACTTATGATTTATGATTTATTACTTTATTGCTTGTATGTATACTGAGAGCTTATGCACCAGAGACAAGTTCCTTGTGCATCCAATCACACTTGGCCAAAAAAGAATCTCTATTCTATTCTATTCTATTCTATTCTATTCTATTCTATTCTATTCTATTCTATTCTATTCTATTCTATTCTATTCTATTC
>BLBF01000003.1:81567091-81595833 GCA_015471245.1 Laticauda colubrina | reverse complement strand
GAGTAGAGTAGAGTAGAGTAGAGTAGAGTAGAGTAGAGTAGAGTAGAGTAGAGTAGAATAGTAAAGCAGAAAGCTACCCCTATTATATTTTCCTATATTCCAATTTATTGCTTGCAGAATGGATGGAAATAGATACTTAGGTATTTTAGCACCATAGCATGGTGGAAAGAATAACATGGGAGCCACATAGCTAAACAAATAGTCCAACACAAGTATAACATGAAAAAGTATGCTTTCATAATCAAAAGCATGGCTTCAAATGAATATGCATTTTGGTGGAATTGAAATTTTATGTATTGATTCTATATTTTGTCAATCATATCAGACCCTGTTCTGTCAAATGAACTGGAATGTCACTTGCTTTAGTTAGTTAGCTCTCAATTATTCAATAATACTTATAAGTGATCCCATAAGCGGGCTTCTAGACACTGGTATCCTCAAAATTTATTACATAAGTTGAAGTGTTCTTGCCAGTGTCCACTACCAACAATACTCTCTTTGCACACAATGCCCAGGAGATTTTGGGGACTGGCATAATTCCATTAAATTAACTTCAAAATTCATCATTATCACATATTTCAGTTCAGCACGATCAATACACATTTTAGACTATTTCTGCTGGGAGATCATAAAGTTATGTCAGAAATGCTTGAACATGAATGTCACTGGATTTTGATCTTTACACTTGAACTGTTCTTCAGGGCATGAACTTGCTAGTTGGCCTTTAGTCCAAGTCCTCCGACACATGGAAGTTGGATTTTAATATCTTGTTTTGTTTGTTTTTAATTACAGAGGTTGTTTAATGAAAGTATAAACTAATGATGCATTGATTCATCTGATTGCCTTGGATAAGTTAAGTGCTGAATAATGCGTGACCATAGCCAAGGTCAAACCTTCTTATCGAGAAGCTATAATTTATTTCAAACAGTCAACAATATAAACTTGGAGGTCAAAAAACATTGAAAACATTTAACCAGCAATCATTTATTATCCATAGATCAGCATTTGATAATCCCAGATCAAGGTTCATTAATACTGTATATTTTGGTATTTATTAATAACAAGAACAGTAAGAGAACATTTGTGCATAATGCTACCACTTTAAGAGTGGGGGACTTGGTGCTTACCCATTTTCAGTAGAATATCTTAATAATAAATAATATTTAGTTCCAGTATAGTCACAATCTGCAGTGTCTGACAGCATGGCTCTCCTTTATCTACTTAAAGTATAAACACTATATTTTTTCTGTTCTCCACTAACCTGTAAAGGAAATGTAAAGAAATATAATTCTTAGAAAGCACAGCTTTAGTTGTCACATCTATCACTCTGAATATTATCCAAATTACCTACTCATGATTTAATGAGTCTCAGACTTGATGGAAAAAGAAATGGGTATTATTGAAAATGCACTCTTTAGCATTAGCTGAAAATTAGTGATGCTTCTGTTTAATTGTATTATCCATATATGCTTCCTCATTAGCCATGCTAAAAAATTAAGTAATATCTAAATGAAAATACTGAAAGTGCTAATTTTGTCACTATGAACAGAATTTATAGCAGCCTGATAGACTTTTTCTTTTCCATAGCATCTAGCTTGAAAACCTAATGAACTATGAATCATGCATACTTTCCACTGAGTGAAAAGTATTTTAAAAATGTGATATCACGAGTAAATCAGAAGGTGCACATTTAAAAATTGGAGAGTATCATCTGAATATTTATTTGAAAGTTTTATTTTTCAGATACCCTGTCATTAAACTACCAGTATTTCAGGATTCAGGAGACTTAAGACAGCTGCCTGAAAGTAATATGTAATTTTTTTTGCAGTAAGCAACAGAAGAATAAGGATCAAAAAATATGTTGAAAATTAAGAGCTTGTAACACACAATTTGGAGTACAATAGTATCTACAGTACTCAGTGGGCATTGATCTTCAAATCTCAACCTTCAATTTTATATTTTTGACTGAATGTAACAATCCAATTCTGAGTCAAAAGCTTGAATAAGCATAATTCTATGCCTCAAAAAAAGCTTACAGAGGAAAGAACCCAATAGCTGGGTTTTATTACTCTAAATTTTATACTCTAAATTTTAAGAAGTCTTAAAAGGGTTAAATAAATTTCCTTTTGTTTTTAAGATCCCTCTAACTCATCATTTTAAATCCTGCAGACCACTAATATGAATTTTGGCTTGCTGACGTTTTCCCAGGATCTCTGCAGAATGCAGAGACCCTGGGAAAATCCCCAAAAAAGTCTGCAGGAAAATTCCCCACCCCATTTTCCTACCAATCAATCATTCTTTATTTGGGATCACAGGATACCATCTCTAGGAGAGAGAGAGACTTTTGGCTTCATGCAAGGAAAGCAGCAGAAGCAGCAGTAGTTTTTTTTCTCTCCCCCAAACTCCACCAGAAATGAGTCTTTGTGAGACTTGTCATGTCAGCACAGCTTCTTGCAATAGGATGCTTGCAGAGTGCCAAAGAATCATTTCTGGCAGAGTTTGGGGGAGAGAAAGAAGGACTTCTGCTGCTTTCCTTGCATGCAGCCAAAAGCAGAAGAAAAAGGCAGAAATAAGCAGCCTGGTGGCCAGGCCAGGTGCATGGGGTGAGTGAGGCAAGTTCCCCCCTCCACCGTTTCTCTCTTCTCTCACTACCTCGTGTTGTTCACAATGCAAGCAATGCAAGCTTTGCATTCCCATGGACCATGTGGGCGGTGCAATCTTGTGTTCCTACGCAGCCTGGATTAATTGCTTTGGGGGGTGCTTTCTCTGGAGACCACCAAAAAATTTTCATGGACCACCAGTGGTCCCTGGCTCACTAGTTGTTGACCACTGTTCTAGATGGTGCGACTCATCCAGTTCGCACCAGTTCAGGAGAACCAGTTGTTAACTTTCTGAGCAGTTTGGTGAACTGGTTGTTGGAAGAAATCATTAGGGCAGAGAACCGGTTGTTAAATTATTTGTATCACACCACTGCCTCTAAACCAGTGTTTCTCAACCTTAGCCACTTTAAGAGGTGTGGACTTCGACTTCTAGAATTCCCCTGCCACTCTGGCTGGGGAATTCTGGAAGCTGAAGTTCACACATATTAAAATAGACAAGAAATACTGCTCTAAACCTTTAAGTTGGCTACATGCCTGAGAGGAAGAGGCTACCCAATAACACTCTGAACCCCTCTCTGAAATAGTTATTCATTTTTCAGAGATAAGAAATCTAAAAAAATAGTAGAAAATGGTTTGCTCAGGCTTTCAGTGCCACAAAGTCAAGTAACCCATTTGGGTCAAACAATGATGTATTCTTTTCAACACTAATCGTGAGAAATCATAGAAGGCTGAGGCTTTGAAGAAATCAGGGGACTGGCTTAATTGTGAAGAACTGTTTGACCTGATCCTGAAAGTTATAGATTTTCTTGTATTATAGAATGAATTATTGTAACATTAATCATGGAAGTGATGTTGTGTGCTTTTTACTGGTATTGAGCTGAAATATCCCTAAACATTTTGGAGGTTTACTGGAAGACAAAGTCACTTATAGTTGCTCTGATTTGGATTCCAGTTGGACAAAATCCATATGGCAAGTCTCATATCAAGGATTCATTTGATTTAACAGAGTCAGAAGCTAAAGGTCTTCTGTAGTTTGAATTCTGGTTCAATTGTCATTGTTTACCTCCTATATCACCCATCCAGTATGTTGTAAGATTCATTGCATACTGATTTGAAGAGATGTTATTACAAACAAAGCATTCAAATTAGGATGTGGCTCTCAGGACTATTTCACATATGCTTATCACAAATGTACTTTGCATTTTTTGTCTGATAATGCTTTTTTCCTCTTAATTCTAATTTATGTTAAATAAGTTTTAAATTAACACTCATTTCTACTGCATATTAATAGTAACTGTAAAAATGGTAGGTTTATTATGGCAGTCTGCTAAATACATACATTATTTCTAGTACTTAGATAGGTTAGAACATTCCTTCAAAATTATTCAAAAGCAATCATCTAATGTAATATAATCTAATATAATGTATAATAATTATGCTGGGTGTGATATATCATCATTCATCATCATTATCATTTTAGCCATTGTCTCTCCAATGCAGGATGAAGGCTTCTTCTGCATGTCTCCAACCAATATGGTCCTGAGCTTTCTTTTGCCAATTGGGCCCACAATACTTGGGGATGTCATCAATTAATCTTGTCTTAGATCTTTTTTGTGGATACTTGTTATTAAATGGATTCATTCTATGACCACCTTGATCCACCTGCCATCAGTTCTTGCTATGTGACCAGCCCATTTCCATTTCAATTCTATTACTCTCTTGATGATATTGTATACTTTTGTTTGTTTTCTATCCATGTGCAAGATTTCTATCTTGTCTTGTAATGCCAAGCATGTATCTTTCCATAACTCTTTGTGCCACTCATAGATTTTGTATCAGTTATAAGGTTAATATCCATGTTGAGCTCTATGTTAGAGCAGGTAGCACAAAATTATTGAAAATTACACTTAGCTTACCCAATGCCTGCAATCAAATTTAACACAGTGGTCTAGTTCTTCAGATTTATTTTTAAGCAAATGGTTTTCCTACTTTGTGCAGCTTTTGTATGTGTCTTTGTAGCTCTTCTGGGTCTTATGAGAAGAGAACAACATCATCTGCAGATCTTAAGTGATTTGAATAGGTGCCATTGATTTTATTCCATCTTTTGCCCAGTCTAGTTTGTGAAATATTTCTTCAAGGAGAAAAGGACTGAGAAAAGGATATGTGATATCGTATAACCTTGTCGTACTCCTCATTCTATGATGATTTCTACTTTAAGATCATTAAGGCAAATTGTCACCATTGTTTTTTCATACATTGTAGTAAGTTTATGTAAACAGTGTTTATGCATTGGTTGAGCAATGCGTTAATTACTGCTTGCTGGAATATTGAGACAAATGCTTTTTCATAGTCAATGAAGGCTATGCACAGAGGCATGGTGTATTTGTTGTGCACTTCAGTGACTTTCTGAACAACCTGGATGTGATACATTGTGCTATACCCACTTCTGAACCCTGCCTGCTCCTTTGGCTGTGCATCATTTAATGCTATCAATATTCTTTTTTCTATTTTCTTGGTGAAAAACTTGTAAATGAGTGAAATTAGGCTTATTGGACATTAGTTCTTTCAATTATCTTGACAACCCCCCCCCCCTTTTCTTGTGTATAAGAATCACTTCAGCATTTCCCCATGCATTGGTTATTTTTTTCTTCTCTGAGGCATCTTCCAAATCTTGCAATAGAGCAAAGCAATTTGAGAGATTAAGCTTAAAAACACTGTTTTCCTTTGACAGCTTATCACACTTTATTTTTGTTTTTCATGATGTCTTTATTATTTTTAGATGCTCTTTTTGGCAGTTTATCTTCACTTTAGCTTGTACCATTCTATGGTCACTTCCAATGTTAAAATGATTGATAACAGTACAATTGGCAGAATATGGTTTTATCATTGACATGATGTAGTCAGTTTCACTTGTTTACCCGGATGGAGTATTCTGTGTCCTTTTCCTGCTAGCCTTTTTCTTGTAAAATGAGTGGATGATGTAAAGTTCCTCTCCTTCAGCAAATCTACTGTTCTGTCATCTCTATTGTCTCATTCTCCACTTCCATAGGGCCAGTCCTTTTTTTTCAGGTATTGTTCTTCCTATTCATGCATAAAGTCACCCATTGGCATTTTTTGTTATCTTGAAGGCAAGCCACATCATTGTAAAACTCTTCAACTTCATCATCACTATACCTTATTTTGGGCACATAAGCTTGGATGATTTGAAGTTTGTATTGTTTGTTCAATTGAATGATGCATTGGATTACTCTGTCTGATATACTTTCAAACTTTACTACAAAGTCTTTCAGCTTTTGGTTGATGAGAAAACCAACTTCGCCACATCATCCATCTTTGATACCTCCAAGGTAGAGCCCAGTCCTATTAAGTTCAACTAAAATTTTACCTTTTCATCATGTTTCACATAATCCAATGATATCCCAATGTATATTTTTGAGTTCAATCAGCAGTTTTTCTAATCGAGCATCTGTTTTCATTGTTCAAATGTTGATCATTCCTATGTGCAAAGTTCAAAGGCAGTCTGATTTAACCCAGTGATTCTTAGCATCCTCTGCCTTTAGGCAAGTCTTTCCACTGCCATGGATAGTGGCCCTAGGGCCTTCTGGGAATGAGGGCCATTTTTGAGGTTATATTGGCATGTGGAAGGAATAGACCATAATCTGCTATGCTGGTCCAATGCGGATTGGTAGATGTGATCATTGTTAGTTTGGGGTATCCTTCATGGCCTTTCACCATGGGAGACCCTTTTGCACACATACATGTCCATTGACATAGTCCATGATTTTATTTATCCACACAAACCCCTTTGCCTTGTCAAGGCTCCAAACATAGAAAGAAATATATAATGTTATCTAATGTGAATGAGGGCAAGAACAGTTTAGAAAGAGTTGTCAGAATTGGTTGCCTAGGTGATTTGCAATAACTGTCAGCCACAAATCTTTTTAAACCCAGAAGCCAAATTATTAAGTAGTTTTGTGGTTCTTGAGCTCCATTTTATTATTGAGTTTTTATACTACAATTCAGTCAAAAGTAACAGGGAAAAAAAAATCCCATTTTTGAGAACACATACTTTATTCCATCTCTGCTAAACTATCTTAAAGAGTTTTTGCCAAGTGCTTTCCAAAATAATCAACCCTTACAGTTTAAAGACCCGTGCAACTACTTTTTCTTTTTCAAGAAATATATTAAAAAGCTTATAATTATCTGAAGATTTATTTGATCTCATGAAGTGGTGGAGATTTATTTTTATTTTTCTTTAACCAGCAGTTTGTTTTCATTTGTTTCACCTTCTGTCAATGGAAGGTTGAATCCAAACACATTCAGTATTCAGTGTATTCTTCTTTTGTATCTAAATATATTGACATCTTGTAATCTTTTTGTTCTGTTGCCAAACATAGGCAACGACCACAATTGACTGGTGGTTCAATACTTGTAATTGCCCTCTTTTGTTTTATTTATTTATTTTATTTTATTTGGTTTGTCAATTGCTTACAAGATAATAGGTATAAGTAAAAACATAGTTATGAATACATGGATACATATAAGAAAAATAAAAGAAACAATAGGTCAGGGACGGTAGGCACATTGGTGCGCTTATGCATGCCCTCTACAGACCTCTTAGGAAAGGGGTGAGGTCAATAGTACAAAGTCTAAGGTTAAAGTTTTTGGGGTTTGGGGAAGAAACCACAGAGTCAGGTAGAGTATTCCAGACACTGACCACTCTGTTGCTGAAGTCGTATTTCCTGCAATCAAGTTTGGTGCGATTAACCTTGAGTTTGTATTTATTATTCACTCTTGTATTGTTATGGTTGAAGCTGAAGTATTCATTGACAGGTAGGACATTGCCATGTATGATTTTATATACTTACTTAGATTGGACCAAAGGCGGCGTAGTTCTAGATTTTCTAGGTCTAGAATTTCAAGTCTGGTGGTATGAGGTATTCTGTGACAAGTAGAGGAGGAGAACTCTTTTTGTGAAATATTTCTGGACTTTCTCAACTGTGTTAATATCAGATACATAATGTGGGTTCCAGACTGATGAGCTGTATTCGAGTATTGGTCTAGCAAATGTTTTGTATGCTCCAGTTAGTAGTGTGATATTACCAGAGAAGAAGCTACATAAGATTAGGTTAACAACTCTTAATGCCTTTTTGGCTATGTAGTTACAGTGGGCTCTTGCACTTAGATCATTAGAGATGAGTATTCCAAGATCCTTGACAGATTTTGAATCATCAACAAGGTCTTCATTATTCAGCCTGTATTTTAGTTTCTGATTTTATTTTATTTTTGCCAATATGTAAGACAGAGCATTTATTTATTGAGATTTGAAGTTGACATTTGTTTGACCATTCTGATACATAGTCAAGGTCTTTTTGAAGGGCAGCAGTATTGTCTATGGTGTTGAATAGCTTTACATCGTCAGAAAAGAGAATGCAGTTGCTCTTAATATGATCACAGAGGTCACTTATGAAGAGAGTTGCTTCTAGAACACTGCCCTGGGGGACACCACTGTTGACAGGTACAGAATTTGATAGGACACTCCCAATTTTGACCATTTCCTGTCTGTTTGACAGGATTGCTTCTATCCAGTTATGCAGGTGTCCAGGGATACTATAAGATTTTAGTTTTAGGAGTACTTTGTCGTGTACCACTGAATCAAAGGCTTCACAGAAGTCTATGTAGATTGCATCTATTGCTTTGCCCTGATCGAGTTGTGTAATCCATATGTTTTTGCAGTGTAAGAGTTGCAGATTGCAGGATAGTTTTTTTCTGAAATTGTATGTTGATTTAGGAACAACTTCAGTCCCCATTATTTTGGAAAATCAAGATCACCCACTGATTCAGCACTGAAAAAAAAAGGAAAATTTCAGCACTGTGATGGAGTGCTAGAGGTGGTTGGTTTGTAAGCCATGATGAAAGTTTTGCTGATAACAACAATTACAAGAAAGGCAACATCAGAATCACTTAGGATTACAATTGTCACACAATTCAATTAGGATTACAATCATCACACAATCAATCATCACACATTACAGAGATAAAATTGCAGCACTATGCTCTTTTTCTGTACAAATAGTCTATGGAAGTATGCTTCATTTTTTGTATCCAGACAGTTACAGTACAGTATAGTACACAGCCTGCCTGTGTACTGAAATAGCTTAAAGGCCATCACATCAGCCATATTTACAAATACCAGCAAAATAACTGTCATATAGTGTGATTTATTTAAAATTTAGAAATAGACCTCTTCTACTTGGTCCAAAATCACAGACTGCTGCCTTCTATGTATGAGTCCAAAGCAGGCATTAAACATAGCCTTTTCCTACAGAAGTGTAAAAAAACACAATGCATTATTCTTTGTAGCTTGCTTTGTAAATTTTTAACAGTGTAGACAACTATTCCCTAACAAACCCTTCCCAAAGGCAGATAACAATATCCTTTCATTAGATGGCAATTTGCTGTCACACTTCATGCTTTTCCTAAAATATACTTTAACCATCATGAGGTCTCTGGTCAAATAGAATTAAAAGAGGCAGAAGATAACTCTCATTTCACTTTCCTCCAAAAAAATGCAGAATTATATAACCCAGGAATGAAAAGAACATCTTCTCCAGTGTTAAAATAGCTATGAAGAAGTACTCAAATGTTACTGCCAGAGAGGCAATTGGAAGGGACTAGACAAGCGTGAACTTTTAACAATGAGCATATATATTAAGGACCTGTCACACTGCCCAACGGATGCAAAACGTTTGTAAAAAGGACACAGTGGACGAGAAAAATGTTCCATCCGTTGTTATCCGCTCTCAAAAGGGGCAAAATTTGCATAACCAGAGCAGATAAGACGGAAAGGAACGGACAGGGGGAGGATGCAGGGCGGATGGAAAACGGATGCAGAGCAGAAGCCTAGCAGATGGAAGCGGATGAGAGCAGATGGCACATCCACTAGGCTTCCGGGGGGGGCTCAGCAAAGCAGACAGGGAATGGAAAGAGCGGATGCTGAGCGGACGCGGAACGGATGAAGCCGATGCACAGCGGATGCACAGCGGATGAAGCGGATGCAGAGCGGAAGCCTAGCAGATGCAGAGCGGAAGCCTAGCAGATGCCTTGCGTTAATTGCGCATGCGGGGGAGATTTATTGCATCAGCCCGGCGGATATAAAGGGAAGCAGCTCGGAAGTAGGTTATCATTCAGAGGAAAGACCTGCTGCCAGACGCATTGAGTGCCTTGCCTGCCTGCCTTGCTGCCTGCCATCCTTCCAGCCTTGCGGCCTGCCTTGCGACCTGCCATCCTGCCAGCCTTGGTGCCTGCCTCCCTGCCAGCCTTACTGCCTGCAAACCTTGGTGCCTGCCTGCCTGCAAGCCTTGCTGCCTGCCTGCCTGCCAGCCTTGCTGCCTGCCAGCCTTGGTGCCTGCCAGCCTTGGTGCCGGCCTGCTTGCCAGCCTCCCTGCCAGCCTCCCTGCCAGCCTCCCTGCCAGCCAGCAACCCCACAAAGGGAAAAAGAGGAAGCCTCAGTCATCTGCTGCCAGCCCTGGCAAGAGGGACAGGGCCACCCTCCTGCCCCCTGGCCCTCACTCTGCTTCTGCTGGGGCTTCTGTAGCACGGGCTCGCTCTTCTGCGGCTGGGGCTTCTGCTGCTTCTGCTTCTGGAGGAGCTGATGATGCTGTTTCTGGCGGTGGTGCTTCTGCTCATGCTTACTCTGCTGATGCTGCTCCTGGCGGTGGTATTTCTGCTGGTGCTTACTCTGCTAAGGCTGCTCCTGGCGGTGGTGCTTCTGCTGGTGCTAACTCTGCTGAAGCTGCTCCTCGTCCTGCTGGTCCTGCTCGTCCTGCTCGTGCTCCTGGACTTGCTCGTGCTGCTCGTGCTCCTGGTCTTGCTCGTCCTGCTCATCCTGCTGGTCCTGCTCGTGCTCCTGGTCCTGCTTGTGCTCCTGGTCCTGCTCGTGCTGCTGCTGCTGCTGATTATTATTATTATTATCCTGCTGGTGATGCTGCTGCTGCTGCTGCTGATGATGATGATGATGATGATCCTGCTACTGCTGCTGGTGGTGGTGGTGTGAAGGAGCAGCCCCTACAAACTGGAAGCCCCTCTGATGAGAAGGAGCAGCCCCTACAAACTGGAAGCCCCCATCTGGTCCTGCCAAAGGGAGGAAGAGGCATATGCAGGAATGGGAGAGGAGGCAATACTCCATTGAGGAGGAAAACGAGGATGAGGTGCTGGAATGGCTGAGAGAGAATGACTATCTGTGACAGAAGGGACACCGGCTGTACAGGGACACCAAAAGGAAGCAGGTTGCTTGGAGAGAGAAGGCAGAGAGTCTGGTCTACACATCGGATGTGCTCCTCGGCTGGTGGAAGCACATGCACAGCTGGTACGGGAAGCTGCACCTCAAGAAATCTGGCCAGGCCACGGTTAAGCTGACGGACAGAGAGACCTATGTCATGGCAAGGTGCAGCTTCCTGGAGGGTGAGATCCACCACCGAGGAGCAGCAGCAGCAGCCCCTCTCACGACCCTCTCTCTCAGGCAGCCTGCTAAGAGCCAGTCCTCTTCCGGCTGAGAGTCAGCTCCTGTCTCCAGGCAGGTTTCTGTGGAGCGTGCCATGGCAGAGAACCCGTGGACAGGTATTTTAACCATGGTGGAGCACATGGAGGACTCCCTGGTGCAGTGGGAGAAAGGAGACGGCACTTCCACTATAGCCCTACCCGCATCCACCCGCAGTTCCATCTCCACAGAAAGGCAGAGAGCCAGACAGGAGGGGCAGAGCCACACTGTCCTGCTGGAGATCAGGGAGACCATCTGGAGCAGCATAGATCTCCTCTCAGCTGGTCCACACCGACTCATCATCCTCCAACCGCAAGCCCTTCCTCACCTATGTTAAGCAGACCCTCATGGACATGGCGGAACCCCAGTGCCAGGTGGTGAAGGACCGGATCACCGAGCTGCTTCACAACCCTCCAGACCCAGAGGAACCTGCTCCCACTCAATCCAGGTCTGCTCCTCCACCCCAGGTGATGTCCCTCCCATTCCAAGGCTTTCAACAGGCCCTCAACTGCCAGGGCTACGGCTACCAGGAGGTCCAGCAGCACAGGCAGCAGCCCTTCCCAGTCCAGGCACAGAGTCACTGGAGGACACTGTTGCCACTGGTTCCACCGATGCCACCATTTCCACCCACACCAATGATGCCGATGACGACAACGATGCCACCCACGCCACAGATGCCACCAACGCCAGTCCTCACCCAGCTGCAGACCAGACAGCCCCACTACACTACTCCTTCCTCCACCCCACAGCCAAGCCCAGCCTCAGTACATCTGTCCCCAGTACTAGGGCTGACACCATATGGCATGGAGGAAGGAGCTCTCAACATCATGGGGCTGAGCCAGCTGTCCGAGAGCTTCCTCAACACACCGTCACCTGTTGTCCTTTCGGGGCCAGGCACCCCAGTGGCGCTTCAGACCAGCACTCCAGCAGCAGCCACCTCCACAGCACCTGGACCCTTCACCCCTGAGACTGGGCACACCTCCGAGTGACCAAGAGGAGTGCCAGAGACTGGGTGGCTACCTGTAGACTTTATTTGGACACTTGACTTGGGTCATTTTTCTTGTACAGCTAGTGATTAATAGTTTATCTTTGCTTCACACACTTGCTTCATTTATTTATGTCAATAAAGTCTTGGAAACTTTTAGAAATGGTTTAAGCCTTTGCATGCTTGTGGGATGGGTAAGGATAGCAGTGGGATGGTCAGGGATACCTTTGGGATGGGTAAGGATAGCAGTGGGATGGGCAGGGAAAACTTTGGGATGGGTAATAGTTGAGGGATAGATAAACCTCCAGTGCAAGCATAGTGGGACTGTATGGTCCACCCTCCCAGGTGCCACACCTATGGCCCTTGATTATCAATACTAATGTAAGCACTGATCCACACATTTGAACATAAACACAACTCTTTATTAAATGCCTTGTTCATTGCAGGGCCACCCAACATACATGGCCCAATCTCATCAGTGTGATGAGACAGGCTGAAGGAAGCATCCATTAAGCATCTATCATCCTGTCTTGCCACTCCACTGCTCCAACTGGGGAGGTCCACCAGTGTTTCAGGAGGTTGTGCTGCTTCTTTCCTTCACGTGAGGCTCTGTTGGGGCCTTGCACATACTCAGTGTCTATCGGGTTTCGCCCTTGCCTCCATTCCCCAGGCTCCATGTCCCCATTGCCTTGCTGGAGGTCCACGAGCCTCTTCTGCAAGACTGGGTAGCAGGTGCACATGAGATTGTGCAGGATGCACCAAGTTTCCACGGTCCTCCTCATGGTCTCTGGGTTATACTGCATGGTGGTGAGAAGTACCTGGAACCTGTTGGCCAGGATGCCAAAGGCGTTCTCCACCACCCGCCTTGCCCTGGACAGCCTGTAGTTGAAGATCCTCTCTTCACGGGTGAGGCATTTGGAGGTGTAGGGCTTCATGAGGTAGGTTGTGAGTAGGGCTCACCACGATGAAGTAGGGCACATTTTGTGTGTCGTTGGGCAGGGGGTCTGGATCTGGGAAGCCCATGATGAGGTTTTGTTCCAGCCCTTCCTTGAGGTCACTGGTGTTGTATACCTGGGCATCTGAACATGACCCGTTGCCTGAAGCATCGATGTACATGAACTTGTAGTCAGCACTGACCATGGTGAAGAGGATGATGCTGAAGAAGCCCTTGTAGTTGTGATAAGTGGACCCCGACTTGGCTGGAGCTTTGCAGGCCACGTGCTTGCCATCTATGGCTCCAACAGTGTGGGGGAAGTTCCACTTCTGATACCACTGCTCTGCAACTTTCTTCCAGTTTTTTTCAGTGGACGGGCACTGGAGGAGCTCCTCCAGGTATTCTTCGATGATGGCCTGCACCACTTCTCTGACCACAATGCTGATGGTGTTGTGTGGCACCCTCCAGCCGTACTGCATGCTCCTGTAGGTGGTCCCTGAGGCCAGGTGGCGCAGAGTGAGTGCCACCTTGAGCCCAGGGTCCAGGCTGGGCCGGAAGTTGGTGCTCTGCTTGGTCAACCTGGGTGTCAGCCGCTGCACAACTTCGTCAAACATGGCTGGAGGCATCCTCATGAAGTTCTGGAATGCACGAGTGTCTTCGTTCCTCAGCTCCACCATCAGCTTGTTGTACAGTCCGTACTCTGTTCTTCTCCCAATCCATCTTCGGACCCAGACGCTTCTTGGCCGCCTCTTATTCTTCCCGTAGTAGAGTTCAGAGAGCCTGCAGATGGTTTCACACTGTTGCAGAAGGATGGTGGCTACCAAAAGGAGTTTGTTACGATCCATGGTGGAGATGACTGGATGCTGTGGAAGAGAAAGAGGCAGATGAAGGCTGCAGAGGTCTGCACAGCAGGGCTGATGGTCTGAAAGTGAGATGCAGGTGAGTTGCTCCCCCTTTTTATAGGCAATATAGGTTTTCCCCTGTGTATCCCTTTGCATCCTCTAGGCATCCTCTAGATATCCTTAATATCCGAGATAGGTCCCCTCTGCGAACGTTTTTTCTGTTTTAAATGCTTTGTTTGTGTGCTCCATCCACTTTCATCCTTTCTCCGTCCATGCTTCTAACGCTGCGCATCTGTTCTGCGTCCGTTCCGCTTCCTCCCTGCATCTGAGCGGATGCGAGTTGCGCGCATGCACAGCGGATGCCTAGCGGATATAGCGGATGTGTAACGGATGCAGAACGGATGTCCCCCGTATGCCTAGAGGATGCAGAACGGATGCATTGGATACATTTTCCGCTCAAAAGTTTTGAGCAGCTCAAAACCCTCTGAGCGGATGAAATGTCAATAGACGCATGCTGGACGGATAGAGAGGAAGCAAAACGGAGGCAGTGAGTAGAGAACGGAAGCAACGTATTAACCAACAGATGGCAAGTGTTTTTCTCCATTTTACATCCTCTTTTCATCCGTTGGTGCAGTGTGACAGGGGCTTTAGCAAGTGAGGTTCTCCACCAAAAGAATCCTCTGCAGTTGGGAAGTTCTAACATGGATTCTGTATTGTGTACGATTCATATGTGTAATTCATAGAGATCATAAAGGCAAAGAAAATAAAATGGCAGAAAACTGGGTCTTATCTTAGCATAATTTTCAGCTGAAGATGAATATCCAGACTGTATTAACAAATGTTTAGCAGCTCCTCTTTCCACTAAAATGTCCAGAAATCTGAAATACTCATAAAATGTATTCAGGAAAAATGGAAAAGCAGTTATCCCTGTTTATTTAGCAGAATATGTGTGATTATAATACACATATTTCAAGGAACAAATTCCCTCACTCTGATTTAATGCTAAATATATGCAAAAATAGAGCTTCAAACATCAAGTGAATCATCTTCTCCCTTTAAAAACTTGAAATTGTGCCCTGAGCCTCAGATTAAAATCGCCCCTAGGGAGCTTTCAGGGTTTTTGTATTTGGGTAAGTCTCTGTGTGTGTTTACATGCCATTGCTTCGCCGAGCAGCAGTTTTATTAACTACAGTACAAAAACCTTGCCTCTATTAGCACTTGTATAAAGAACAGATACTCATAAACCATAAATTAGCCAATAGCAATTTAAAAGGATAATGCATCTCAATGTGAGATGAACTAGACAATTTGATATATTTAAGGATCAAAGGGACATCTTGAAGCCCTTATCTGCTCCTTTCATGACTCTTCTGTTCTTTGTCAAAAAATTTTGTCCTTGCAAGTTTTGTTTCAACCAACTATCCAAGATTAAACAAAGAGTTAAGATGTAAAGGTGAGGTCGCATCGGCCGACGGATGCAAAACGTATGTAAAAAGGACACAACGGACGAGCAAATTTTCCATCCGTTGTTATCTGCTCTCAAAAGTGCCCCAAATTAGCATAAACAGAGCAGACAACAACGGAAAGGAATGGACAGGGGGGAGGATGTACCAAGGATGTTAAGCGGATGCTCAATGGAAGCCTAGCGGATGGAAGCGGATGGAAGCGGATGACACATCCGCAGGGCTTCTGGGAGAGAACAGCAAAGCAGATGCGCAGTAGAAGGAGCGGATGCAGAGCGGATGCCGAGCGGATGACGCGGATGCATCATGGATGCCTAGCGGAAGCCTAGTGGATGCAAAGCATTCACTGCGCATGCAGGGAGGATGCATTGCATCAGCCCCGCAGATATAAAGGGAAGCAGCTCGCAAGCAGGTCACCATTCAGAGGAAAGACCTGCTGCCAGACACATCTTCAGCCAACAACCATGGGGAAGAAGAGGAAGCCTGTGCCTACTCGTGCCAGCCCTGGCAAGAAGGACAGGACCACCATCCCACCCCCTGGCACTGACTCTGCTTCTGCTGGGGCTTCTGCTGCTGGGGCTGACTCTGCTGGTGCTGCTTCTGGTGCTGGTGCTCCTGCTGGTGCTGCTCCTGGTGCTAGTGCTTCTGCTGGTGCTGACTCTGCTGGTGCTGCTCCTGGTGCTGCTCCTGGTGCTGGTGCTTCTGCTGGTGCTGACTCTGCTGGTGCTGCTCCTGGTCCTGCTGGAGCTGCTGGTGCTGCTGGAGCTGCTGGTGCTGCTGGAGCTGCTGGTGCTGTTGGTGCTGCTGCTGCTGCTGCTAGTGGTGGTGGTGGTGTGGTGGACCAGCCCCTAGAACCTCAAATCCCTATTAATGAGGGCCCAGAAGGCCCTGCCAGAGGAGGAAGAGACATTCGCGAGAAAAGGGTGAGAGAAGACAGTACTCCATTACAGAGGAACATGAAGATGAGGTTCTCGAATGGCTGAGGGAGAACAAGTACCTCTGGAGGGAGGGACACAGGCTCTATCGAGACACCAAGAGGAAGCAAGAGGCTTGGAGAGAGAAGGCGGAGAGCCTGGGCTACACTTTGGATGACCTCCTGGGGTGGTGGAAGCACATGCACACCTTGTACGGGAAGCTGCACCTGAAGAAGTCTGACCAGGCCGCAGTCAAGCTCACTGACCGGGAGACCTACGTGATGGCCAAGTGCAGCTTCTTGGAGGGTGAGATCCGCCACTGAGGAGCAGCCCCTCTGTCAACCCTCCCTCTCAAGCAGCCCACAGAGAGCCAGTCCTCTTCTGGCCAAGAGTCAGCTCCTGTGTCCAGGCAGGTATCTTTGGAGCGCCCCACGATGGAGACCCCCCCCCCAACAGCTACACTCCCCATGGCGGAGCATATGGAGGACCCCCTGATACAGTTGGAGCAAGAAGAAGCCGCTGCCACCAGAGACCAACCCAACCCACACCCAGATCCACCTCCACAGAAAGCAGGCAGAGAACCAGACCGGAGGGAAAGAGCCACACTGTCCTCTTAGAGATCAGGGAAACCATCAAGAGCAGCATAGATCTCCTCTCTTAGCTGGTACAGTCCGATATACCATCCTCTAACAGAAAGCCCTTCCTCACCTACGTGAACCAGACCCTCATGGAAATGCCCGAATCCCAGTACCAGGTGATCAAGGAGAGGATCACAGGTCTTCTGCACCACCCTCCAGGACCAGCTGAACCTGCTCTGACCCTCTCCAGGTCTGCTCCTCCACCCCAGGTGATGTCACAGCCCTTCCAAGGCTTTCCACAGCCCCTCACCTACCAAGGCTACGGCTACCAGGAGTTCCAGCAGCACAGGCAGCCCCTCCCAGTCCAGGCACAGGTACATCGCACACCACAGGTGCCACCGATGCCACCGATACCACCAATGCCAGCGATGCCATCGATGTCACCGACACCACAGATGCCACCGACGCCTCACCTCGCTCACCTGCAGACCAGACAGCCCCACTACACTCCTCTTTCCTCCACCCCATAGCCAAGTCCGGCCTCAGAACATCTGTCATCGGTCTTGGGACTGACACCCCATGTCATGGAGGAAGGGCCTCTCAACATCACGGGATTGAGCTAGCTTTCTGAGAGCTTCCTCCACACACCATCCCATGTTGTCCTCTCGGGGCCAGGCACCCCAATGGTGCCTCAGACCAGCACTCCAGCCACTGCCACCTCCACAGCCCCTGGACCCTTCACACCTGAGACCATGGGCACGCCTCAGAGTGACTGAGAAGACTGCCAGAGACTGGGTTGACTTTATCTTTGCTTGGGACACTTTACTTGGGTAATTTTGTTTTTACAGTTTGTTATTAAGAAAGGTTATCTTTGCTTCACACACTTGGTTCAGTTCTTTTAGTATATAAAGTCTTGGTGGAAATTTTTAGAAATGGTTTAAGCCTTTGCATGCTTGTGGGATGTGTAAGGATAGCAGTGGGACGGACAGGGATATCTGTGGGATGGGTAATAGCTGTGGGATGGGTAAGGATAGCAGTGGGATGGGCAGAGATACCTGTGGGATGGGTAATAGCTGTGGGATGGGTCAGGATAGCAGAGGGATAGATAAGCCTCCAGTGCAAGCACAGTGGGACTGTATGGTCCACCCTCCCAGGGGCCACACCTATGGCCCTTTATTATCAATAACAATTTAATCATTCATCAACACATTTCAACATAAACACAAAGGCAATCTCCACCACCCGTCTTGCCCTGGACAGCCTGTAGTTGAAGATCCTCTCTTCACGGTGAGGCATCTGGAAGTGTAGGGCTTCATGAGGTAGGTTCTGAAGGAGAAGATGTCATCCCCCACGATGAAGTAGGGCACATCTTGTGTGTTGTTGAGCAGGGGGTCTGGATCTGGGAAGCCCATGATGAGGTTGCGTTCCAGCCCTCCTTGAGGTGACTGGCATTGTATACCTGGGCATCTGAAGATGACCCGTTGCCTGAAGCATGGATGTACATGAACTTGTAGTCAGCATCGACCATGGCGAAGAGGATGATGCTGAAGAAACCCTTGTAGTTGTGATAAGTGGACCCTGACTTGGCTGGAACTTTGCAGGCCATGTGCTTCCCATCTATGGCTCCAACGTTGTGGGGGAAGTTCCACTTCTGATACCAATGTTCTTCAACTTTCTTCCAGTTTTCTTCAGTGGAGGGGCACTGGAGGAGCTCCTCCAGGTATTCTTCAATGATGGACTGCACCACTTCTCTGACCACAATGCTGATGGTGTTGTGTGGCACCCTCCAGGGGTACTGCATGCTCCTGTACGTGGTCTTTAAGGCCAGGTGGCACAGAGTCAGTGCCACCTTCATCCCAGGTTCCATGCTGGGCTGGAAGTTGGTGTTTGCCTTGGTCAACCTGGGTCTAGCCACTCCACAACTTCGTCAAACATGGCTGGTGGCATCCTCATGAAATGCTGGAATGCACAAGGGTCTTCATTCTTCAGCTCCACCATCAGCTTGTCAATCAGTCCATACTCGGCTCTTCTCGCGATCCATCTTTGGACCCACACACTTCTTGGTGGCCTCCTTTTCCTTGCATAGAACAGGTGAAAGAGCCTATAGAGGGCTTCACACTGTTGTAGAATGATGGCGGCTACCAAAAGGAGTGTGCGACGATCCATGGTGGAGATGACTGTATGCTGTGGAAGAGCAAGAGCAAGATGAAGGCTGAAGAGGTCTGCACACCAGGGCTGCTGGACTGAAAGTGAGATCTAGGTGATTTCCTCCCCCTTTTTATAGGAAATATAGGTTTTCTGCTAGGTGTCCTTCCTCATCCTCTAGACTTCCTCCAGACATCCTAAATATCTGAGATACGTCCCCTATATGAACATTTTTTCCATTTTAATGCTTTATATGCGAGCTTCATCCGCTTACATCCTTTCAATGTCCGTGCTACTAATGCTGCGCGGATGTTCCACGTCCGTTTCGCTTCCTCCATCTTTCTGTTTTCCGCTGGAGTGGATGCGAGTTGCGCGGATGCGCAGCAGATGCCGAGCGGATACAGCGGACATGTAACGGATGTTGAACATTTGTTCCCCGTTTGTGTCTCAGATGTAGAACGGACGCTGCAGAAAGTTCATCCGCTCAAAAAGTTTTGTGCAGCTCAAAACTTTTTGAACGGATGAAATCTCAGTAGACGGATGCTGGATGGATAGAACATATGAATCATGCACACAGTGAGTACAGAATGGATGTATCGCGTTAACCAACGGATGGCAAGTGTTTTTCTCCATTTTACATCCTCTTTCCATCCATTGGTGCAGTGTGACATGGGCTTAAAATCATATCCCCTGTTAAAATAAAGTTCTTCACTAATAAAATATGATTTTGCACAAGGGATAAGTAAACTGTTTTATTTTCAGGCACTCACCTACTTTCCATCATTCATGCTTATTCATAATTGTTGTCAATATACCATTCCCTGACAGCTGTTAAAACTGATCAATTGTTTCTATGGTATTTCTAATAAAAATGTGACCTCATGTGCAAAAAGTACTTTTTAAGCTATATGACTTGCAGAATAGATATAATGTAAATCACCATCTCCCACCTATGTCTTCCAGTTTTTTAGACTATAATTCCCATCATCCCCTCCTAGTACATACTGAACAGCTGAGTTAGACTATAATTCCAGGTGTTGATAACATAAAGGTATCAAATTATCCTTACACTGTCATACGGAAAATATATAAATATACATCCTTTGGGGATAGAAAGTCTTTGAAACTATACTTTGCATTCATAAAAGACTGTGGAGTTCTAAGATAACTTTTTTCTCATTATCATAGAATATGGGACTGCAGAACACTTTGTTCTCTGTTGGTTGGGGATTTTGACATGTGAAAATCCTGGTGGGTAATCCTAGTCTAACCTCCCTTGATATCCAGAGTGGACTCTCCATCAATGTTCACATCAAAGAAGTAGAAGCAGACTTGGCAAGGAGTTTCCAGTTGTAGCCATATCATAAATACCAGCACTCTGAATTAAGCCATAACACTACTAACTGTGTTAAAAATTTTCAAAGAAAGTCCTGACATTAGTGGACATTCCTTTAAAATATATCTTTGAGACTGCACTCTCTCACTTTATTTGATAATTTGATCGTATTTGCATTTAAATAAAGAAATAAATATGCTATGCCCATATCATACAATTCCCTAACACTGGTGGAATATTTCTTTTCCTTGACCAAAACAAGATGAACAAGTTACCAGAACATGTTATCTATTGGAGATGAATTAAACTAATTATGAAAAAAAATTAAGATCTCTCTATGAGAGCCTGACAGGAAGAACTGTACGATTTTCTCTGTAATTAATGATTGCATGAACTCATGAACTCATCTTCATTTAGAAGACTTTCACTGGCATAAGATGAGGGATGATAATCGCCTCTTTATCTAATAATTTCACAGTTCTTTAAACTCACATTTGACCATACATTTTAGAAAGCCTTTATTTATATATTTAAGAAAAAGGGATCTTGCAAAGATCTTTGAAGGAAATAGACAACCAGAACAAAACATCTTAATTTACTGGGCAATCTGAACCAGGCGAACATGTAAACCAGTTCTTATAATACATTGGGGGGCTAGGACCCAATTAACTGAAGCTGGGGCAATCAGAGGGAGGTGCTGAGTGAGCGAACCCTGCATTCAAGAACATGAAAGGAAAATGTTTCCAGTAGGAATAGTTCTTCTAATTTCTTCAAAGGCAGATGGGTGAATTTCTGCTCAAACTTTCCTACTTCTTTCTTCTGAATCCCCTTGTCCCCATCTCCAAATCCACCGGGGGCAAGTCTTCAATTCTTGAAATCAGATTTAGAGGATGCTCCTAGTCATCTTTCTCACAACTGTAATCACTCCAATGGGAGAAATTCACAAGACACCACCTTTTTCTTTTAAAAAACATGGTGTCTGATGGTAAAAGTTACATCCCATACACATATAAACTATATTGACCACCAAACCTATAAGACGCCTCGCCCATATGTTTAAATTTCTTGAAATGCCTTTCTAAAAAAACATTCACAGCAAGCTGAAATCCCTGAATGGCAACAGACAGTAAACCTAGTCAAGATCTGTGAGCCAGTAAATCAAATTGTTTTTATTCATTGGCCATATATCAAAAATAGTATGACTAGTATACTGCACTTTCTTCTTTCTTTCTTCCTTCCTTCCTGCCTGCCTACCTGCCTTTCCTGCTCCTCCTCTTCTTCCTCCCTCTCCTTCTCCTCCTCTTCCTCCTCCATGACTAGTTCTCAGAGATTGCCGAGACAAAGTTTAGGCAGTTTTGTTGGTGAGGGATTTTTTTTTTTAGAACTGGTTTGCCATTGCCTTCTTTTCGTGACGTTCTAGGTCACCCAGCTGGCTTTGTGACTAAGGTGGAACTAGAATTCATGGATTTCTATCCTGATGCCTTAACCACTATACCAGACTGGCTCTGACTGACCTAACAAGAAGGAGTAAATAATATAAATGAGTTTGTCTAACACATTCCAATGTCACACTGGGTCTGTCTTTTTCTTTATTTGGCCTTAGGTTTTCTTTGCCTTGTAGTGTACTGGGCCAAAAGTATAAAAGTATGCTTGATTTTGGTTTTGCTCATGGCTGGCTATTCAGCAAAGGTCAAACTTTTCAGGGTCCATTTTATACTGTATTACTGTTTGCAGAATTCTGTTTTAATGTTGTGTTTTTGGAGGATCTTGGTGATTTTGTCTGCAGTGCCTTTTATATATAGGAGGAGGGCTTTGCCATTCTCTTGTTCTGTACCTTGGATTTTGGTTGGGGTTTCTTTTTGGATCAGGGGGGTCATCTTCTTTCTTTGGAATCCATTGGCTGTTAGTACGTTAGTAAGAGTATGTAATTCGGTTTTTAGGTGTTGTTTGTCAGCTAAGAATTTTGTTCTGGAGATGAGTGTCTCAGCTACGGAATTGATCTGTGCTGGGTGGTGGTGTGAGCCGAGATACTCATCTCCAGAACATGTTTTTTTTAAATGACCATCAGAGCATTAGTATTTCCTACATTATTATTAACATGCTCTGATACTAAGGAATTCTATTCCCCTTCCCCACCTGAAAATAAATTTGTTCCAAATGCAAAACACAAGCAGAGGAGAGGAGTTTCTGTTTCAGTTTTAAGCCCATGTCACACTGTACCAACGGAAGGAAAGAGGATGTAAAACGGAGAGAAACACTTGCCATCTGTTGGTTAACACAATGCATCCATTCTGTACTCACTGCGTCCGTTTTTCTTCCTCTCTATCCGCCCAGCATCCGTCAACTGAGGTTCCATCCACTCAAAAAGTTTTGAGCTGCTCAAAACTTTTTGAGCGGAAAATGTATCCAACGCATCCGTTCTGCATCCACTACGCATACGGGGAACATCAATTCTGCATCCGTCGTCATCTGTTACACGTCCGCTACATCCGCTAGGCATCCGTTGCACATCCGCACAACTCAAATCCGCTCTAGCGGAAAGCGGACATAGGGAGGAAGCGAAACAGATGCGGAACGGACATGCAGCGTTAGTAGCACGGACGGAGAAAGGATGAAAGCGGATACAGCTCGCAAAGAAAGCATTTCAAACGGAAAAAACATTTGCAGAGGGGACCTATCTCGGATATTAAGGATGTCTAGAGGATGTCTAGAGGATGCAAAAGGACACATAGTGGAAAACCTATATTGCCTATAAAAAGGGGGAGCAACTCACCTGGATCTCACTTTCAAACCAGCAACCCTAGTGTGCAGACCTCTGCAGCCTTCATCTAGCTCTTGCTCTTCCACAGCATCCAGTCATCTCCACCATGGATCGTAACACACTCCTTTTGGTAGCCACCATCATTCTGCAACAGTGCGAAGCCATCTACAGGCTCTTTTAACTGTTCTACAGAAAGAAAAGGAGGTGGCCAAGAAGTGTCTGGGTCCGAAGATGGATCGGGAGAAGAGCAGAATACGGACTGTACAACAAGCTGATGGTGGAGCTGAGGAACGAAGACCCTCATGCATTCCAGAACTTCATGAGGATGCCTCCAGCCATGTTTGATGAAGTTGTGGAGCGGCTGAGACCCAGGTTGACCAAGCAGAGCACCAACGTCTGGCCCAGCATGGACCCTGGGCTCAAGGTGGCACTGACTCTGCACCACCTGGCCTCCGGGACCACCTACAGGAGCATGCAGTACGGCTGGAGGGTGCCACACAACACCATCAGCATTGTGGTCAGAGAAGTGGTGCAGGCCATCATCGAAGAATACCTGGAGGAGTTCCTCCAGTGCCCCTCCACTGAAGAAAACTGGAAGAAAGTTGCAGAGCAGTGGTATCAGAAGTGGAACTTCCCCCACACCGTTGGAGCCATTGATGGGAAGCACGTGGCCTGCAAAGCTCCAGCCAAGTCGGGGTCCACTTATTTCAACTACAAGGGCTTCTTCAGCATCATCCTCTTCGCCATGGTCGATGCTGACTACAAGTTCATGTACATCGATGCTTCAGGCAACGGGTCATCTTCAGATGCCCAGGTATACAATGACAGTCACCTCAAGGAGGGGCTGGAACGCAACCTCATCATGGGCTTCCCAGATCCAGACCCCCTGCCCAACGACACACAAGATGTGCCCTACTTCATCATGGGTGATGACTCCTTCTCCCTCAGAACCTACCTCATGAAGCCCTACACCTCACCCGTGAAGAGAGGATCTTCAACTACAGGCTGTCCAGGGCAAGGCGGGTGGTGGAGAATGCCTTTGGCATCCTGGCCAACAGGTTCCAGGTACTTCTCACCACCATGCAGCATCGCCCAGAGACCGTGAGGAGGATGGTGGAAGCTTGCTGCATCCTGCACAATCTCATGCGCACCCGCTACCCAGTCTTGCAGAACAGGCTCTTGGACCTCCAACAAGGCAATGGAGACATGGAGCCTGGGGAATGGAGGCAAGGGCGAAACCTGATAGACACTGAGGATGTGCAAGGCCCCAACAGAGCCTCATGTGAAGGGAAGAAGCAGCGCAACCTCCTGAAACACTGGTGCAACTCCCCAGCTGGAGCGGTGGAGTGGCAAGACAGGATGATAGATGCTTAATGGATGCTTCCTTCAGCCTGTCTCATCACACTGATGAGATTGGGCCATGTATGTTGGGTGGGCCTACAGTGAACAGGGCATTTAATAAAGAGTTGTGTTTATGCTCAAATGTGTGGATCAATGCTTACATTGTTATTGTTAATGAAGGGCCATAGGTGTGGCACCTGGGAGGGTGGACCATACACTCCCACTATTCTTGCACTGGAGGCTTATCTATCCCACAGCTATTACCCATCCAAAAGGTATCCCTCCCCATCCCACAGGTATCTTAACCCATCCCAAAGGTATCCCTGCCCATCCCAAAGCTATCCTTACCCACCCCAAAGGTATCCCTGCCCATCCCACTGCTATCCTTACCCATCCCAAACGTATCCCTGCCCATCCCACTGCTATCTTAACCCATCCCACAAGCATGCAAAGGCTTAAACCATTTCTAAAAGTTTCCACCAAGACTTTATTGAAAAAAATAAATGAAGCAAGTGTGTGAAGCAAAGATAATCTTTATTAATAACAAGCTATAAAAGAAAAATGACCCAAGTCAAGTGTCCAAATAAAGTCCAGAGGTAGCCACCCAGTCTCTGGCATTCCTCTTGGTCACTCGGAGGTGTGCCCAGTCTCAGGGGTGAAGGGTCCAGGTGCTGTGGAGGTGGCTGCTGCTGGAGTGCTGGTCTGAAGCGCCACTGGGGTGCCTGGCCCCGAGAGGACAACAGGGGACGGTGTGTTGAGGAAGCTCTCAGACAGCTGGCTCAGCCCCGTGATGTTGAGAACCCCTTCCTCCATGCCATGTGGTGTCATCCCCAGTACCGATGACAGATGTACTGAGGCCGGGCTTGGCTGTGGGGTGGAGGAAGGAGCAGTGTAGTGGGGCTGTCTGGTCTGCAGCTGGGTGAGGGCTGGCGTCGGTGGCATCGGTGGTGTGGGTGGCATCAGTGGCGTCGGTGGCAGCAGTGGCATCGGTGGCATCGGTGGCATCAGTGGCATCAGTGGAGATGGTGGCAACGGTGGCGTCCGATGGACCTGTGCCTGGACTGGGAAGGGCTGCTGCCTGTGCTGCTGGACCTCCTGGTAGCCGTAGCCCTGGTAGGTGAGGGCCTGTGGAAAGCCTTGGAATGGGAGTGACATCACCTGGGTGGAGGAGCAGACCTGGACTCGGTGGGAGCAGGTTCATCTGGATCTAGAGGGTTGTGAAGCAGATCGGTGATCCTGTCCTTCACCACCTGGTACTGGGGTCCGCCATGTCCATGAGGGTCTGGTTCACATAGGTGAGGAAGGGCTTGCAGTTGGAGGATGAGGAGTCAGTGTGTACCAGCTGAGAGAGGAGATCTACACTGCTTCTGATGGTGTCTCTTATCTCCAGCAGGACAGTGTGGCTCTGGCCCTCCGGTCTGGCTCTCTGCCTTTCTGTGGAGATGGAGCTGGGGGTGGATGCAGGTTGGACTGTAGTGGAAGTGCTGTCTCCTTTCTCCCACTGGGTCAGAGGGTCCTCCATGCACTCCGCCATGGGTAGTACAGCTGCCGGGGGGGGTCTCTGTCGTGGCACGCTCCACAGACATCTGCCTGGAGACAGGAGCTGATTCTCGGCTGGAAGTGGACTGGCTCTCAACAGGCTGCCTGAGAGAGAGGGTTGTGAGAGGGGCTGCTCCTCAGTGGCAGATCTCACCCTCCAGGAAGCTGCACTTGGCCATGACGTAGTTCTCTCTGTCCGTCAGCTTGACCGTGGCCTGGCCAGATTTCTTGAGGTGCAGCTTCCTGTACCATGTGTGCATGTGCTTCCACCAGCCGAGGGGGACCTCCCAAGTGTAGCCCAGGCTCTCCGCCTTCTCTCTCCAAGCAGCCTGCTTCCTTTTGGTGTCCCTATAGAGCCTGTGTCCCTTCCGCCATAGATACTCATTCTCTCTCAGCCACTCCAGCACCTCATCCTCATGTTCCTCCTCGATGTTGTATTGCCTCCTCTCCCATTCTCGTGTCTGCCTCTTCCTCCCTTTGGGAGGACCACATGGGCCCTCATCAGAGGGGCTTCCAGTTTTTAGGGGCTGCTCCTTCACACCAGCAGCAGCAGAGTAAGCACCAGCAGGGCCAGCAGCACCAGCAGGACCAGCAGGACCAGCAGGACCAGGAGCACAAGCAGGACCAGGAGCACCAGCAGGACCAGGAGCACCAGCAGGATCAGCAGGACCAGGAGCAGCGCCAGCAGAATAAGCACCAGCAGAAGCACCGCCAGAAGCAGCTTCATCAGAGCCAGCACCAGCAGAAGCACCACCACCAGAAGCAGCATCAGCAGAGTAAGCACCAGCAGAAGCACCACCGCCAGAAGCAGCTTCAGCAGAGTAAGCACCAGCAGAAGCACCACCACCAGAAGCAGCATCATCAGCTCCTCCAGAAGCAGAAGCAGCAGAAGCCCCAGCCGCAGAAGAGCGAGCCCATGCTGCCGAAGCCCCAGCAGAAGCAGAGTGAGGGCCAGGTGGTGGGAGGGTGGCCCTGTCCCTCTTGCCAGGGCTGGCAGCAGATGGCTGAGGCTTTCTCTTCTTCCCCATGGTTGTGGGGTTGCTGGCTGGCAGGCAGGCTGGCAGGCAGGCAGGTAGGCAGGCTTGCAGGCAGGCTGGCAGGCAGGCTGGCAGGCAGGCAGGCAGGCAGGCGATGTGTCTGGAAGCAGGTCTTTCCTCTGAATGTTGACCTGCTTGGTAGCTGTTTCCCTTTATATCCGCGGGGCTGACGCAATGCATCCTCCCCGCATGCGCAGTTAACGCTAGGCATCCACTAGGCATCCGCTAGGCTTCCGCTAGGCATCCGCTCGGCATCCACTGTGCATCCGCTTTATCCGCTCGGCATCCGCTGTGCATCCGCTTCATCTGCTTGGCGTCCGCTCTGCATCCGCTCTTTCCGTTCCGCGTCCGCATTGCTGCGGTCCCCCGGAAGCCTTGCGGATGTGCCATCCGCTCCCATCCGCTAGGCTTCTGTGGAGCATCTGCTTTCCATCCGCCCTACGTCCTCCCCCCGTCCGTTCCTTTCCGTGTTGTTCGCTCTGGTAACACAAATTTTTGCCCCTTTTGAGAGCGGATAACAATGGATGGAACATTTTTCTCATCCGTTGTGTCCTTTTTACAAACATTTTGCATCCGTCGGCCAGTGTGAGAGGGCCTTTAGTTTCACAGCAGCAACCAGTTTTAGTACAGAACAGTTGAGCTTAACCAAACCCAGGCTCCTTGTTGTCTCCTTCTTGCTCACACAGCAAATACTGTTTCAGTTTCCATGTTTTAGTTTCCAAACAGCCGTCAATTCTCTCACATTCTGACAGGATGCTAGCCAGATGAATAGCAATGGATGCTGGTAGGCAGAGGCACACATTTTTCCCCTTATTTTCCTCTCTCCCAAAACTAAGCCCAATCACACAGTTTCATAGTGAAGCACAGGTATAGAACTAATATAATTATGTTGTATCTTGAAAGAATTTGGTTGGTTCAAGTGAGGTACGTTTTGGCCACCACAGGGGCTGTGTTACAGCCTACATCATATGAAAAATTGCAAGAAGTTTTCCTTAACAAGAAAGTGACTCCCAATGAATTTGGCACAACTTCTAAATAAAAATTTTAGGGGCACATGGTTAATATTTCAGTGCTATAATATGCTCATGTTGGACATCAGTCTTTACTTTTACTGTATTTAGCTAATTAAGAGAAAGGAAAATAAATGAGAATGCTTTATTCATTTGTTATAGAGCTGTTCTTTAAAAAAAAACAACAGCATGTGCCTGTATCAGAGGCAATGAGAACAAATTTAGCCATTTAAAATGCCATTTAGTTCACTTATCCCCTATTTTTAGGCATCATTTCTCATATAAATGAGAACCTAAAAGACTCAGAGAATGTTAATGACCCTCAGCACAGTAGTAATGGAATGCATTTTCCCATTTCTCTGTGCAAAAGAATATGCCAGCCTTATGGGAGGCTGAAAGAGCTGAACAAATAAAAAGTAATGAAGAAAGGGTCCTGATCTAGAAGCAATGTGCCACTATGGAAGAATAAAAAGAATTAATTAACCCTCAGTTGCCAGAACTATGAACCCCCTTAAGGTGTTCTATCAAATAAAGTGAATCAAGAAGATAGTGTACAAGGCAGAAAATGTCTTGATATGAGATCATGTGAAAAGTAAATCTCTTTGGAGACTGACATATGTTCCTCTTCCCAGATTTTTGTATAGTTCGAAACCCCTCAGTTTCTGTTCAATAAGAAAGAAAGAAAGAAAGAAAGAAAGAAAGAAAGAAAGAAAGAAAG
>BLBF01000003.1:81523217-81559346 GCA_015471245.1 Laticauda colubrina | reverse complement strand
CCCCCCCCCCATTTTTTTGCCTCCTGGGCCTCAAGGAAGCCTCCTGGGGGGAGGCATTTTTGCCTCCCTGGAGCCCAGGAAGGCAAAAAATGGAGCCGGGGAGGCACACAGCACCCGCCATGCTCCATTTTTGGGCCTCTGGGCCTCAGGGAAGCCTCTCGGAGGAGCAGTTTTACTCACAGAAGGCTTCCCTGGGGCCCAGGAAGGCAAAAAATTGAATGTGAGGGGGCGCGTCTCCCCCCCCCACTCCTCCCTACACCCCTTTTTGCCTCTTGGGCCTCAGGGAAGCCTCCTGGGTGAAGCAGTAAGACAGTGAGGGGGATCTCGGCACAGCTGATCATTGGAAGGGGAAAAAAAGAAATACCTTGAGACTGGGTGGGGGAGAATGCAGTCAATGTAAATCGCTTCAAACTTGATTGCAGAAAGTACGACTTCAGCAGCAGAGTGGTCAATGCCTGGAATGCACTACCTGACTCTGTTGTTACATCCTCTAATCCCCACTCCTTTAACCTCAAACTATCCATTATTGACCTCACCCCATTCCTAAGAGGTCTATAAGGGGCATGCATAAGTGCACCATCATGCCTACTGTCCCTGTCCTATTGTCCCCATTTATTCTTACCTATTTCCTGTATTCTTACTCATGTTTATACTTATATCTATTATCTTGTAAGCGATTGACAAATCAAATATTTTTTTTTTAAAAAAAACATCTATGATGTTGCACATGCACAATAAGAACTGACTAGGAGGGGAGTTCTATTCTATCCCTGAGTATAAAAAGAAAGAAATATCTTGCTGAACTCTAAATTATAAAATTCCATTTTATGCAATACTGCAGAAAAAAGTGGACATTGAAAAATTATCTGACTGGGAGCTTAGCAAGATAAAGCTATAAATCTTCCTGGCAGTTATTCACTTTTATTGTGAGGTGGTGCTTATGGGAGCTGCTGTTAACTAACAGATGTTGGAGTTTGGCATGGTAGCTCTGAGATTCCTAAGTCCATTGATGTGCTGTGATTCTACAGCACTCAGACTCTGGTGTAGCAAAAAGTATGAGATTTAAAAACATTGCCAAAGTCAATTGAGGACTCAGTCAAGAATTTAAGAGATGGGTCCCAGTCGCTCAAGAAGAGACATTGTCAAGAATTACTTGTAGGATTTATAGTGGACTGAAACAGCAGGGATTGCACTGCTGTAGAAATCAGAGGCCAGATGGTGAATTCTGTCCAGCATGATCATTCCAGATAAAGAAGAGATTGCAAGATTACCCACTTGAACTCCACACAGCTGTTTCTCATGAGTCAACTGCACAAGCTGAGATTTTCATGGTCACCTCTTAGATAAGTTAGATTATAGAAAGAAGGGCTATGTTGTAACTTTAGAGCTAGAGGTAACTTTATAATTGAACTCATAACTTCTGTACAGAAGATCAGATACCACTTCTTTGTATCTTTTTGCACTGTTTTCCATTTTTCTTTTATTTTCTCTCCATTTTTGCATTTCTAGCTTTTAGCTTTCTGTTTCCCTTCTTCTTTTCTCTTCTTTATATTAGTTTGCATCAGTTTTTATCTTCCTTTTCTAAACTTTTAATACATTAAAAGAAAAATAAAAGAAATTAATTAATTCAAAGACCTTCACTTCACCAAAATCTAGCAGGTGATTTTTTTTTTCCCCACCTAAAATTTTATGAAGCAGGAAATTAGAATATCTTCCATGTTCCTCCATTAAGCTGAACATTTTTTTAATGTTAAAAGAAAACAGTTTTGGTCATGCTGTACCTTTGGTTTGCTTATCCAGGCCCCATGAAAAATCAGTATTTTTCAAAGAAGATGCTGTTCATATGTAGTTCTAAACACATCCATCATAACAAATGAGCACAGTTCCAAACTATAATATTTAAATTCACTAAAGGAATTAAATATAGGGTTCAAACCTAAAACATCTGAAATAACTTATCTTAAAACTAAATCTGTTACAGAATTCAATTTAAATTGGGAACCTAAACTACAATTTAGTATGCGGATCTATAACAATAAAACAAATCAAAACCCAAAATGGGGGTTTTATGGGAGAATTAGTTTGGTACAGGGCTGGGATTCTACCAGTTCCGACTGGTTCTATAGAACCAGTTGTTATGATTCTGCACAGTTCAGAGAACTGACAGATTGTGTCCTTGGCTGGCCCTGCCCCTCTCCACCCACCCCTCCCCTCACACCCAGTCAGTCCTTATTGTGCATGCACAACACCACATGCTTGCCCGATATTGCTGGCTGCATTCTCCCCTGCCCAGTTTCAAGATATTTCTTTTTTTCCCTTCCAACGATCAGCTGTTCCAATGATCATCTGTGCCAGGATCCCCCTCACTGTCTTACTGCTTCACCCAGGAGGCTTCCCTGAGGCCCAGGAGGCAAAAAGGGGCATGGTGGGAGCGGAAGTGGGGAGGAGCAGTGCCGCCCTCCCATGATCCATTTTTTTTGTCTTCCTGGGCCCCATGGAAGACTTCTGGGAGCAAACTCCCCCAAAATGGAGGGCCAAAAATAGAGCCACCCCCCAGGTGCTGTTTTTTGTCTTTCTGGGCCCCAGGGAAGCCTCCTAGGAGCAAAAATGTCCTCTGGGAGGCTTCCCTGGGGCCCAGGAGGCCCAAAAACTGGGGAGAAGGATAGGACATTGGGCACACATGGGGGAAACATAGGGAAAGGGATAATCCTGCGGCACTTATTGCGGGGAGGAGAAAACACAATATATGTACCAAATGACTTTTGTGCAACTGTATTAACATGCTGCCATGACATTAAACTAGCAGGTCATTATGGATTCTTAAAAACATTACACTTAGCAAAAAGGCAATTTTGGTGGCCATCCATGGGGACCGATATTGAAGCATATGTAAAATCATGTCCTATATTTAAGGTGAATAAAATGAAAATCGAGAAACCAACGGGATTGCTACAAAAGTTATCGGAGCCAACAAAACCAGGGCATGACATTGGAATGGGTTTTATAGTTGAACTACCTGATAACCATGGATACAATGTCATATAGACAGTAATTGACTTTTTCTCCAAAGAGGCTCATTTTATTCCTTGTAAAGGATTACCATCAGCCAGAAAGTTAGCAACTCTATTTGTGAAGCACATTTATTGACTACATGGAGATCCTCATCGAATCATATCAGATAGAGGAGTGCAGTTCACTGCCAAATTCTGGCGCAAATTTATACATCTAATTGGATCTGATCAAAGGCTAAGTACGGTTTACCACCCATGTACAAAGGGAGCAGCTGAAAGAACTAATGCAGCCATTGAACAGTATTTAAGATGTTATGCCACATACCAACAGAACGATTGCATAAAATAACACGGTGCACAGCAGTACTGGGTACTCACCATTCCACATAATACACGGAACTGACTTTGTCCCAATACTTGAATGGCCACACGAAATAGAAGAATCTACTACTTTTAGCACGTGGATGAATAATATACAGAATAAATGGAAAGCAGTACAAACAGCATTAATAAAAGCATAAGAAGCATATAAGAAGCAAGCAGATAAAAAGAGGTCCCAGCCCATTCCTTTCGAAGCTGGAGACTGGGTGTATCTGTCAACTAAGTTAATAAACTTAGAGATAGCTAGTAAGAAACTAGGCCCAAAATACATTGGTCCTTTTCAAGTAGTTTGAGTAATAAATCCTATAACTGTTGGCTTAAAACTACCCTCTCATTTTAAACAAATCCACCCCATTTTTCATATTAATTTATTGAAACATGCTGACTTGATGAGATTGGAACCTAGACTAACAATCCTGGGACAAATTCAGGACAATCATTATGAAATTGATGAGATTCTCAACTCTAGATGGAGACGTGGAGTATTACAATATCAAGTTCATTGGAAGGGGTATGCTATGACCGATGCTGCATGGGTACCACATATCAATGTGACTGCTCCTCGATTGAGACGACACATCCAGACACATCCCACAAAGGCGGATGGGAGAGACAAATAATGATAATGCTCTGTAACTAACCCTGTGATCTATGTTTCAGGCAGAGCCATGGAAGAGGGGGGGCGCCTGTCGGGCTTCGATGTTCCAGTTGTCATCCAAGAAGTCCAACACAAAACTGCCACAGGAGAACTGCAGCAGAAGCCTCAGAGCTGTAGCGGCGGACAGCTTGAACATTCTAACTTATATAACCTATCAATTAACATTTATTAATTACCAACATTAATTAAGTAACTGTCTACCTATCACATTAATTACCTATCACATTAATTAGCTATTGTAATTGTTTAGTGTACTATTGTCATTAACCATGCCAGCCAGAAACTCCAGAAACTCCAGAAACTCCAAATCCTCCACTACCAAACAACAACAACAAAAAATATCTCTACCAATGACCTCCAAGACTCCTGTACATGCTTCAGATGTCTTAAAACCATCAATGAAAGTGAAAATAACATCAAATACTACCTATGTGACAATCAAGCCCACCTTGCCTGCTTAAGCTTAAACAAAGACCTGGCTGATCTCCTAAAAGTATCAGGTACTTTCTCTTGTCTATGTCCATCATGTTTTCCTAAGCTAAAAAAACCAAATACCCTGCCTGACAGAGTTGACCGCATAGAATCACTCATGAACTCAATAGAAAAATGCTTAGCAACACATTTTGAAACAATTATACAAGAAAGCCTAATTTCTTTTGAAAAAAAAAGTACAGCACTGATAAAGCCCCTGTCCCACTGCACCAACGGATGCAAAGAGGATGTAAAACATTAAAAAACATTGGAAAATGCTATGCATCCATTGTGTACTCATTGCATATGTGTTTCATACACTCTATCCTTTGAGCATCCGTCCACTGAGATTTCATCCGCGCAAGAAGTTTTGAGCTGCACAAAACTTTGTAAACGGATGAACTTTCCGCTGTGTATGATGTAAATCCGTGACATATGAGCAACAAATGTTCTATGTCTGTTTATCATCCGTTAAACATCCTCTGTATCCTCTCTGCATCCTCTGGGCATCCCCTCAACTCACATCCACTGCAGCTGAAATGGAAGGAGGGAGGAAACAAAAAGTACATGGAACGTCTACACAGCGTTAGTAGCACGGAAATAGAAAGGATGAGCAGTGAATGGTTTGCATCCTATATACATCCTCTAGGCTTCCTATGAACATCCGTTTAACATCCCCACTACATACTACCCATGTCCGTTCTTTTCCTTTCTTTTCTCTTCTGTTTATGCAAATTTTTGCCACTTTTTGGAGCGGATGACAACGGATAGAGCACCCCTGAAATTTTGCTCATCCGCTGTGTCCTTTTTGCATACATTTTGCATCTGTCGGCCAATGGGACCTAGCCTTAAGCTACTACCTATCAGCTCAAAATCAAATCCCAACCCACCAACCACTACCACAACTACTACTCAACTACAATCACAACCACAACCAGAAATAAACACCAAACCACAACCACAAATAATTACTATCCCATCATATAATTCCACAAATGATATCTCCTTACTCAGCAGAGACACCATTGAATGTGATCAGAAATGTCCAAATGCCATCTTATTTGGTCTTGAAGACACCAACGAATCAGATGACATCACCAAAGTTTGTGATATCATAAGCAACTCAAATACAACAAACATCTCTCCTGAAGATATCATTGAAGTAACCAGAGATGGCCCTGAGTCCAAATACAATGATGGCTCGGTGGCCCCAAAATTTTGTAGAGTTGTTTGCAAAAATGAGTCCAGCAAGCGCATATTCATTCATACAATAATCGCCATTGCAAAAACCAATCCCAACCACAAAAAACTTTGCTCAAGACCAGATTATCCATACTGCAAAGAATCTGCTCCCATGAACTCTGCAAGGACAATGCTCTGCTAGACAATGGAGAGAAGGATCTCTACACTGACTACTTCGCTGATTGTATCAAAAGTCACACAACCCACACTCCACATCCAACTCTACCTCATCCAACCCACCATCACTCAAAACTAGGCACACATGCCCTAACTACCTCAATTCCAACTACAACTGGCCTTAGATGGAAGCTACTCAATGCAAGAAGTGTTGTGAATAAAATACCTGAATTTCTGCTCTTACTTAATATGGCTAAATTCGACATTATATTTGCCTGTGAAACATGGCTCAACACATCTCTCCCTGACTCCATTACCACACTAAGAGACTATCATGTTTACTGATCAGATCATGAAATCCGTAGAGGAGATAGTGTTGCTATCTTCTATAAAAAGTCCTTACATCTAAAAAACATCCAAGTTACCCAAGAGCTTACTCTTCCTGAGACCATCGTCTGTGAACTGTCCTTAAATATCACATTTCGATTCTTGCTACCGTGTTTCTCACAAAATAAGGCTGGGCCTTATTTTTTTTTGACCCCTAAAAAAATGGCTAGGCCGTCTTTTCTGGGGTGACTTAATTTCCTCCCCCACCTAGAGTGGCCCATAAGCACATACCTCACCATGAGGCTGCTTCTATCGGCCGACGAAAGCTCCCTGAAGGCAGAGTCTCCAGCTGCTTCAGGACGTGGCATGGCTGCCCATGTCCCCTCATCTTTAGGCAATCTCTTTCGGGCCATGGAAGTTCCCCAAATGCAGTCATCAGCCACTTCGATCAGCCAGTAGAAGCGGCCTTAGGGCGAGCACACACACACACAACTCCCCTCACCGCGAGGCCACTTCAATCGGCAGACGAAAGTTCCCTTGAAGGCAGAGTCCCCAGATGCTTCAGGGCATGGCGGGACTGCTCATGTCCCCTCGTCTTTAGGCAGTCTGTTTCGGGCAATGGAAACTCCCCAAATGCAGTCAACAGCCACTTCGATCAGCCAGTAGAAGTGGCCTCAGGACAAGCACGTGCACACACATACACTCCCCTTGCACGAGGCCACTTCTACCAGCCGATCGAAGTGGTTGGTGATTGCATTTGGGAAACTTCCATCACCCAAAGGAAACTACCTAAAGGTGAGAGGACATGGGCAGCCATGCCTCACCCCGAAGTGGCTAGGGACTCTGCCTTCAAGGGAGCTTTCATCTGCTGATTGAAGTAGCCTCGTGGCGAGGGGAGTTGTGTGTGTGTGCTCACCCTGAGGCTGCTTCTACCGGCCGATCAAAGTGGCTGGTGACTGCATTTGGGGAGCTTCCATCACCCAAAAGAGACTGCCTAAAGGCAAGGGGACATGGGCAGCCATGCCTCACCCCAAAGCAGCAGGAAACTCTGCCTTCAAGGGAGCTTTCATCTGCTGAAAGAAGCAGCCTCGCAGCGAGGGGAGTGTGTGTGTGTGTGTGCACTCACCCCGAGGCCACTTCTACTGGCCGATCAAAGTGGCTGTTGACTGCATTTGGGGAGTTTCCATTGCCTGAAAGAGACTGCCTAAAGGTGAGGGGACATGGGTAGCCACGCCATGCTCTGAAGTGGCTGGGGACTCTGCCTTCAGGGACCTTGTATCAGCTATTGGGGTAATCTCGCCTCGGCTACCTGCAGGACACTCCTCATGGCAAGTTTTCTCCCCATCCCCCTGCCCTTCCCCCACCCACCAGCCCTTCCCCCACCCTGTTGTGGTTAGATGGACTTTAAAGAAGTGGATAGAAAGATTCTTTTGAATTTGGGGATTGAGCAAGATTTTAGAATGGCAAATTAAGAAAACAAACAAATGGATCATTGAAGAAAATGTGCTAACCCAGAATTGTCCTTTGAGGCAGAAAAGGATCAAAATATCAAATATCAAAATATCCTACTTTGGACACATGATGCAAAGATCTAGCTCTCTGGAGAAGTCTATAATGCTAGGAATAGTGGAAGGAAAGAGGAAGAGGATGATCAACACCTGGCCAACTGCATTGTAAGATCTGAAGGATCAGTTTGGGAACAGATAGCGACAGAGAAAATCTATCAATATGGCCAACAAGTCTCAACATTGATTTGATGGCAAGTTATTATTATTATTATGTTATACTGTAAAATTATAACCTCTGTGACATTTCTAAATCCTTTGTTCATTCCTTTGTATTTTATTTTTTATCCCCCTTTCTTATCTTCTTTTTATATTTGATGATATAGTTCTCATATGTCGTCATTTTGGCATCATGACAATTGTAATAAATGCCTCTAGACCAAGGCTGTTAAATTCGTAGCCCACAGGCTGGATGCGTCACATGCTGCCCAGACCCATACCCAGTTTAGTGCAGGGGGAAAATGTTGTGATACATCATGTGACATCGCTGTGATGACACAAGTTTGACACCCCTGCTCTAGACCTACTGCATAGCTCATTAGTAGAATAAGTGTATGAGCCCAAGCCAAATAGATAGAGAATGAAAGGATATGCACTTTGTTAATAAAATATAGAGTTTAAAATGAGCCACTGCTGCAACCACTTGCCCAAATGAATTTGCATTACTTGAGTTAAAGTGCTTTTCACTCGCATACAAACCAAACTGCTAATCCACACACCAGAGAAAGCCTTGAGGATTCTGTTCTCCAGATATGCTTCCAAAAGAAATTATGGCTCTTTCTTATTTTGCAGAATTCTTAGATGTTGATTTCTGCCATGTCTGACATGACTCACACCCATTACCAGCTTTGGTTGTAGGTGAAGACATCAAATTACAAACCATTCAACACAACGTTGACAAAAGTGCAGTGCATTTCTTAAGATAAATACAATGCTTTTAGGCTGTCATTGACCTCTCAAAGAATGTGATTAGAATGATAGCTTATGTAATGTTTCAACATACATGTTTATTCTAAAGCAGGTGATTTAACTTTTCCTTTTATTTACTCAAGGTTACATTTTCATGAATGATCCTCCATTTTTATTAGCTTCTGTGTGCACCGCATATAAATATTTGTTGGTTTTCAAACATATTTGCCAAATGCAGCATGTACACTTGTAGACTGCATTTATTAAGAATGCCAGATTATTAATTTATTTTAGAAAAAAAGTTTGGTAAGGGATACGTTCTTGCTAGTATTTCCATGCAAAATATTCTAAAGTTTGCCCTTACTCAGAGCTAAAAGTCTATTGTAGAATATCTTCCTATGATTCTAACATTCAGATATTACTGTTTTAGACTAGTGCATAACCACAGGAAAGCTAGTCAATACTCTTCCAAAATATTCTCAATTATGATATCTACATGCTCTAATCATACAACATCTCATTTCTGCATGAAACTCTTCATTGTGCTAACAGAAATAATAATAATAGCTTAATAATAAATAATAAAAGGAAAGGAAAAGGAAAGGAAAGGAAACAAAGAAAAGAGAGAAGAGAGGAGAGGAGAGGAGGAGACCTCTAATTTCTGAAAAAAGAACTTTCTCCTCATCTTGATCATCATTCTTGACCATCACTGCAGGATAAGGGAGAATATTATTCCAGCACATTTTTCCTGTTTGTTTGATCATTATTCAGTTGGTCTAAGCCCTGATGAATTGTAGGCAGTAGTGTCCTGGAGCCGGCATAAACTGACTTATAAGGGCCAATTGTTAAATTTTCCAGAATTTTGCAAGCCATTTGACAGCAGAGCTCAGCCACAATGCCTAGCATGCCAATCAGCTGTTTCGCAGCTCCTGGCTTTGCAATGACAAAGGAGATGGCAGAGCTGGTTATTATATATTTTATTAGCGTATCTTGCAAATAGTGTTCATTATTTATGGGCCTTTACAGTAGCAACAATGGGCAACTTAGTTACAAGTTGTAAATTGCAATTTGAAATGTTAGAAGGGTAAAAAGCATGAATTTAATAAGTAAAAGAAAACATAACTTGTGTGACAAAAAATAAAAGAGAAATCTGTAAGAAATTGGAATGAAGTTGGTCTTATCTTGTGGAATGGAAGTTATAAATACATGTAGGGATGTAGAGTTAAAATATACTGAAGGAGCTAAATCTTTCTCAGAACACATGAAATGATATAATCTAGTATAGATCTCTCCTATCTTGGCAACTCTAAGACAAGTAGACTTCAACTCCCAGAGTTCCTTAGCTAGCATGGGAAATTATGGGATTTGAAGTCCATGCACCTTAAAGTTGTCAAGATTGAGAACCCAATTAGAATGTTGCAAGGTGTAAATAAGAGCAGGAATTCCTACATGAGTGGATGGTGACAATGTAAGGATGGATTTCGAAGAAACTGAGCAATTCTCTAAAGACTTTGATCTGGGGGTGTGGAGTTGTTATACAAAGTTAAACAAGTACATCAATGGTGAAAAACTAAAGCAAGTAGACAAATGGAACAGAATAACAGTTGGAAGGGATCTTGGAGGTCTTCTAGTCCAACCCCCTGCCTAAGGGGGTGAAACCCTACACTACTTCAGACAGATGGTTATCCAACATCTTTTGCAAGTTGTTCCACTGATTAATTGTTCTAATTGTCAAGAAATTTCTTCTTAGTTCTAAGTTGCTTCTCTCCTTGATTAGTTTCAGCTTATTGCTTCTTGTCCTGCCTTTATATGCTTTAGAGAATAGGTTGACTCCCTCTTCTTTGTGGCAATCCCTGAGATATTGGAACACTGCTATTATGTCTCCCCTAGTCCTTCTTTTCATTAGACTAGACATACCCAGTTCCTGCAACTGTTCTTCATATGTTTAGCTTCCAGTCTCCTAATTATCTTTGTTGCTCTTCCTTGTACTCTTTCTAGAGATTCAACATCTTTTTTACATCATGAATTTGGTGCCACCTTGGTAGCATAGAATAAATATTAATATATTCCCCAAAATTTCAAGAAAAAAATGAGCATTTAAAAATTACTTCATCAACTCTCTTGTGTAAATGTGTGGCTGAAGTTTATTTTTATCTTATTGTTCTGTGGTAGACCTGAGAGAAGCAATGGTCTCCCTTCTTTGTGCATTTCTTCTTTAAAATAAATAAATCTATCAAATCTTCTCTCTCAGGATGAAGAGGGGGGAAATGCAAGCATTAATCATTTCTTTCAGTGCTTTTTTTTCCTGGTTACCTGTTTCTGTCAAATTATAAGACCTCACCTTCAGGTGTTCCACATTTATAGCCAGGAGGTCCACTTGAGCAAGTTCAAAGTACGCTGGCCAAGTCTTTCCTATTCATCATGCTTTGACATGAAATCTCCTGATAGTATCTGCTCATTTGTCTGTGGGCTTTGAAGACGTTATGAGTCTGAAAGGCAGAGGGAAAAAGGTTAATTGGTTTTGCTGACCATCTGTTTGTCTTGGGAATGAATGCAGAGCTTAATATGTAAGAAGTGGCATCTGCAAGAATTAAGTAAAACATTTCCACAGAGTTTAACTTATGGAGTGTGTGCTCAGAGGAAGAGTTGTGTAACAGGAAAAAAAATCATTTTTACTTAGTTTTAAAGGTTTTGACCCTGGGGAGAGATAGCCAGTAAGACTTTTTCCTAGGAGAATCAAGAAGAAATACAAACTTTTCCAATCAATTAAAAAAAATACTTTATGCCTATCATTTTATACTTTTAATGAGAAAGAGGGCATCACCCAGCTCTACAACTAATAGCAACATCCAGGAATTGAAGCACTCAATCTCCATGAAAAAAAACTTTTTCTGCATAAAGCAACTACAGCATTCTTTCCTTTCATTGTTGCAAATCATTTTCACAATACAAGGAAGTTTCAAAACCAGATTGCAATTTGTTACATTAGGGGAAAAGTCCACTTCATATAACGTCTGAGGGTAGGAGGGCATATAAGATGTGTGAAATATTTAATATATTCAAGGAGTGCTATCTGTGTCTACCTAATTATGGAAGAGGAAGAAGGAGGATTGAATGGTACCTATTCCCAAACAATATGATTGTCTCAGGGAAGGCCATGTAAGTTTACAATTGTGTACCTGCAGAATAGCACTTGGCAATATTGTCTGTGTGTCAAATTAGCTTCACACAGATATCTGTACCTTGCAGATATAACAATATAGAAAATCCATTTTCTCTCAAGAGCTTGCAACCATGCAAAGTTTAAAAGGTTACAGCTTTGAGCCCAGGATGTCCATAAAAGGATAGGATGAAACTTCATGGTGTCTAGAAAGAGACTCCATTTCACTATTGCACCACTGACCTTTTATAAGTGTCAGCAATAGGTCAACATTCCAATCAGGCTAAAACATCTTCAGAGGTTTTCTCAGTGATTGTGCTTAATGGTAATTAACATATAAGAAGAAAACAACAAATTTGACCCTTGTTATATAGTTCACAATTATTAGTTGTTTATACACTTTCAGTTAAAGAACAAAAATTCAGACAAACCCTCTTAACCTATCCTTTAAAATCCAGAAATGCTATTTTTTGTTATATTGTCAAAGATGAATTGTGAGGACCTACCTGAAAACAAATCTAATAATAGTAATTTTACATTCTAGCAAAAACATATATTAACATATTATATATATGTTAAGTTTTCGCAGGTACTTACATGTATGGTATTCAGCTTTGTTCGAGCATTTTCCCATATCATCATAGTTGTGCTTTTAAAGTTGTAGCAACGTTTTGGCAGAATCTCATCTGCCATCATCAGGCTTCTAAAAGGCTTCCAGAAGCCTGATGATGGCAGATGAGATTCTGCCGAAATGTTGCTACAATTTTAAAAGCACAACTATGATGACATGGAAAATTACCCGAATAAAGCTGAATAATATATATGTATAATATTAGTATTAAAATATTATTAGTAATATTATTAATAAAGTATTATTAGTATAGTAGTATTAAAAGGGAATCCATCTTCATAAGCAAAATTACAAACATTGGTATAAGAATACAGCTTCAATAAAATTGTTAGTACTGCAAACACAGCTGTCAAGTATTGTCATACATCAGTGTTTGAGGAAAAATGAAATCCAAATTCACCAACTGCCAAATATCTTAATATTAAACATTCAGGCATTCAAAAATGTAATGTAAATGTGAAATAACAAACTTATTAATCTTATTAAGATGATTAATAAGTAAAAATTATTATTTTACCTGCTCTACTTTATAGAAAGATAATATATTAATCTTGACACCTTATTGCTTTTTCAGGAAAAAGATCAGTTGTTAATTTACTAAGTGCCAGTACTTTATTACTCTTTTTTGGTACCTTCAAGTCAGTTTTATCTCCAGCAGACTAGTCTCTGCAGCAAGAGTTTCAAAAGATGTTTGCTATTGCTCCTTCCTACGAAGGAGAATGATTGAATGAAGAGAATGACTAGGCCAAAGTCATCCAGTTGGCCTCATGCCTAAGGTGGGACAAGAATTCATGGTCTCTCACCTGATACCTTGATTACTTCACCAAACAGGGTCTCACCCAGATGTGGTATTCAGCAGATTCTGACCAGTTCTGGTAGCAGAAATTTTGAGTAGTTCAGAGAACCGGCAAATATCACCTCTTACTGGCCCTGCCCCCATCTATTCTCTGCCTTCCGAGTCCCAGCTGATCGGCTGAGTCTTCTTTTGTTGCCCTGCACAGGAGAACGGAGCTGGAAAGCAGGTTAGTGGGGTGGAGAGGGAATGGGATTTTGCAATAACCTTCCCCCAGGAGTGCGGAGGGAATGGAGATTTTGCAGTATCCTTCCCCTGCTACACCCACAAAGCCATGCCCACAAAGCCATGCTACGCCCACAGAACCAGTAGTAAATAATTTGAATCCCACCACTGGTCTCACCTGTTTACTGCTCATACAATCATTTCACTGAGTATGTTGGTATCATAATCAAACCACCGCTTGGTAAATATAGATGACCATCAAGATGAAAGTATCACCAATCTGCCTTCCATGACCCAAAGTTTGCATCATTCAAAGTAGAAAACATCGGTCCCCTGAGGAGTATTGGCAGTTCTTATTATTGTTTGCATTATATTTCTAATGTACTACCAATTCCTACAGGGAAAGTACAATCGCTCAGTGATTAAGACCACTGAGGTCTTAACTGAGAAGGTTTGTCACCTGGAAAAGCTGGCAGCTCAGGTTCAAGACCCAGGTGCCATGTGATGGGTGAGCTTCCATCCTTACTCCAGCTGCTGCCAACCTAGCACTTCAAAAGCATGTTAATATGAGATCGGTACCACTTCAATGGGAAGGTAACAGTGCTCTGTGATATCATTCAGGCAACATGACCATGGAAATGTGTTCAGAAAATGCTGGGTCAATGTTCTTGAAACAGAGATGAGCACTGCCCCTTATAGTTGGCAATGACTAGCGGAGTAAATCCACAGGGACTCCTACCTTACCAATTCCTACACCAAGTCTCAGAAAAAGTTTTTATTACTTTCATGATTAGCCACACTTCACCATTTGATTTACTATGGATAATAGCATGTAGCCATAGGTAGATTAATTGTCTCCACTACATATTTCACTGCTCCTGAAAAACTCAACAGTTGTTCATTAATTTCATATTACATATGATAAAGGAGTTTTTTTAAAAAACTCATTTTTAAGCCCTGTTCAGTTAATTGAATTGCTAGCCACACTTGTAAACATGTATATGACATTGTAGGCAGGTCTATTGAAAATGGCTCAGTGAAAAAAGGAAAGGAAAGAATATAATCAGATTTGAAAAGATTTTCCTAGAGACTTGACAAACATAAAGAATTATAGGAAATATCAACTATCTGTAAATGCAGAACTCATGTTGCAAATTAATATGATTAATTTTCAGATAAAAGTATATTTTGATTAAAGAGCTAGCTGCACCGCTCATTTGAAAATCACTAGGTTTTTCATCCCCTGAATTATTCTTAGTCACATTCTTATCAAATTCTGTGATTCAATGTGAAATACTTATTGAACATATTTTGAACCTCTACACATTATTTTCATAATTGTAGACTTCTGAAGTTCCAGACATTTTGCACTTAGTTTTTAATATAAATAAATATTATTACTCAAATTTTGTCTTATTTAACCGTATTTGTGTGTAGACAAATATCTGAATAGTGGTGTTTTTTGGTGAGGTTTTTTTTTTTTTTGTTAAATTCTAGAACATTGAAATTTAGCAAAGGTGTGGATCAAAAGCTGTCAACTATTTTACTCCTCAACTTAGTCATTTATTTAGGGACTGTTCCAAGTTACAATGGCACTGAAAAAAGGGACTTACCACCAGTCCTTGCACTTACGACCATTGTAGCATCCCTATGGTCACATGATCAAAATCTTGTATTTATGATGGTTGCAGCATCTCAGAGTCTGTAATCACCATTTGTGACTTTCCCAGCCAATTTCTGGACAAGCAAAGTCAATGAAGGAAGTCAGATTTGCATAATGACCACACAATCATTTCACAACAGCAATAATTTCATTTTATAGCCATGGCAAAACTGGTTGTACAATCAGGCATGACTCACTTAACATTGGCTTAGCAGTGGACATTCTGGTACCTGGTTGAAGTCATAAGTCAAGGAACTACTTGTATGTACTTTCCCATTCGTATGCATGCAGCATATTTTCATACCTCTTGTTAAGATTGCTTCTTAACAGATTATTGGGAGGAAAGTGAAAGAAAAAATAGTAATAATCTACCAACCATCATCATAAAACTTCCTTGGCAAAAAAACTGAAAAACTACTGATTTGTAACTAGTTCAGGGAAAAGAAGAACCCTATTTCTCCTAACTAATCTTGCTTGAGATCACTTGCCCCTGATGCAATTAATAAAGGGAAAATGGCAATCTTCTCTCCATAAACTAGTTGACTTAATGATTTAATGGCCAGTGAGAAAAATAGGGCAAAATTCCCCTAGAGGCCATAATTTTTTGTGGACAAGGACAGTGCACATTTCATGGCTTTCATGTTTCCTAATCCACTGCAGTACTCACACACTAAAATGTGACAAAATACTTTACAGGATAGAGCTATGAAAAGGCAGAAATTTTTTACAGACCCAGGCAAGGGGTACCATTTTCTATCATAGTCACAGCACATACATACATTCAGGAAGGGCTGTTGTGTTTTTACGTGACACGGTGACAGGAACTATATGTACTTAAAATATCTTTAGCTTCACAATATTTGAACTGAGTACACCAATTTATTTCATGTTTCATCATGATGCTAATGAAGCATTCACACAGAACAACATCACAAAATCTCAAATGCTGTACTGTTGCCATGAATGGCATATTGTACATGAGGCTTCTCAAGAGCTTCCGGTGGATGATCTTCAACAAGTACACTTTCCTATTGTTTTTTTAACAAAGGTATAATTTTAGCTTCCTGAATTGACCAATACAGAGCCAAACAGTAACACTTCAGTTTGGTGTATTTGTGAATCTTTAGTCTTTTCTGATTATCCAGAAGACATTTTCAAACTAATTTTAGATTGGGAAGAGCATACCAGGAGCCATCATCCAAAAGTTCAGCCAGTTAAAGAAACCAATAAGTTAATCAGGGAAAAGCTTAACTCGTCTTGATTTGAAAGTATAATTAAAATGAATCCATCATATATAAAGTTCAATACAGCTAAAGTGGCTATTTTCCATAGATGTAATCACTTTTATCTTATGTTACCTAAAAATTGAAGTCATAATTATTCCAGTATTTGAGAGGCTGCCACAAAGAGGAGGGGGGTCAACTTACTTTTCTAAAGCACCTAAGGGCAAGATAAGAAACAATGAGTGGAAACTAAGGAGAGAAGCAAAGTGGAACTAAGGAGAAGTTTCCTGACAATGAGGACAATTAATCAATGGAATAGCTTGCCTTCAGAAGTTGTAGGTGCTTCATCACTGGAGGCTTTTAAAAAGAGACTGGACAGCCACTTGTCTGAAATGATATAGAGTGTCCTGCTTCGGAGGGGAAGATCTTGAAGGTGCCTTCCAACTCTATTTTGATTGATTAATTAGCAATTAACTTTTCAAAGGATCGGAATCTGAAAACACACTTTATGGCAGGGATCTTCAAACTTGACAGCTTTAAGACTTGTGGACTTCAACCCCCAGAATTCCTCTTCTGGTCATGTTAGCTCAGGAATTCTGGGAGTTGAAGTCTACAAGTTAAACTTACCAAGTTTGAAGACCCTTGCTTTAAGGATTAGAGAGATAACATGCTGTCCTGAGTCTGTAAGTCATTCAGTCTGTTTATATTTTCAAAAATATAGCTGTATTTTTATTGTAAGCCCTTGTTGGGGGATTCCAGTCAAAATTGTATTAATTCTGGGTAAACATTAAATACAAAGGCTTTGAATAAATGCTGAAAAATACCCGTGACTTATACAAGAATTTAGGTTTAGTGCTAAGTAGAAAGCAGTGCAAAAACTGTTGTAGTACTAAATTACAACTCTCAGTCAAGATAAATTTTGTATAGGCAAATCCAGAGCTCTGGTTGAGCAAAGGCTTCCTTTGCCAAACAGTCGAGAAACACATTAATTTCCAGGTATTAAAATCAGAACTCTCGCATCAATGTGTTTCAATAGTGCCAATTATGATTTAGAAGTCCTATAATATTTAGCACACATAACTATCTGTGTTTCCGCAATAATGGGCTAAAGTTGCTTAGCTTGCTATTTTGTAAGGCATGCTGCACGATGAGAAAAATCACCCATGCATTATTTTTGTTCTCTTGCCATTAAGTTAAAATTCATCCACCACAACCAAGAATTTTAAACAATTGTTAAACAGGGATTGAAGAGATTTGCCTGACTTCTTTCAAGGCAGTTACAGAATTCAGCTAGGTAGCATCACTTGAATAGCACTGTGAGTAGAAAGTAGCAAATAAGAAATACTTTTATCCAGTGACTTAGAAATGTGAAATTTTCTGCTGTTCCTTTTTCTCTTTGAGAATTACAATGGTCTCTTATATTTTGCTGACTTAAGATTCTGGCAATCAAATTACCCATCACAGTGGCTGAACTTTCTCTTCTGGGTGGTTGTCTCCTCTTGTTAATCCCTGTTCAGAGGCACACAAATTCTGCCATTTTGTGAGAAAAGATGTGCCGCTTGAACTCTTTTACATTTGATATATCTGAGTTAATCAAATCACTGCCAGCCTTTTCTGCTTCTTCTGAAAGCATCTGCCTTTGCTATTCATCACAAAGTCCAGCTAATTTAGGCAATCATCCTGATCTGTGGTCTTGAACACCCAACTGTGATATTTCATACTGTCAGATATTTCCTTGTAATAATAGCTTTGCACACCAAACATTTAGACCAAGGACGCACAACCATATTTCAATAATTAGAGGCACCCTCATTCCATCAAAATTCTTTTCGTTCCAGAAATGAATTGTAGTCATTTTTGTGATGCCTCTCTCCCAACTTGTTCTTCATGAAACGGCTGAATTCTTTACTATAAAAGCTTTATCATCTTTCAATGAAGATAAAATTACAAGCAGCATAATTCCTCTACTTTTATTGGATCAGTAAAAATAGGATCAGTATTACTCTTATGTTTATAAAATATCAATAACCTTTTAGGATCCCCTGTACTAGGATGATATTCTTTATCCTTTATTCTTGTTGCCTGTTCTTGTCCATTTCAAGTTTGTGATTTCTATGCACTATATTCTATTACAAAATGAAAATGATGGTTCATACTTTCATTCTGATCCTCATTCCTGACCCTTTTTTCCTTCTATTATCTGCTCACTTTTTTTCTTTGGTTTTCTATTCATCAATTTACTTTCTCGACAGAAAATTAATGGAATTGGGTGGCTTATTAATTATAATGATTATGACGATAACTTTCTTTTAACCTTTTATTTTTTGTAAAACATTGCTCTAACTTCTTTTTCTGTCTTAATATTTTTGTATATTTTTGTCTTTGCTTATGAAAAATGTTACTTTCATCATGTCACATTCCCATATTTGCTTGGATCTACTCACATTTTGTAATTTTGTCAATCTAAAGTTTCTTCATCCCACCTTCATTCCTTTTCTCATTCAATTAGTTCACTTATTTTTCTTTGGAATGCTTGTTCTTCTAATATGTGACTTCCAAATCATAGTATTTAAAAAGCCCTTTATTTATATTTTCTTAAACAATTATTTGATTATGAGACTGTGGGAAGGCTTTTAGTCTCATTTTTCCTTCTGCCCAATGCTTGAATAAAATTTTTAGGTACTAGGTGCCATTATAATTGTTCATTTTAATACCTTTAGAATTAAAGCTCATGTCACACTGCACCAACGGAGGAAAAGAGGATGTAAAACGGACAAAAAAGCTTGCCATCCATTGGTTAACACGATGTACTCACTGCCTCCGTTTTGCTTCCTCTCTATCCGTCCAGCATCCGTTTATTGACATTTCATCCACTCAGAAAGTTTTGAGCTGCACAAAACTTTTGCGCGGAAAATGTATCCAATTTGTCCGTTCTGCATCCGCTACGCATCCACTACGCAACCTTTCTGCATCCGTTACGCATCCGCTATATCCGCTAGGCATCCGTTCCGCATCCGTGCAACTCGCATCCGCTCGGACGCAGGGAGGAAGTGGAACGGACGCAGAACGGATGCAGAACAGATGCAGAATGGATGCAGCATGGAAACAAAGCGTTTAAAATGGAAAAAACGTCCGCAGAGGGGACCTATCTCGGATATTAAGGATGTCTAGAGGATGCCTAGAGGATGCCTAGAGGATGCAAAGGGACACCTATACTGCCTATAAAAAGGGGGAGCAACACATCTGGATCTCACTTTCAGAGCAGCAGCCCTGCGTGCGGACCTCTGCAGCCTTCATCTGCCTCTTGCTCTTCCACAGCATCCAGTCATGTCCACCGTGGATCGTAACACAGTCCTTTTGGCAGCCACCATCCTTCTACAACAGTGCGAAGCCATCTACAGGCTCTGTGAACTCTACTATGGGAAGAAAAAAAGGTGGCCAAGAAGCGTCTGGGTACGAAGATGGTTCACCAGAAGAGCAGAGTACGGACTGTACAACAAGCTGATGGTGGAGCTCAGGAACGAAGACACTCGGGCATTCCAGAACTTCATGAAGATGCCTCCAGCCATGTTTGACGAAGTTGTGCAGTGCCTGACACCCAGGTTGACCAAGGCAAACACCAACTTCCGGCCCAGCCTGGAACCTGGGCTCAAGGTGGCACTCAATCTGCACCACCTGGCCTCAGGGACCACCTACAGCAGCATGCAGTAAGGCTGGAGGGTGCCACCCAACACCATCAGCATTATGGTCAGAGAAGTGGTGCAGGCCATCATCGAAGAATACCTGGAGGAGCTCCTCCAGTGCCCCTCCACTGAAGAAGGATGGAAGAAAGTTGCAGAGCAGTGGTATCAGAAATGGAACTTCCCCCACACCGTTGGAGCCATCGATGGCAAGCACGTGGCCTGCAAAGCTCCAGCCAAGTCAGGGTCACTTATTTCAATTACAAGGGCTTCTTCAGCATCATCCTCTTCGCCATGGTCGATGCTGACTACAAGTTCATGTACATCGATGCTTCAGGCAATGGCTCATCTTCAGATGCACAGGTATACAACGCAAGTTACCCCAAGGAGGAGCTGGAACACAACCTCATTGTGGGCTTCCCAGATCCAGAACCCCTGCCCAATGACACACAAGATGTGCCCTACTTCATCGTGGGGGATGACGCCTTCTCCCTCACAACCTACCTCATGAAGTCCTACACTTCCAGACTCCTCACCCGTGAAGAGAGGATCTTCAACTACAGGCTGTCCAGGGCAAGGCGGGTGGTGGAGAACGCCTTTGGCATCCTGGCCAACAGGTTCCAGGTACTTCTCACCACCATGCAGCATCGCCCAGAGACTGTGAGGAGGATCATGGAAGCTTTCTGCATCCTGCACAATCTCATGCGCACCCGCTACCCAGTCTTGCAGAACAGGTTTGTGGACCTCCAACAAGGCAATGGGGACATGGAGCCTGGGGAATGGAGGCAAGGGCGAAACCTGATAGACACTCAGGATGTGCAAGGCCCCAACAGAGCCTCACGTGAAGGGAAGAAGCAGCGCAACCTGCTGAAACACTGGTGCAACTCCCAAGCGGGAGCATTGGTGTGGCAAGACAGGATGATAGATGATTAATGGATGCTTCCTTCAGCCTGTCTCATCACATGGATGAGATTGGGCCATCTATGTTGGGTGGGCCTACAATGAACAGCCTACAATTTAATAAAGAATTGTGTTTATGTTGACATGTGTGGATGATTGATTACATTATTATTGATAATAAAGGGCCATAGGTGTGGCACCTGGGAGGGTGGACCATACAGTCCCACTATGCTTGCACTGGAGGTTTATCTATCCCACAGCTATTACCCATCCCAAAGGTATCCCTGCCCAGCCCACTGCTATCTTAACCCATCCCACAAGCATGCAAAGGCTTAAACCATTTCTAAAAGTTTCCACCAAGACTTTATTAAAAAAAAGAAATGAAGCAAGTGTATGAATCAAAAATAGACTTTATTAACAAGAAGCTATAAAACAAAAATGAGTCTCTGGCACTCCTCTTGGTCGCTCAGTCTCAGGGGTGAAGGGTCCAGGTGCTGTGGAGGTGGCTGGTGCTAGAGTGCTTGTCATCACCTCCTCCAAAAGCAGAAGCAGCAGAAGCCCCAGCCCCAGAAGAGCGAGCCCGTGCTGCAGAAGCCCCAGCAAAACCAGAGTGAGGGCCAGGGGGCAGGATGGTAGCCCTGTCCTTCTTGCAAGGGCTGGCAGCAGATGGCTGAGGCTTGCTGTGCTTCAGCATGGTTGTGGGGTTGCTGGCTGGCAGGGAGGCTGGCAGGAAGGCTGGCAGGCAGGCAGGCACCAAGGCTGGAAGGAAGGCTGGCAGGCATGCAGGCACCAAGGTTGACAGGCAGGCATGAACCAACGCTTGCAGGCATACATGCAGGCAGGACAGGCAAGGCAGTCGATGTGTCTGGAAGCAGGTCTTTCCTCTGAATGGCAACCTGCTTCCGAGCTGCTTCCGTTATATCTGCGGGGCTGACGCAATGCATCCTCCCCACATACGCAATTAACGCTCGGCATCCGTTAGGCTTCCACTGTGCATCCGCTCTGCATCCACTCTGCATCCGCTGTATCCGTTCCGCATCCGTTTTGCTGAGGTCCCCCGGAAGCCTAGCAGATGTGCCATCCGCTCCCATCCGCTTCCATCTGCTGGGCTTCCGTTCCGCATCTGCTTTCCATCCGCCCTGCGTCCTCCCCGCGTCCGTGTTATCCGCTCCGGTTATGCAAATTTTTGCCCCTTCTGAGAGCGGATAACAATGGATGGAACATTTTTCTCGTCCATTGCGTCCATTTTGCATCCATTGGGCAGTGTGACAGGGCCTTAAACAGTAAAAAGAAATCTTTGTGAAAGTGATTACACCCCACCAAAACAGATGTTTGTATGCTTATACACAACTTCCAAAGGGATGTCGAGTATTCATTTGAATAAATAAGTAAGATGTAAATTGGCTAACTAAGAATGCTGTATGCTTTTCAATTTTGTTATAGTGTGGAAGAAGAGCTCTTCTACTGAATAAACTGACAGCAACATTCAAGCAACATTCATTCCTCTCCCTTCATACTCCAAGGCTTTAAGATTTTTTAACTCTACAAGCTCAGTTCTGTCCTAAGGCAAACTGAAGAAAATAGTCATGAAGTAATGAAAGTTTGGGAATTAAGGCAGGAGAGTGAAGAATATAGTTGTGCTTCATCTTTTTGGGCCAGAGGACAGCAGAGATCCTGGGAGGGCACCAGACAGAGAGAACTTCCACACTGTGGAAAGAGAAGGAGGCAGAGATAATTGACCAGAGATGGCAAGAATTTTGGTGGCATGTTGTACAAAGTATACTTGGTAGGTGTTAAATCGCGGGAAAGAGACTTGAGACCAGCGTGACTTTCAGCTCTTTATTTAGTTCCTAAAGTCTGTTCTAACCGCGGAGCCACGGCAGCCTCTTTTATAGCTGCTGATCATGGCTCGCGGCCAATGATGGCTCTTTAAATCTCCCGCTGATCCGGCGGGCCAATCACAAAGCGGCAATGCGAACCAATCAAGGTAGTGTTTCTGAACCAATCACCAAGCAGTATTTGCGGGCCAATCAGAAGAGGGTATTTCAAATATGTTAAAATAGAACACCCCTCCCCTCTTGGTTTAGCCCGACCTATGTTACATAGTCCCATAAGTAGGCGGGCTTTTGATGGTGTCTACTTGACCTGCGCAGCTCAGTTGCATTGTTGCCTTCGGCTAATTTGGACAGGATCACTGTCTCTCCTGTCCTTCTCAGTGGAACCTCCTGGAAGGGTGAGTCAGCCCTGCCGCTCCCACCCGGTCTACCCGGGCTGGTTGAGTCGGCTCTGCCGCTTCCGCCTGGTCTATCCGGGCTGGTTGAGTCAGCTCGGCTGCCTCTTCCAGGAGTGGCCTCGTGTTGGTTTTCTGCTTCCAGTTCCCATCTACCAAAGTCTCCTGCTAGTGAGTAGTTTTGGCTTCTTGATTGGCCTGCCAGTGATGTTTGTTGTTGGTTTTTTTTTTCTTGTGTTATTAGTGGGTTTTCTCCTCCCCTTTGATTTATGTTTGGGTGATCTCCCCCCTCTCTGGTTTTGTTATAGTCTTTTTGGTGTGGTCTTTGTGTGTGTATTTGTTCTGTGTTCCCAGTGTTGTCGATGTTTCTTTCTATTGTTCTAGACCTTAGTTGGTCTACGTGTCTCTTCCAGTTCCTCCCGTCCTCCATTTCTAATCGGTCTGACTGGAGTCCCATTATTTGGGTTATTCTAGCTGGTATCCAAAGTGGGTCTCCCGTAAGGTTTTTTGCGTGTACTAGATCCCCTGTTGTAAATGTGCGATATTTACTGGAGGAGTCTGATGGTTTTTCGGGGTTGTATGTTGGGTGTAATCTGTCCAGGTGTGAACATAGTTTCCTGCCCATCAGGAGTTCTGCTGGACTCTTGTTAGTCAACGTGTTCAGTGTTATATGTTGTATGGTTAGTATTTTATTGATTTTGTCTTGAATTTCACCCATGTCTATTTTATCTAATGCCTCTTTGGTATACCGAACCATGCATTTGGCCATCCGTTTGTAGCTCACTCAGGTGAGCGGGCACTGATAGGGCATGTCATATGCCCAATTTGGCGAGGAATTTTTTGAATGACAGCGCTGTGAACTGCAGCCCGTTGTTCGAGACTAACAAGTCCGGTAACCCATGCGTTGCGAAAAGTTTTCTTAGCTGTCTGATGACAGCTTCTGTCATTGTGGACTGCATGACTGTGACCGCCAGCCAACTGGAGTAAGCATTGACAATTATTAAAAATGTATATTCTTTTGTGGATCCAGCAAAATCTATATGGATTCTCGACCAGGGGCCCCTAGGCGTCTCCCACTCGAGGGAAGGTGCAGGAGGGGGAGTAGGTCTGGATTTTTGGCATTTATTGCATGTTCCCACCCATCTCAATGTCTTTGTCCATCCCAGGCCACCAGATGTAACTGCTGGCCAGGGATTTCATTTTGACGATACCCGGGTGTCCCTCATGTAGCATGCACAGTACTTTTTCCTGCATTTTTGGGGGGGAATGACAACTCTATCCCCCCACAGTATACATCCCTTGAATATCGATAGTTAAGTTTGTCAGTTCTGGAGGGGCTTAAACGTCTCGCTGTCCTGGGTTTCCGGCCACCCTTTCCTTACCCAGTTAAAATTTGCACCAGTTGTCTGTCTCTTGCGGTCTCTTTTGCAATGTCTGACACGGTTATGAGTAGGTTTGGTAAGGTCTCTATTTGTATTGTGGACGTGGTCAGTGCCGGGTCATCTTCCAGATCAGGTAGGGGGGAACAGTTCAGGGTGTCAGTGTGTGATATGCTCTTCCCTGGCCGGTGGATTAATTGGTAGTTATATGCAGCAAAGGAACTCGGACCACCTTGTCCTCTGTGGTGACAATATGGTCTTGTTCCCTGCGAGTATCCCCAGGTGTGGCTTGTGGTCAGTAATGAGTGAGAAAGTCCTACCGTAGAGATATTCATGGAATCTCTTTACTCCAGTGATTGCTGCTAGTGCCTCTCTGTCCAACTGGCTGTAGTTTCTCTCTGCCTTGGATAACGTCTTGGAGTAGAAGGTGATTGGTGCTTCTCTCCCATCCGGTAGTGTGTGGCTGAGTATGGCCCTGATGCCGAATGGCAATGCGTCACAGGTCACTGTCAGTGGTAGGGTTTCACTGTATTAAATGAGTACCGATTCGGATGTCAACAAATCTTTTATTCCTTGGAACACGGCTTCTTCCTGTCGGCCCCAGGTCCAGGTAACTGCCTTATCAACTAGCCTATGTAGTGGCTCCGCCGTTGTTGCCTTCTGCGGCAAAAAGACATTATGAAAATTAATGAGTTCCAGAAATGCTTGTAGTTTTGTTTTGTTTTATGGTCTGGGAGCTTCTTTTATAGCTTTTATTTTCTTTTCAGTGGGGTGAATTCCTTCTTTGTCTATTAAGTACCCCAGGAATTCGACTTTCTCGGTGGCATTTAGCTGGCATTTTTCTTTTTTTACTTTGAGTCCTGCCTCTTTAAATCTTTGTTGGACTTCCCTGAGGCGGCTTTCCAATTGGTTTTGATTCCCTGTAATAGACATTCCATCAAACTTTGGAACACCCCTGGGGCTACGCTGACTCCGAATTGCAATCTTTTGCATTTAAATGCCCCCTGTGAGTCACAATGTTTTATGCCTCTGCTGTTTCGGAATTGATGGGCAATTGTTGGTATGCCTGCGCCAGGTCGAGCTTCGCGAAGACTTTTCCTCCCTCCAATGAATGTAACAGATGTTGCACCACTGGAACAGAGTATACACTTTGTTGTAGCGCGTGGTTGAGGGTGGCCTTATAGTCTCTGCAGATTCGCATGGACCCATCTGGCTTAATCGGGGTCACAATTGGGGTTTCCCACCATGCATGGTCTATTTGTTCCAGTACCCCTTGTGCAATGAGCTTGTCCAATTGCTCATCGATCTTTGGTTTGAGTGCGAAGGGGACTCACCGTGCCTTTAACCAGATTGGTGCAATGTTTGGGTTCAAATTAAATGAAATAGGGGACCCTCGGTATTTGGCTAGCTTCCCATCAAATGCGTCCTGGAAGTCCTTCATCAGGCTCTCCTCCTCTCCTCTCTCCCCCTCCTCTCCTCTGCTCAGTGATGCTGTTTATGCCAGTCACTTCGATCCCCAGAGGTGCAAACCTTTCTAGCCCCAACAGGCTTGGGCGATCCCTGTCCACTATTGTTCATGGGAGGATTTCTGGGTGTTCCTTGAAGGTTATTTGAAAATGTCTGACTCCAACTACAGGGATCCTGTTCCCCTGGTAGTCCTTCAAGGTCAGTCTTTGGTTCTCCAGTTCTCTTCACCATATGCTGGGTATTAGTCATTTTATAGTGTCCCAGGATACCATAGACAGGTATGATCCCAAGTCCGCTTTCATGTTGCACTGTTGACCTTCAATGTTGACCTGTATATGAACCTTTTGGGCATCTGTCATGCTCGAATTCCCAATGGTAATCATTTGGTGGGTCTCTTCCTTCCGGTAGGGTTCGCTGGGCCACTTATTTCTGCTTTCGGGGCTCCAACAGCTCCCTGCCTGCCTGTCTCCGGTCCTGGGGGGGGGGTGCTGTCTTGTGGCCTAGGGCTGTAGCTCTTTTTATTTCGGCAGACCCTAGCGATGTGTCCCCATTTCTCGCAGTGCCGGCAAGTAGTGTCTAGGAAATGGCACTCGGAGCAGGGGTGGTTTCCTCCGCACCTGGCACATTGGAAACCCAACTTATGTTCTCTTCTTCCCTGTCTGTACCTTTCTGACTGGAGTCTATGTATTTCTTCCTCCTCCTCGTCGGTGTCAGATAAGGACTCGACGTCCTCATGGTGCGTGGTAGTGGTGGTGGTCTTTTGGTTGCCCTCTGGCTTCCTCTCTCAGAGTTGGCTTATTTCTGCCGGTGTTTTCTGGGTCGCCGCATTCATTTTCTGCATGGTTGCTGCTGACTTCTTCGCGGCTTCAGCTGCGGTGATGTTTGGCTGGGTCAGTAGTCAGCTCTGTAATGTGAGATCCCTCAGTCCTAGGACCACGCGGTCTCTCATGGCTTCATCCATATTGAGAAACTCACATGCACCATCAATGTCCCGCAGAGCCGCTACAAATTCCCTGACACTCTCACTTTCTCTCTGATCTCTTTTATAAAATTAATGTCTCTGGATAAGGTTGGAGACGCCTGGTGCATAATGGGCTCTCAGTAGTCGGTCCAGCTCTGGCCACACCATCTTTTAATGTCCTGAGGTTTTGATCTATGCTTTGGCCATTTTGAACACTGTGGGCCCACAGTGTGTCAGGACCATGGCTCTCTTCCTTTTATCGGTGATCCCTTACATGTCGTTGCTCTTGAGGAACATGAGGAATCGGTCGATGTACGATTCCCAGTCCTCTGTCATAGGGTTGAATGGTGCAGGTGGTGAGTTGCTGCCGGCCATCTCATCGGTTGGTCAGTCCTCGTTGCCACATGCTCAACTGGTCTCCTTTGTCTCAGAATCCCACCCTCATCGCCAGTGTTAAATTGCGGGAAAGAGACTCGAGACCAGTGTGACTTTCAGCTCTTTATTTAGTTCCTAAAGTCTGTTCTAATCGCAGAGCTGCAGCAGCCTCTTTTATAGCTTGCTTGCAGCTTGCGGCCAATGACGGCTCTTTAAATCTCCCGCCGATCCGGTGGGCCAATCACAAAGCAGCAATGCAAACCAATCAAGGTAGCATTTCTGAACAGGCAGTATTTGCGGGCCAATCAGAAGAGGGTATTTCAAGTATGTTAATATAGAACAGTAGGTGTTCATCTGAAAACATACTCAGTATTTAAGGAACACAAGCCACCTGTTTTTGAGATTTAAAAGATTTGTTTGGCTGCCTTCTTAGAAAAACAATTCTGGGTGGCTCACAACAACAAAAAAATCAAGAAACAATAAAAAACACAAAACACAAGATTGACACCTCAGCTATCTGCCTTACATTCCTTACAAATACGATCATGGGCTCCCATCTCACCATTTCCCAGGACTTGGATGAAGAGGCAGCCAAGACAAAAGGGTTGGGGACAATGAAGTCTAACAGTCAGAGGTCATTATGGAAAAAGCCCCATTTTCTTGATTCCACTAGGTCATATAAAGGAAGGGGCATGATAAAGTACACCCATTTTATCCAAGTTCAGATAACAGTGGTCAATACTGAAAGATTGCCACACCCTGGACTAGTGATACCTTCTGAGTGGTCTTCAAGGACAACTCCATGTGAAGAACATTATAACTGTCCAATTTAGGAGAAAGTCACTTGGAAGTGACTAAGCTTTGAATGACTATGAACAAGACTTCCATATCAGGAATGGGCAGAATAAATCTATGCAACAGTTCCTCTGGCCATAACTGCCATCTGTTTCTTGAGCTGCAAGTCCAGGAAGATTCCCAGATTACATGCTGACTCTACCAAGAGAAGTGCAATCCTGTTGATGCATCACAGAAACCAAAACCATTCCTTCCTAGGGATGAGTCAGAGGAGATTCCTTTCCATCCAGATTCACCCAGCCTCCAGCCTCCTTTAGCACCTCAGCATCATCACCTGATCAGCTACAGTGGAGTTGTATAATTTGATGTCATCAGCATATTGATGGTACCACAACTCTCATTGGAGTCCAATGACTCCAATCTTCCATGAAACCCCTTATTGAAAGAATATTGGCACTGTATATTTTTGTTTTGCTAGTCCAGTTAAGTTACTTTTTCTAAGAGGACATCTTACCTTAAAATCACATTCCCTCTCTCAAGCCAAGCATTCGTAAGTGGTATTTTCAAGCAGCTGCTATGATAGCATCCTGTCCAGGTCTATCATCACCTGCCCCAACCCTCACTGCTAAGGAATGGAATTATACTGCTTCTATCTCATTCATAAACTCAAAGTACTTATTGTTCTATGAAGAATATAAACCTAACAGTACTGATAAACATATTTTTCAAGTTACAATAAATTACACACAATGGGTACAATCACTAAACTGTTTTCAGTACATGTTCTGATGCTTCTTTTAAGATTTTTTTTCTTTTGCAAAGGCTGAAAAACACTGATTGTGTTATAGTACTTCCATGGTGACCATGACAACCTTGATTTCTACCCTCATATGCTTGGGAGTAGGGGGATTATGACCCACATCTCCTTTATGATTACCTCTTGGCAGATTCTACATCTTGATGAACTGTGGCTTCATCTGGAGGATCCAGTTGCTGTATTTGTGGTGATGGTTTTGAATTATAAACACAAATACCTTTTCAAATCTCCATTAAAGGTTTATCTGACTGTTTTGCACCTGTGTTGTGCTGTTATAATTAAGTGGTCATATCTGTCTCCACGATTTATTTCTGCTTCCCCTGAATATGCTTCCCTCTTTGAGTCACTAAATTATCCTTACACAGTAACTGCTCATTATTTCAAATCCATGGTCTCCTGCTTTGCATTTCTCCACCCTGACAATATGCATTCCTGGGAGCCATAACTTCTCATCAGACTATGAACTTGTCCTTGGAAGTTGTGGGAGCACCATCACTTGAGACCTTCAAAAAGAGGTTGGATTGCCATTTGTCAGAAATGGTGTAGGGTCTCCTGCTTGGGCAGGGAGTTGGACTAGATGACCTATAAGGGCCCTTCCAACTCTGATTATCTATTATCTGTTATCTGACTAGTGAATTTTGCAGCTTTGGAGATAGATCATCCTTACCTTATCTGACCTATGGAGAAAGTTGTCATCTATCCTGATTTTACATTTCTATCCAGGGTCATTGTTGCTTTTTCCAAGGTTTCTGCCAAATGAAACTAATCCCTAGCATTCTCTCAACATTCATCTTCTATAAGACTCGTGGACTCAAGCCACTTTGGCCAGCATCCTGCAATCCTTCCAATTTTTTGCTACTGGGTTTTATCTCATTCATCTCACATAGTAGCTTGCAGACCTGAGTTAGGGTCCTCTCTTCAATCCTTGCAGATGCTTTAGGACATCAGTAAAGCTACATCACAGTCTACTGCTTGCATGTCTATGAAACAAAATTTCTCCTCTAGGTTAGAGAGTGAGCTCATAGATCATTCAGCAGATTGTGTAATTTCATCCATCTTATCTTAAGGCTGATCTATCTACCACTGTCAGATAAATTTACTTTGTGAGGAACAACCACAAAGAATGACAAGTTGCTTACCTGTAATTGTGAGAGAGATCATCTTTGCGTTCACACAACCTTCTATCATTCTCTCTCCAGACATTTTTTCTGTATCACAGGTAACATATTATGATGAAGAAGTGAGACTTCTTGGTTGCTTATAGTTATATAGGCATTTGGAAAAGGGACACTTTCTCCTTTTCAGCTCAGCTAAAGAAATATTGAAAAACATGAATCTGTATAGCATTATGTCTATCAGTCCAAACATACAGATGATCACTTGAGCAGCTATAATTACAGCTAAACAATCTGTCATAATATGCTACTCTGCTATTTTATGGTTTTACACTTTATTTTCATATCTTGAGGAAATAATAATGTGAGAGTCCCTTTGGGGATGCTTATCCAAGAGCAACCAAATGTTTTACAATATGTAAACAGATTCAGAAAGAAATGAAGTGCTGAATTTTTTTTTATTTTCCTTAAGTAAAATTGCCTGCCCAAGCTCGCTTTAAGATATCAATGGAATATTATGTCCATCTAAGATATCACTTATTGCTAAGAAATTACGATTTTACTATGTTACAGAGCCCCTGATTATGATATCAAATGTGTAAACAAGCTACATTTACAACTAACATGGGCAACATCCTGCCCATACACTTTTTATCTTTCTTGGTGACTTCAATCTACCTCACATTAACTGGACTCTAACCGAATGTAAAACTAAACCCATACATGCAACTTTCTACAATGCTGTAACAAACCTGGGACTGGAACAACTAGTAACCAACAATACTAGACTTTACAACTGCCTCAATCTCATTTTCTGCAATAGTTTGAATGCAATTTACGGAACACAAATTAAAGAACACTTTTCCAACAGTGACCACAGTATGATTGACTTTTGTCTCAACATATGACCACACAAAAATCAACACAATGATGTGATCCCTAATTATAACTTCAAAAAAGGCAACTATGATCTTATAGACAACAATCACTCATCCCTTGATTGGCAATTTCTATTCACTGGATGCAATACTGTTGAAGACCATTGCGACATATTTTTACTTGAAGCCAAAAGAGTCATCAAACTATATGTACCAATAACAACTCCAAAAACCAGAAAAAAACAGATTACCCACAACAATAAGGAAGCTTCAATCCAAAAAAGAGATCACTTTGGTGGAAAAACAAATGTGGTACATTGCCAACTTCAAAAGCTGATACAGAAATTTATGCCACCAAATAAAGACTGAATGCACCAATTATCACATTAAACAAGAGGAAAACCTTCTACAAAACAAATCTCAACTTCAAATCTCAACAAATAAATGCTCTGTCTTACATATTGGTAAAAAAATATCAGAAAATAAAATACAGGCTGAATAGTCAAGACCTTGTTGATGATCCAAACTCTGTCAAGGATCTTGGAGTACTCATCTCTAATGATCTAAGTGCTAGAGCCCACTGTAACTACATAGCCAAAAAGGCATTAAGAGTTGTTAACCTAATCTTACATAGTTTTTTCTCTGGTAATATTGCACTAATAACTAGAGCATACAAAACATTTTCTAGACCAATACTCGAATACAGCTCATCAGTCTTGGAACCCACATTATGTATCTGATATTAACACAATTGAGAAAGTCCAGAAATATTTCACAAGAAGAGTTCTCCACTCCTCTACTCGTTGCAGAATACCTTATGCCACCAGACTTGAAATTCTAGATCTAGAAAACCTAGAACTACATCTCCTTCAGTCCAATCTAAGTATACAATATAAAATCATACATTGCAATGTCCTACCTGTCAATGAATACTTCAGCTTCAACCATAACAATACAAGAGCAAACAATAGATACAAACTCAAGGTTAATCGCACCAAACTTGATTGCAGGAAATACGACTTCAGCAACAGAGTGGTCAGTGTCTGGAATACTCTACCTGACTCTGTGGTTTCTTCCCCAAACCCCAAAAACTTTAACCTTAGACTTTCTACTATTGACCTCACCCCTTTCCTAAGAAGTCTGTTGGGGGTGTGCATAAGCGCACCAACGTGCCTACCATCCCTGTCCTATTGTTTCTTTTATTTTTCTTATATGTATCCATGTATTCATAACTATGGTTTTACTTTTACCTATTAGCTTGTAAGCAATTGACAAACAAAATAAAATAAAAATAAAATAATCACCAAATACAACGTATAAATACAATACAAATATCTTTCCCAAAAAGTTAGTGTGTCCAGAAACTTTCCATTTATTTGTTGGGAAAAAGGGAGGAGAAATAATTTTTGAGTGCTCATCCCAAAAAAAATTTTTTTATAAAGGCCAATATATTTCAGAAATGCTTTTGTTGAGGACACAGTGCTAAAATATATTAGCATAGAAACTCTTGAGATACTTTTTTCCCTTTGTGATATTTTTCATTCTCTGTCATTCTTTCCTTTCCCCTTGCCACTTATTTTAAAATTGTTCTCTGTTATGATTCCAGAGTCACAAAGTCCACCTTGCAATAAGGAGAATTTGAATTCCACATAACCATTAGTGCTTCTTCCTAAAATATTCACTTCCATCAATCTGAATAATTTCCTGCAAGAATTTTAAAATTTTCTGTTTCCTTCATTATTTGATGAGAATGAATTTGCATTAACATCGCATAACATGCAATTTCATGAACTGAAGAAATAAAACCAAGACAGCAACAAGCAGTGAAACTAAAAATTTGTTTTCAGAATTATATTCTACTCTTGAAGACATTAGTACAAATTCCAAAATAAATCTTTTGAAGCTGAATAAAAATCTGGCACAATAAGGTATAATTTGTCCAACTGCATTAGAAACAGATCTACCAGGCCATGATCACCTGAGGCCTGAACATATAGGCAGAACCTTGGAAAGGTATATACGATGTTTAGCTAAATTGATTTAAGAGTTAGTTAGTTCCTCTTTCACTAGATCTGGTGTTTGTAATCTTGTCTTAACTATACATCCTTTACCTCAGGCTTAGAAAAAAATACTTGGCTGCTGAATGGATGCATCCAGAGGTGGGATTCAGTTTTTTTTAACCACTGTTTCTGTGGGCGTGGCTTAGTTGGTGAGTATGGCTTGGTGGTCATGTGACTGGATGGGCATGGCCAACTCGGCATCACTCATGTCAAAGGGTGCTTCTCCACGCCTGGCCTCTCATGACAGTAGGGATGTTGCAACGGTCATAAGTGTGAAAAATGGCCATAAGTCACTTTTTTAGTGCCATTGTAACTTTGAATGGTCACTAAATGAACTGTTGTAAATCAAGGATTACCTGTACAAAAATACAAAAAGCTTCTTTGCTTACAAAAAGCTGCCCTAAATACCAATCATTAGATTAAAAATACCTGCAAGCTAGAGTTACAAATCAGCAGGGTGCCAGAGCATCTTGAGGAATGAAAATAGTTAAAATACATTGATAACTATCAAGCAGCCAACTCTTAAAGTGAAACCCTGCAGCAGATAAAGATAAACCCTTCACTCATAAAGTGAAATCCTGTAGCAGAGAGGTCATTTAAGCTCTCCAGAAAAAGCACACCCAGGAAAGGCAATCCTTAAATCCATTTGCACCACTTAAAGATACTAGCTGGTCTCACTCACCTCACAAGATATCCTAAGGAAATCATCCAGATTTAAGGAAAGGTTACATGCCCCCCAGAAAGACAGTAAAAAAAATCAGTGCCAAGCTTGCATCCTGCCTCTTGGAAGTATATCCCAAAAGGACAGTGCCAGATAGTACTAAAACAGTGAGGAAGACCCCCTCCCCAGATAGAAAAAGAAACCATGAGGCAAGTAAAAATTCAAACACAATACAAATAATTAAATCAGAACAGTAGCTGTTGCTTGTTGAAGCTGAATAGGAAAATTTATCCCATTAATAAACACAGGATTAAACATCACCAAGCACAGAATTAACCTTCACTAAATACCAGTTTTAGGCCAAAACTCAAAAAGGGTATGTAAACTCAAGTTCAAATGTTAACCTTTCTAGCTAGCCAAGAAGCTTTGCTGAATGTCACTCATCTTGGTTCCCTGTCACTAAAAGCTTTGCTTCATTATTCAATTATTTCTTCAAAGTTCTGATTGTCCAGGGAAGTATTTCCTTCCAACAGCAGTGTAAAAAGCTTAAAACAACCCTTCCCCTTTAAGAAAGCCAAGCCCCCAAAAGCTCCAGAAACAGTAAGTCTAGGCTGTCTGCCAAGAATGTAATAAGGGTGGAAAAAAAACAAAAAGAAATTGCTTCTAACTACCGGTTCTCCGAACTGCTTAGAAAGTTAACAAGGACCAGACAAAACCAGTAGAATCCCACCCCTGGATGCATCTTTCCATACTGGATTACTTTCAATCTCCAACTTGTTAAAAATCACTGCATATAACTTGAATTCTGACTGGGATGAACCTTAATCTTCAATTGTTTACAAGTGCCAAAAATTTTAACTGAATAAGGATGAAAATGCCATGGACAATTTGTGTAATGGGCAAAGATCTTTTTGACAATTATATTTCTTAATAAGGCAAACCAGCAGCAAGACAGCAACAAAACTGGAAAATGAAAAGTAGTATTGCAACATTAGGAATCTAAAAGTATTTTTCCATTTTGAAAGGAATCTTAGCTTTCCAACTATTCAAATAGCAATTATCATCACAAACTTTCAGGGTATATTATACAATCAACTATACTCCTTTGCATAGATTTGCTTCTGAGCGCATCTTATTTATTTGCATCTAATCCATATTTCTAAAATTGCCAATATTTCTTGGGGACAGCCGTGAGTTTTAAGTAATCTTTTCTAGAGAATTTAATAAGAGATGCACAGTCATTAAAGAATGCACATACTGTATATAAACAGTATAGCATATTAAAGCCATAGCATATTAAAAAGGGTATTAAATAAAGTAAATAACACAAAATGCTAGCAGTGCGTATTCTTTCATATATTTATTTTTTCTTTCATATATTTATATTCATATATGTATTTAGTGTTGCTTGTCAAATTGTTTACATCAGAGTAGGAAAATGGGGAAAAGATTCCATCTTTTTATGGTAATGTAAATCACAATACTTGGTGTGGAATGTTAGCTTGGAAATTTTCTCCATGCCAATGAATCATAGCCCTTCATTTTAATTTATTTCAAATCAAATTGAGATGATAAAAGAGCTAGTAGAAATAATAAATGAGTTGTAAATAATGGTCTTCCTCTTCTTTTTCTTTTTTGCTACACTTTGTCTTAAATTTATGCTATTTATACATTTTGATTTTCATATGAAAATTAAAGTCCATTCAGCCTAGCAGTCCTCCATAATTGTTGCCGATTTATATTTGCACACATTTGGGCCTCCCTTTATTTACCATTTCCATTTAAATTCAGAATGTATATTTCTATTAGATATTTACTTAGGCCATTCAGTAAATTGATTTCTTTTGTTCCTTTCCACAATTCCCCAAATAAAAAAATTAATTAGATTGAATCTTTCTGTCTCCATTCATGTTATTTCACATCAAATTTATGAAACTCTCTGTGTATTATCAAAACAATTTTAAATTCAATTCATTAAATTGTGGGTAGCTTTGGATCTAGAATAACTACGGTTCCATTTTGATCCACTTTTAGTAAATGTTGATTAGCTGTTCATTTGACCAAAAAACAATATGAGGGTTTTTTTGATGAAGATTATATTTGATGAAGAAATTCTACCTGATGGGGAAGCAATGTTTGTTTTTTTCATCTCATGCTTCTGAAAATCAGATGTGATAATTATTTCCCTCTCTCACACAAAAATGGAATATCTGTTCAGTCCTTAAATCTGTTGCATTACAACTGTCAATATTTTTTCTGGTTGACTCAGTTTTAAAAAAATCTGAAGTGGCATAGCACCGCATGATAAGACAGAAGTAGCAGGAAACTCATCATTCAGAAAACATTATTATAGTTGTAGTTGTAGTTTCTAAATTAAACATGAATAGAGAAGGAAGGAAGGAAGGAAGGAAGGAAGGAAGGAAGGAAGGAAGGAA
>BLBF01000003.1:81455317-81523207 GCA_015471245.1 Laticauda colubrina | reverse complement strand
AAGGAAGGAAGGAAGGAAGGAAGGAAGGAAGGAAGGAAGGAAGGAAGATTGGAGAATAGAAAATCTATATCAATACACCCTCATTTCAAATGAAGGTCTGCTTTTTTATGTTTCTGTACAATTCCTTCATTTTACCAAGTTTACCCTCATATACACATACATAACTTGCTGAACTATATGAATTTAAACCTTCAATTTTCCCAGCTTGACCTAGATAGGAGGATATTAAGGTTTTATGTTTAGAAATGAAAAGGCTTAACATTTTCAGAAACCTGGTAAGTTGCATGAACTGACCAAGAAAACATCAAGGTTTTAGATGAACATTTGCTGAAGCTGTCTTTCTGATTCTTAAAGGCTACTGTTGAGGTAATTCCCCATTAGGAGAATGAGCGCACACAGGGAGACGTACTAAGAGTGGTGAAGAATAACACACACACAGCACTGTATAGTAAAATGTAGGTTTTTACTACCAGTAAATGGTAAAGCAAACTCCAACAAGCAGTCCAAATCATTCATTGTTAAAGCAGTCAGTTTTTAGTCCAGGGATAATCCAATAACAAAGTCCAGTGTCATAAACAGTTCAGTAACAGACTTACATCAAATCTAAGAATAATGATGATCAGCAAACAGTCAATGCAGGAACAGCAACACTCTCCAGAAAAGGACAGAACAATCCAGGTTTCTAGCTCCATCTTATGGCCATTTGAGGAACCACACCCAATTACCATTTTAGCATTCCCTCAAAGAGACAGTATTAAAATGTCTATCCTGGTTTATATATTGTCCAACCCAACTGTTAGGTGACTTACATTCCGAACATTCTCCCCTTTGTACAGGACAGTATATACAACTTTCCATTCTTAGTCCATAATCCTCACAGCAAGCCTTATGCTTTACAGAGCCTTAGGCTTTTGTAAAATGATCTGCGATGTTATTTTCTGACATACAGTATTCCAGCTTAATCATCTTACTTTCCACGCATTGTCTCACATTTAAATATTTTAAACTTGTGTGTTTTGATCTTGTCTTAACAGCAATATTTGAAGCCATCTGTATTGCTGATTGGTTGTCTTCATAAACAACAATATAATCTGTTACATCAATTCCCATATCAATAAATAGTTGCTTATAACAAATTAAACTGTACATAATAAAGACAAACATGAGAATTCAGCCCCCATTGTTGACAAACTTAAATGTTTCTGTTGAATAGACCTCCATCCAATCAACACCTTTCCCAATAATACTACAGTACCTGATGCAGATTTACGTGTATTTACATCTGGAGCAAAACTTGCATCGGCATATGCAGTTAAATTCAGTTCATCCTTAGGCTCCAAATACTAATAATGCATTGTTTGTTTCAGATATCTTAACACACATTTAGCAGCTTGCCAGTGCCTTTCAGTTGGCTCAGTATTAACCTTACTAATTGGTTAAAAGTGTATACTATATCTGGCTTTGACCAGTTACTGAAGCCCATGTCCCACTGCACCAACGAATGCAAAGAGGATGTAAAACAGACAAAAAAGTTTGCCATCCATTGGAAAACATGATGCATCCATTGTGTACTCATTGCATACGTGTTTTATACGCTCTATCCATCGAGCATCCGTCCACTGAGATTTCATCCACGCAAGAAGTTTTGAGCTGCACAAAACTTTTTGAGCAGATGAACTTTCTGCCACGTATGATCTACATCCATGATACATAAGGGCAACAAACGTTCTACGTCCATTGTCATCTGTTAAATGTCCACTGTATCCTCTTGGCATCCTCTGGACATCCTCGCAACTCACATCCGCTGCAGCTGAAAATGGAAAGAGGGAGGAAGTGAAAGGTACATGGAAGGTCCACACAGCGCTAGTAGCATGGAAATAGAAAGAATGTAAGCGGATGCATCTCATATATAGGATGTCTGGAGTATGCCTAGAGTATGTGGAAGGACACCTCGCAGAAAACCTATATTTCCTATAAAAAGGGGGAGGAAATCACCTGGATCTCACTATCAGTCCAGCAGCCGTGGTGTACAGACCTCTTCAGCCTTGCTCTTGCTCTTCCACAACATCCATTGATGTCCACCATGGATCATAACACAGTCCTTATGGTAGCTACGATCATTCAACACCAGAACCAAGCCCTGTTCAGACTGTTTCACCTTTTCTATGCATGGAGAAGAAGGAAATGTCCAAGAGCTGCGTGGGTCCGACAATGGATCGGGAGAAGAGTGGAATTTGAACTGTTTGACAAGCTGATGGTGGAGCTGAGGAATGAAGACCCTCGTGCATTCCAGCACTTCATGAGGATGCCACCAGCCATGTTTGACAAACTTGTAGAGTGTCCGAGACCCAAGTTGACCAAGCCGAGCACCAACTTCCGCCCCAACCTGGACCTCGGACTGAAGGTGGCACTGACTCTGCGCCACCTGGCCTCTGGAACCATATACAGAAACATGCAGTATGCATGGAGGGTGCCACACAACAGCATCAGCAAAGTGGTCAGAGAAGTGGTGCAGGCCATCATCGAAGAATATGTGGAGGAGCTCCTCCAGTGTCCCACCATTGAAGAAGACTGGAGGAAAGTTGCAGAACAGTGGTATCAGAGGTGGAACTTTCCCCACACCATTGGAGCCATAGATGGGAAGCATGTGGCCTGCAAAGCTCCAGCCAATTCAGGGTCCTCTTACTACAAGGGCTTCTTCAGTATCATCCTCTTTGCCATGGTTGATGCTGACTACAAGTTCATGTACATCGATGCTTCAGACAATGGGTCAGCTTCAGATAGCCAGGTATACAATGCCAGTGACCTCAAGGATGGGCTGGAACGCAACCTCATCATGGGTTTTCCAGATCCAGACCTCCTTCCCAATGACACACAAGATGTGCCCAACTTCATCTAGGGTGATGATGCCTTCTCCCTCAGAACCTACCTCATGAAGCCCTACACTTCAAGATACCTCACCCATGAAGAGAGGATCTTCAACTACAGGCTGTCCAGGGCAAGATGAGTGTTGGAGAATGCCTTTGGCATCCTGGCCAACAGGTTCCAGGTACTTCTCACCACCACGCAGCATCTGCACCATGCAGGGACTGTGAGGAGCATCGTGGAAGCTTGCTGCATCCTACACAATCTCATGCACACCCGCTACCCAGTGTTGCAGAACAGGCTTGTGGACCGTCAACAAGGGAATGGGGACATGGAGCCTGCTGAATGGAGGCAAGGACAAAACCTGATAGACACTGTGGATGTGCAAGGCCCCAACAGAGCTTCACGTGAAGGGAAGAAGCAATGCAACCTCCTGAAACACTGGTGCAACTCCCCAGCGGGAGCAGTGGAGTGGCAAGACAGGATGATAGATGGTTAATGGATGCTTCCTTGAAGCTGTCGCATAACACTGATGAGATTGTGCCATGTATGTTGAGTGGCCCTACAATGAATATGGCATTAATAAAGAGCTTTGTTTATTTTGAAATGTGTTGATCAGTGAATAAATTGTTATTGGTAAAAAAGGGCCATATGTGTGGCAGCTGGGAGGGTGGACCATACAGTCCCACTATGCTTGCACTGGAGGTTTATCTATCCCACAGCTATCCTTACCTATCCCACAACTATTCTTACCCATCCCACAACTATCCTGACCTATCCCACAAGCAAAGGCTTAACCATTTTTTCAAAGTTTTCACCAACACTTTATTAAGTAAATAAAATGAACCAAGTGTGTGAAGCAAAGTTAACCTTTATTAATAACTGTCTAAAGTAAACTGTATGACTTTGTTAAAAAAGCAAAATGAACCAAGTAAAATGTCTTTAAGCAAAGATAAAGTGAACAGGTAACAACTCAGTCTTTGGCACTATTTTCAGTCACTCTGAGGCATGTCCATGGTCTCAGCTGTCAAGCGGCCATGGACTGTGGAGGTGGCTGTGGCTGGAGTGCTGGTCTGAGGCGCCATTGGGGTGCTTGGCCCCCGAGAGTACAACAGGGGATAGTGTGTTCAGGAAGCTCTCAGAGAGCTGACTCAGTCCTGTGTGGTTGAGAGGCCCTTCTTCAAGGACCTGGGATGTCAGGCCCAAGACTGAAGGCACATTGTCTATTGAGGGGCTTGGCTGTGGGGTGGAGGAAGGAGGAGTGTAGTGGGGCTGTCTGGTCTGCAGCTGGGCCAGGTGAGGTGTCTGTGGCATGCGATGAACCTGGGCCTGGACTGGGAAGGTCTGTTTTTGCTGTGGGAAGTCCTGGTACTCATAGCCTTGGTAGGTGAGGGGCTGTTGAAAGCTGTGGAAGGGCTGTGACATCGCCTGGGGTGGAGAAGCAGACCTGGACTGGGTCGGAGCAGCTTCAGCTGGGCCTGGAGGGTTGTGCAGAAGTGCTGTGATCTTCTCCTTCATCACCTGGGCCTCAGGCAGGTCCATGAGGATCTGGCTCATGGAGGTGATGGAGGGCTTCCGGTTCGAGGATGGTATATCGCTGTGGACCAGCTGAGAGAGAAGATCTGTGCTGGTCTTGATCGTGTCCCTGATCTCCAGCAGGACAGTGTGGCTTTGGCCCTCCAGTCTGCCTCTGCCTCTCTGCCTGCTTTCTGTGGAGGTGGAGTTGGGGGTGGGGGTGGGTTGGTCTCTGGTGGCTGCCGCTTCTTCCTCCATTTGTGACAGGGGATCCTACAAGTCTGCCAGCATGGGGAGTGCAGCTGTCGGGGGGGTCTTTGCCATGGGGCCCTCCAAAGACACCTGCCTGGACAGGGCAGCTGTCTCCTTGCTGGAAGAGGACCGGCTGTCTGTGGGCTGTCTGAGGGAGAGGGTTGTCAGAGGGGCTGCTCCTTGGTGGCGGACCTCACCCTCCAGGAAGCTGCACTTGGCCATGATGTACATCTCCCAGTCAGTGAGCTTGACAGCGGCTTGGCCAGATTTCTTCAGGTCTAGCCTGCCACACCAGGTGTGCATGTGCTTCCACCATCCCAGGAGTACATCTGCAGTGTAGCCCAGGCTCTCTGCCTTGTCTCTCCAAGCTGCCTGTTTTTTCTTGGTGTCGTGATAGAGTCTGTGGCCCTTTCTCTAGAGGTACTCGTTCTCCCTCAGCCATTCCAGCACCTCCTCCTCATGCTCCTCGGAAACGGTGCACTGTTTCCTCTCTCCCTTCTCCTTCCCTTGCCTCTTCCTCACTCTGGCAGGGGCTTGAGCAGCAGGGCCTTCAGGGGCTTGAGCAGCAGGGCTTTGAGGGCCTTGGGGCTGGTCAACCACAGCACCAGCACCAGCAGCAGCAGCAGCAGCAGGAGAAGCACCAGCAGCACCAGCAGGAGAAGCACCACCACCACCACCAGCAGCAGCAGCAGAAGCACCAGCAGCTTCAGAGTCAGTTCCAGGGGGTAGGATGGTGATTCTGTCCTTCTTGCCAGGGCTGGCAGGAGTAGGCACAGGCTTTCTCTTCTCTGACTGACGAACCATGGTGTTCTTTCAAAATGTCTCTGGCAGCAGGTCTTTCCTCTGAATGGTGACTGCTTGTGAGCTGCATTCTTTTATATCCATGGAGCTGATGCAATTCATCCTCCCCGCATGCGCAGTGAACTCTTTGCATCCGCTACACATCCGCTATGCATCCGCTATGTTTCCTAAAAGCGTCCGTGATACATCCGCGTCATCCGCTACGCATCTGCTCCTTCCACTATGCGTCCGCTTCACTATTCTCCCCCAGAAGCCCTACGGATGTATCATCCACCTCCATACGCTTCCATCTGCAAGGCTTCCATCCTTACCATCCTCGCTACGTACTACCCCTGTCCGTTCCTTTCCGTTGTTTTCCATTCTGTTTATGCAAATTTTTGCCACTTTTGAGAGCGGATAACAACAGATGGAGCCACCCCCAAAATTTTGCTCATCCACTGCGTCCTTTTTGCATACGTTTTGCATCCGTTGGCCAGTGGGACCTAGCCTTGAGATAAGATAAACTACCAAACAAGGACTCAAATGTTCTTCTCAAAACAGGACTTTGAACATTACTATGGCTAAATTCCTGGCTCATTGGTGTCTTAGTCTGCTTACAAACTTCCATTTTAAAATTCTTTAGTAATTGGTTAATTTTATCTACCTGCAAGATTTTGTATCCTCCCCTAGTTCTTTCTATCTTTAAACTAAGATATTGTTTGATTTTTCCTAACTGTTTTATCTTAAATTTCTGTTCCAAGAGTGATATTATTTTAGCAGGTTCTTGTTCAGTTTTGGTGATTAATGCTATGTCATCAGTAAACAATAGCAATTGCACCATTACTTTCCTTTTTAAACAAACATGGATCAGCCATGCCAGCTACAAAACCTATCTTTGTTGATTCCTTAACTTTTCACTGGTTCCACTCATATCCTGATTGCTTCAAGCCATAAAGACTCTTTTTCAATCTCCAGCAATCATTTGTATTATCATTTTTGAGATCTAAAGGTTTCTTTAAATATATAGCGTGTTGCAACAGTGCATGCAGATATGCTGTCTCTACATCTAAATGATTTATAATGTATTTCTCCTTAGCTGCCTACACTAATGCTGCTCATAATGTTGTAGCCTTCAGACTAGGCGCAAACACCTCATCATAGTCGTTTGCTGTCTGACTGAACCCTTGTGCAACTAACCTGGCTTTTTGGGTAACACCCATCTACACCTGTCTTTAGCTTATAAACCCATTTACAGCCAATGGCATGTTTATCAAATGGTAACCTTACATTTTCATATACCTCCAACTTTTTTAATGATTCCAGTTCCTTATCCATTGCTTCCTGCCAAGCAGCCTGATCCTTTGCAGGATACAGTTTTAGTTCATTATAATTACTTGGAACTGTATTTACTTGGCATACAACACTAGCCTGATATCTATCAGGTGGTCGTGTTACTCGGGTTGAATGTCTTGGTAATACAGGGCTAGCTGGTGGACTACCCTGTGCTACCCAGTGTTCCTGTTCTTCTACCTCCTCCTGTGCCTGTTCTCCTACTTCCTCCTGGGCTTCCTCTTCCTCTTTAATGGCTATTTAGGGTGTACTGATTTTATCTTTGGGGACTATTTGGGTGTCAAGCATAATATCATTGCTGGATTCCTATTCCAGTTTATCCCATCCAACGTGCTCGAGAAATTTAGCACTATCATTCCAGTAAACATGAGCTGTGCCTTGATCCCAGAATCTAAACGATCTATGGTTGGCCTCTTAACCTACAAAAAATAATTTCTTAGCCCTATGTTGCCCTTTCATTCTTACTTGTGAGGGAATATGCACCCATGCTGGAGCTCCAAATGTGTGCAAAGAACTTAAATTTGGTTTTTTGCCATGCCAACGAGTGAATGGCAATTCACCAGTTGTTGTGTTCACTACATTGTTCAACACATGGTTGCTACACATTATGGCCTCACCCCACAGAGTTTCAGGCAAACCTGAATCAGATTACATAATGCGAGCCATGGCTTGTAACGTTTGCCCTCTTTGTTTTACAAATGAGTTATGTTGTGGTCTGTAAGGTGCAGAACATTTATACTCGACACCAGCCAATTTCAACATAGTTTGGAATCTCTTGTTAATAAATTCAGTCCCGTTATCAGTAACTAAAGTAATAACTTTACTCCTCATTTTTCTCAGCAAATCTTAGCCAGTTAAAGAAATGTTGGAATGTTTCTGTTTTGTTTTTCATGAGATAGCAGAAACCGTACCATGAGTAATGGTCCATTATACTCAAAACAAAGCAGGCACCTCCCAAACGAGATTTCTTAGGACCAATTATGTCTGCAACCTCTAAAGGTTCTTTGGTCTTAAACCCATTAAGTCTGTTTGCTGGAGTAACCTTGCTCTTCTCTTGGTCACAAGCATTACAGTTTAAGTACTTGCAACAGGGTTTTAATTTTACTCTCTCTGACAATTCAACAGTTTGTTTGAGCATTTTTAAATTAATGTGCCCCAGATGTCTATGCAGTAAATGTATACATTCATCATCTGTCTTAACATTGTTATAAACCAAATTAGCCATCTGCAACTGGTCATCATGTATCACATATAAATCATTCTCTAAAGTAGCAGTAACACTTTTACCCTCTTTCTCTGTTATCCAGTGATCTCCCCTAATGGTTACGACATAACCAAGTTTAACTAAAGCCCTTTCTGATAACAAATTAAATTTCAGTTTAGGTACATAAAACATAGTTAAATACTCATTTACACAAGAACAATATGCAGAACCTTCACCAGATGCTTTCATCTTCCATCCATTTGCCAGTGATACATGTTGCTTCCTCATAGACATCTTTACAAACCTCTCTCTATTTTTAGTAATGCACTGCGATGCTCCACTATCAACAACCCACAAATCATGGTTTACAGTTGAATTGCTAGACATAGCTAAACTAACATTCTTCTTAGCCTTCTGATGATTACCATTATTCTGTTGTTTTCCCTTCTTACAGAATCTAGCTATATGTCCTCTATCCCCACAAGAAAAACATTTCCTAACAGTATTGGCAGTTGAACACAAATCTTCTTCCTGTAGTTGTTCCTTTCTCAGTTGGTCCCTATCCAGCTGTCTTCTTGCCTCTTCTAACAATCTTTCAGTTCTGTCAGTCAATGTCAGTTTATCTCTGGTCAGGACTTCCAGTGAAAATACATAATCATCATAACTTTCATCCAATGAGGAAAGAATGATGTAAACTTGATGCAGCTCTGAAAATATCAGTTCCTTTTCATTTATCTCTTGAAAAGTTATTTTCATGAAGTTTAAATGAGCTAACATATCTCCACCTTTCAGAAGATGTGCTCTAAACAGTTTACATGTAAGATGTATGTGGTCACCTACACTGTCACGAACATAAATCCTCTTCAAATTCTCCCAACACCTAGCAGCAGACTCTTCTCCATGAGCATGGACTAGCTGCTGGTCACTCAGTGTTAGTCCAATTATACAAAGAGCTCGTTCATTATTCTTTTTAAAGTCAGCTAGCTTCTTGGCATCGTCCTCATTATCTGGATCTCAAGCATTTCCATCGGGTGGATCCTGAACTGCATTTCATAACCCTTGTTAGGAATATGAGTCACCTAACAGCTATTTGGGTTAGAAATATATAAACCAGGTTAAACATTTTAAAACTGTATCTTTAAGAAAATGCAAAACTGTAATTATGTGTGGTTTGTCAAATGGCCATAAGATGGAGCCAGAAACCTGAGTTGTTTAGTCTGAGTCTCAGAAGAGCGTGAGTGTATCTCTGTTTCCTTCTGTTGGAAAGTTTTGCCATTCCTCCATTTCTTCTAATTGACTGATATCACTGCATTTAATGTAAGTCTGTTACTGAACTGTTTTTGACACTGGACTTTGTTACTGAATTATCCCTGGATTGAAAAAACTGACTGATTTACCTGTGAATGACTTTGAATTACTTGTTTGGACGTTGCTTAATGTTTCTGGAAGTAAAAACCTACATTTACTGTACAGTGTATCTGTGTACTACATGTGTATTATTCAAACACTACTCTCAAATATGTCTCCCTGTATGCGCTCATTCTCCTAATGGGGAATTACCTCAATAACCCTTCTCTACACAGAAGTAGACTGCACTTCATAGACCAGGAAATATAGTTTGTTCTATCCAACGAGGTTATCAGTGATAGACTTGTTGAAGTGTCTTGTGCCATCTTTACCAAGACATTAAACCACAATTAAACAGTAAACAGCTGTCTGTATACAGTACTGTGTATTCACACCAACTCTCAGTTATCTGAGCTAGGTATGGCCTGGGCCCATAACCAGTATGAAGGTAATTCCCCATTAGGAGAATGAGCACATAGAGAGAGACATAGTGAGAGTGGTGAAGAATAACATACACACAGCACACAGCTACACTGTATGGTAAAATATAGGTTTTTACTTCCAGTAAATGGTTTAGCAAACTCCAATAAGCAGTCCAAGTCATTCACAGTTAAAGCAGTCAGTTTTCAGTCCAGGGATAATCCAATAACAAAGTCCAGTGTCATAAACAGTTCAGTAACAGACTTACATCAAATCCAAGAATAACGATGATCAGTAAACAGTCAATGCAGGAACAGCAACACTCTCCAGAAAAGGACAGAACAATCCAGGTTTCTAGCTCCATCTTATGGCCGTTTGAGGAACATACCCAACTACCATTTTAGCATTCCCTTAAAGAGACAGTATTAAAATATCTACCCTGGTTTATATATTTTTCCAACCCAACTGTTAGACTACTTACATTCCTAAGAGCTACCAATAAATTTTGCAGATGTTTCAGCCTGTTTTTGAGCAGAGATTCATTCTCCTCAGGGGAGGGTGGGGAGGGTGTCAGGACTTGTCTGTAGAACTGAGGCGAGAAAGACATTCTTAAACAGCGATATAAAATAACACTGAAATGAGCCAAATGCATTTTAGATGTAAAACATTTCACATGGTTTGCTGTGTGCTGCATCACAGTGGTTTAACCAGCTTCAGCCAGGTGCTATATTTGTGCTCCTGCATGCTCTGAGGGTGTTATTTTGAATCAAATCCAACCTGCTACCCAGCCTTATTTTATTTTAAACACAGGCAATGCAATGAGTACTGTAGTATGCACAGCCACTCTGTTAGTAACATTATTTTTATCCATTATTTATCATTGTGGAACTACTGTGTGGCACTCACAAATTGAGGGGGAAACTGCCTGTGGAGAAGATGGACAAAGGATAAGATTCATTGATGAATATCTCTACACCAAATGAATCCTTACTCCAAAAGGGAAACAAAAAGTCAAACAAACACCATTTCTAGGCAATAGTATGATCTGGAGCAACTGCATCCTGGTTATAAAGCTGCTATGAAGAAATTGATTATTTTATTGTTATCATAGTTATCATTCTTTTTATAGGAGAAGCAACAAGACTGCCTTCTGGATAATGATGAAGGCAAGAGAAGGCATTTAGATTTTCAGGGAGCTCTGTTTGCTTATTTCACTGATGAGGGATATGGATCTTGGGTTACCCATTTAAAGGGGAGGCTGGGCTTGGAATTATTTTTGATTTATAAACCAGAGAGAGATAAAAATTGTCTCACGAGTGACATAATATGCCTTTTTTTTTCCTGTAGGAAAAATCCAGTACAACTTTAAGGAGATATGAAATTAAAGCTTCCTTTACTCATTATTACTATTTTAACCTTAAATATGTGTTCAATTAGGTGAAGTAGTCTCCATTAAATTTCAACAATATCATCTCACTAGAAAGAATGATTCTAAAATATAATCAGGTAATCGCTGAAAGGAAGGAATAAATGAGAAATAATGTCCAGTAACCTTCTTTCTGATTTTTTCTTTATTTTTTTAACAGCATTTGATTTTTTTTTCAAATCTCTGCTTCTTTTCAAGGAGAGTTAAAAAAAACACCTTGAAAGTGCAGGATTTTAATTTGGTTCAGAATTAATCTACAGTCTTCCCATGTTCAACTAAATCCTAAGGGAAAATAAGGTTGGGAGACTTCTTCATAAGACTTTTTCCAATTAGGAAACATGAAAGTGAAGAGATGTACAACTCGAGAAGCAAACAGCTCTCCCCAACATATCACAGCAATGAAGGTAAGCTCAAGACAACAGCACAATGTCAACAGTACTTCATGAATGAGGGAGAGAAATATCAACTTCTTTTATAGGAGAAGAAAACTTTCAGGAAATTGAAAACAGAATTTGGCACCAAGTTCATCACAATTTTGCCCCTAGGAATTGAAGCTCAGAGGGCATTATAATTAAATATTTTATTAATTATTAACTAATTCAATTTCCCCCCTCCCTTAAAAACATTTGAGTGTTCTTATTATTCAGAGATTTATGTAGCTTACCCTCTGGCACGTGAGCCAAAATGGTGTAAGTGAAAGTCACTCGGGTGTATTTCAGCCAGTTTTTAAATGGGCTGACTTTCGAGATGAGCTTGGAGGACCAATATCCAAAGCTCATTAAATAAATGTACCAGAAGATATGATATCTTTCCCACAGCCATCACTCATCAAACAAAATCTACATCAGTAGAGTAGCCTCCCACTAGATTTGTGAAGGTCAATAAAAGATGACCTTCAACAAAATAGATGAAACAAATATCAGAGTCGTACAGTCTTACACAAAAAACTTATTTTGCTCTCTGGCCGACCTCAAACAAGCAAACTTCTGATTTTAATTAGTGCACAAGGTAGCAGTGGCAAAGGGAAACCATAGTTTAATTCCCATGGCTTAACTCATCTAAAAATTGTAGGGAAGTAGACCAGTAGTGGGATTAAAAATTTTTTATTATCGGTTCTATGGGCATGGCTTGGTGGGCATGGCAGGGGAAGGATGCTGTAAAATCTCCAGTCAGAGACAGTATTTGCTGGTTCTCAAACTATTCAGAATTTCTGCTACCAGTTCTCCAGAGCTGGTGAGAACCTACTGAATACCACTTCTGCAGTAGACATTTTGACATGTTTTGTTTCAAAAGAAGCATCTCCAGATCTCACCCAAACACACACTCCACTCTGCTATTCATTAATAAAACTTGGCTTTGCAAGTTTCTGTCTCATCCCAAAAGAAAAGAGTTGTTGCTTTCATCTATTTCCTTTAAGCTTTTATACTGAAACTGACTTGTAAAGTGATTTGAGCAATAGGGATTTCCCTAAACATTTTCAGGGCTTTCCTCAAAGAACCTGGAAATCTAGGATCATAAAACTGTTGTATATTTTAGCTAGAGGACTAAAGTCCTTAAGGAACAAATTGCCAGTAAATTTTGAACACAATCTTTATTAATTCTTTTTTTCCTATAAATATTCATTTTGTTAACATTATATAGCAATACAACATAATACTATACAATAAGGACTGGAAAATTAAGATGTGTGGTCATCAAGCAAGGCATCACATGACCATACTTGTTTTTGACTATTTTTGAAATGACCATTAAGCAAATCTCCCACAGTCATTAAGTGAAACCTACATAACCATGCCTGATGGCCTCCTGATAGTATCTTCATTGACTTTGCTTGTTGGAAGCTGGCTAGGAAGGTCACAAATGATGATTACATGACTGAAGGATGTTGTAAATGTGTGAGGGTTGCCAAAAACCGAAACTACAGTCGCAAAACTGCAATGATGCTACAACAGTCATAAGTGTGAGGACCAGTTGGAAGTCACTTTTTTTCAAAGCTATCATAACTTTGAATGGTCACTAAACAATTGGGCATTAAGTATGAACTATTTGTATAACAATCAAAAATATACTTAGAAGACCATAATTGCACAAGAATGTATAATCTACATATTTATAATGAAACCTAGTAATAAAATTAATAAGAAAAACAAGATGAAATCATAGCCATGAAGCCTACAAGAGTAAGGTTTAAAATCTGATTTTTTAATAGCAGATAAACAAAGAAGGAAAACAGTCAATATCAAGGATGATTTATATCTTATAGTAATATCTAATTTGTTTTAACACTAGTAGAATGATTAAAACCTTGCTTTCACATTCATTATTCTAAACCAGGTGTCAAACTCAAGGCCCAGGGGCTGGATCTGGCCCATGGGGTGCTTAGATCTGGTCCATGGGGCCACCTTGAAAACAGCAAAGGATTGACCCATGGTGCCTCTGCAAGCAAAAACAGAGCCCTCCTGTTTTTTGCTGCAACAGCCTCCTGCAGCCCACTACCAGTGAAAACAGAACTCTGTTTTCTCTGGCAGAGGGCTGCAGGAAATCATTGCAGCCAAAAATGGAAATTGAGAGCCCATTTTCACTGGCAGAGCGCTCAGACCACCAAAGCAACCCCAACACGAGATGTCAAGCTGGCCACACTCACCCTGGCCACATCCACCCCAGCCCTCAAAATATAGCACCTAAGTACCACCCAAAATATATTTTTTCTTTGTAGTTTGCATTTTGTGCTCAATTACAGCACCATTAAGATCTGAAAGACAAATGAAGGAATAGATCATTGCGAATAAAATCTATGCAATCATTAAGAGTTAACATCTACCTAATGGTATTTAGTCAATCAATTGCTTACATTAGTATTGGTACAGAATCAATATATTGTAATACTTTTGCTGATATTTGAAAGGGACAACATTAAATTGAAGCCTTTTAATCCATGCCACTATTGTGTCCTATGATCCTAGGAAAAGCAGATGAGGTATTAGTGCAAATAATACAAATTGGTGGCATAGAGGTTAGAATGCAGCATTAAAGGCTAACTCTTCCCACAGCCTGGAGTTTGATCCAAGGGTGACTCAGTCTTCCATCCTTCAAAAGTTGATAAAATGAGGACCCAGATTGTTGAGTGAAAAATTTTGACATTGTAAACTGCCTCCAAGCATTATGGGGCACTATATCAGTCTAAGTGCTATTGCTAATAGAAATAGAAAAAAGCACCACTGTAAAAAAGTAATAAATTTAATTAAATTAATTGTGTATATTTTATTAGTAGTACATAATCACTTTTAAATGTATATAATATGTGACTTTTTAAAACCATGGATTCTTTGACTATAAGAGAGATGCCAAAGTATTGGAAGAATCCTGCTGAACCAACATATGCATTTTAATTCCAGCAGCAGAACATAAAAATCATCATTAAAAGACTATGTTGAAATCTTGTGCCACAAAAAGACCTAACATGAAAAATTACATAAGAATAACATAAATCAAGCAGAGAGAGGACTATATACAATAAGAATAATTAATAATTCAATTTTAGATTCCAGTCCACAGATCTTGGGAAAGCCAACTATGCACCTTTCACATAATGTACCCTGGATTGTAGGGTAGTTGTCAAACTTAGCTAAAGGATAACAGAGTCCAGTAAGGATGATAATACCTTCTACAGCAGGAGTCGCCAACCTTTTGAACCTCAGGGACCACCAAACTCATAATTTTAAATCCCAGGGACTGCTAACTGGTTCTGTGTGCATGGCCTAATTTGTGGGTGTCATGTGATTGGCTGGGCATGGCTTGTATGTAAATATTATAAATATATAAATATTGATTTTTTTTATTAAAAAGAGAGCAACGTTTACCCAAAAATCAGGCAAAGCATGCAGGTAGATTGAGTTGCTCACAGAATAATTCAATGATCTATCTATTTGCCATCAACTAGCTCAGTCTGTCACATAAAATTTGCTTGCCGTGAGTCTGCACTGAATAATAGAACCTTCAGTCCTAAGGGAGGTTCGGCTCTGCTTAAAATCGGAGCTGAAGCTCTAAAGACTAGCTAGAAAGCAAGAAATCCAACCATTTCCTGTTTCCTAGCTAATCTAAATCTCCCACAGCTGATGGTCAGAAAAAGGGAAAATAGCAATTTAGGAGGCAAGTTTGCCGGGTAAGGAGTGAGTGGACGGAGAGGGTTCCCATGGTCCATGTGGGCAGCGCAGCCATGTGTTTCCGCACAGCCTGGATTAATTGCTCGGGGGGAGGGTACTCTGGGAATGAGATTTCTCTGCAGCCCACCAAAATTTTCTCACGGCCCACCTGTGGGCTGTGGCCCACTGGTTGGTGACTGCTATTCTACAGGAATAGCATAGAAGAGTTGAGCATTCTAGGAAAAAAATCCATTAAATTGTCTGCTTACAAGGGCAAGGAAAGCTATTAGCCAAATATTCAAGAGTTCTTTGATGAAAAAAAACACCCATGGTTTTTCTTAAATTCTCAAAGGGGAAATAAAAATAGATTATTATTATTTATTTGTATCTCTATCCCTTATGTCTAAAGTACATGGTTTTATTAGTTGTATATATAACTGTATGTATGTGTGCATGTGTGGTGATACTCCTCATGTAAATGTGATATCCCTTTGAGCTGTAAGGTCTTCTCAAAATTTTACTTTGGCTTACTTGATAAATTCTAGACATATTCCCATCATTTTAAAAGGCAAAAATTTGAAATTACTTATATCAAAAAGAAATTAGTTTTTCCAAATAATTTCCTATATAATTTTGATACTAATTTGATTGTCAGATTAGCCCATTTTTCATAAAAGCTATGAAAAGGTTAGCTATGCTGTCTCCATATTTGTACAGTAGAAGGAAGAGTAAGATGCAGGAAAACAGCCTGCTCAGATTTAGAACAGAACCCATATATGGCATTTTCTCCATTTTTATCTGTTTATCATATAAATACAAGACACTAAAAAACTAAATGAGCATTCAGAGCTTAAAACCTCAAACAGAGCAAGCAATCATGAACTACAATTTGCTTAACAAATGGGACCATCTGAAATTTACTTTTTAAATTACACAAGCAAGTTACACAAAGGCAGAGCTGGTTAGTTGCATTTTCAGAAAAGTAGTTTTTTCTTATCTGCATTCTGCAATGTAGATATAATAGCTATGCTACATTACTTAAGATTGCTGCATTGGTTGTTACATTCCATCTGGAAGATATTCTTTAAACTTACACTAATGGATCCTATTTGCTTTCCATAGGTGATAAAAGAATCTTAACATTTACATATTCTTTTGACAAGCATTTCAAAACTCTATTGTTTGCCTTCATTTTAAAACCTATTTTGACAGTTCAATCTCTTTATTTCTACGTAATAAATTACAGCAATGTATAATAAATTCTAGGAAATGAAAGCAGAAGATTTCAGGCCTAATTACAGATATGCAGCATTCAGAGTTTGGTTAAGGAATCTATTTTTCAAGCTTCAGTCAATCTGAAGTTGAGCTTTTCTATGGGACAGACAAACTCCTAGGTTTTCTTAATATACATAAGTTGATAGAGACTTTATATTTCTTAACTTTTATCTGTATGATTGCACAAAAGTTTGACTATAATTTTTCTATGAGATACACATGACCAAATAAAAATATGAAAATTAAGCTCCTTGCTCTATGAATTTAATGGGAAAATTTTTCCTCTTTTACACTGTCCCCATGCAATACAGAGCCCTATGAGACAAAAAATTAATTTTTGCATGGAATTTTCTTGAGTAGTGAAGAAGCAGAGCTAATATATTTATCCTCATCTATTTCATGCTTTGCTGACTGCATTACCAACATCTGTCAGCTAAACCAATTTCTGTTAACATATGTGTGGGTTGTTAATTCACTCTATTAAAATGGGTCAATCATGTTGGCTGTCTCCATTAATTGGTGTCATGACATCAGTGGACTACATCCCTATTTTTCTTGTAAGCTAAAATATTTTTCTCTGAGAATTAGTTTGTGTAAAAGACATATGCAGGTGAGTTAAGTGTGCCATGTTATACAGAAAACACTTGCAATAATAGATGTTCCCAGAGTTTGTATTATAGTTCTTACTTTAATCTCATGGATATATTATTACCAGGCAAGATAATGCATCACCTTTTGTAAGGAAATATATTTCATCTTTTTAATAGGTACATTGAATTCCTACCATGTTTCTCATATAATAAAGCCGGGTCTTATTTTTTTTTTGAGCCTTGAAAAAATGGCTAGGCCGTCTTTTCGGGGGTGACTTAATTTTTCCCCCCTTGCATTTTTGGGTGGGCGGCGACGGCTTGGATATTGACCTCGGCGTTTGTGGGGCACTTCATATTGGGGTCAACACAGGCAGCACCATATCTGGGTGGTGCAACAAAAATATTTCCTACCGGCAAGCCCCTCCACCATTCCCCCCAATTTCACATGTTTTAATATAGGCCTTAATTTTGGGGGAAGGTCTTAATTTCATTTCATGCTGATAAAATATGCTGAGACATCCTATTGGGGGAGGCTGTATTGTTGGAGAAACAGGGTAGAAAGCAGAAAATGATGTATATGTGATACCTGGCACAAAGATAGTAGTAACAATAAGAAGGATCTTGGAGCTCGTGGACAATCATTTAAATATGAGCCAGAAATGCATTGCAACCACCGAAAAAGCCAATGCATTAACAGAAGGAAAGAATCAAGAACACATAGAGTGCTAATACCATTTTATAATGCCTTGGTAAAAATCAGATTCCTTGTGTGTCCAATCACACTTGGCCAATAAAAAAATCCTATTCTATTCTATTTTATTCTATTCTACTTGAAATACCACATCCAGTTTTGATTGCCACAATATAAAAAAGATGCTGAAACTCTAGAAAGAGTGCAGTGAAGAGCAACAGAAAAGATTAGGAGACTGGAAGCTAAAACATATGTAGAATGGTTGCGAGAATGTCTAGTTCAGGGGTGTCAAACTCAATTTCATTGAGAGCCACATCAGGTTGTGTTTGACCTTGGATGGCCCAGATGGGCGTCACCAGAGTACACAAGGTTAGCTCAATGTGGTGGCGATGCCTATGGTAACCTAGGTGCTCAGCCAGCAAAAACAGGCTCTTGAGCTTTGTTTTCTACTCTGCCAGTGAAAACAGAGCACTGGAGGGCTGCATGTGGCCTTCCCTCATGCCGAGCATTTTAACCAAGTGTGTGCTGCCACTGTGCAAATTCCATGAACTGGAAGATCTGCTCTCATGAGGCTTGACATGCATCATTCTCACAGCGGTGGCCCGCATTCAGCCAAAGTGTGCAGGCCTGTGGGCAGCAGAGGGATGGGGCAGCAGGCAAGAGGTGATGTAGGTGGCATAGCATCATGCTTCCTGGTTGCTTTCCCATTCCTGCCCCTAGCAGGCAAGGCCTAGCAGCTGCAAAGAATCCAGGTGGAACCCAAGCAGCAACAGGTCAGCTCTGGCTTGCCTTTCTCTCGGCCATCAGAAATCCAGGCAAGTGGGGGTGGGGAAGCTTGCTAGGCTGCAAGTGCTGAGGACAGCATGGCATGGCGGTGGCAGCCTAGGCTGGCACGGGAGTCAGGACTCAACCGGGGGTTGTGGCAGCAGTGGTGGCAAAAGCAAGGGTGGTAGTGGTGGCGGTGATTCGGCAATGGTGGCCTAGGCTGGTCCAGGTGTCAGGACGTAACTGGGGCTAGTGGAAGCAGTAACAGGTAACAGACCAGGTAACAGACCAGGGCTTGCAGAGCCTCACTTACCTAGGGAGATCAGATGGTGGAAAGCAGGCAGTGGTGGCTGGCTGGCTAGCTGGCTGCTGCTGCTAGAAGCAATGGTGGCAGGCGGCAAAATGTAGAACACATGCGCTATAAGGAGTGACTGGGCGGGGTGGGTGGGGAGAGAATGCCATCAGAGATTGTCACACATGCGCACAATGTTGTTCATGCACAATAAGGACTGACTGGGCAGGGAACAGAGAAGTGAGTGGAGAAGAGTGGGGCCAGCCAGAGGCCCATTTTATCGGTTCTCCAAACTACTGGGAATCATAACAACCAGCTCTACCGAACCGGTGCAAATCAGTAGAATCCCACCCCTGTATAGGGTCTCTTGTTTGAGCAGTGGATTGGACTAGAAGACCTCCAAATTCCCTTCCAAATCTGTTATTCTGTATTTATTCTTTGCCATCTTTTAAGATAGTAACCATTACTATCAATAATGCTAAAGCAACCAAGCTATTCATTAAAAAGAAGTTGTTCTTTTCATTGTAGTGATCAAATTAAGCCTCGTTGCATTTTTTCATTTTATTTTATTATTCATATTATTCACTTTCTTAAATTGTTGTATATTTTAGCAACATCTACATAACCTTCTGTAAAATATGGAAATAACATGATTAATATTCTCTATAATCTTACTGCAGCCATTTTTCTTCAAGAATACATTTTCAACTAACGTAGTTTACACCAAAAGCACATTTACTTTTTATTATCCCTAAATGCTTAACTACCATAACTAATGCTTGATTAATAAATAGCTATATCAGGCTTCTCCTTTAAAATTCACAATTTATATGCAATTCTTTCTTGATGCTGACCACAGCCACTTTAAAATAGTTGCATGGAAAAACAAAAGGTCAAAATAAGTAAAATGGATTTAATTCACGTTGTCCCATAAGCTACAATTTACTGTTCTCCCAAACTTAATTAAATCCTGAATAAAGTCAAGCAGTTTATAGACCCTATTAAAAACTAGAATTGGAATACAAGATCTTAATGTGTTGTGGACAATCATCTCACTTGCAAATCTCTGCTGGACATGCCTTATTTTGTAGGTGTCCAACAAAAATGAACAAATTGTTCATTTACACATTGCATGTTGTAATCCATTCTATATTTAGCCAACTTTATGCCAGATTTGAAATGCTGCCTTTTATTATTTTTATTAATCTTTTGTTTTCACAAGCTCTCCACTTCTAACTAGAACAATACAAGTTATACAATGTTTTGAATTAAAGAGAATATGGATAGCACACCTGCTACCAGAGAATCAAAATACTGGAAGACTAAAATGGACCTTCAGAGTATTAAAGAACAAACTGTCCATTCAGTTGGGAACTCTTAATATTTTTAAAGCTAGCATATTGTTTCCAGATACTACTTGCAGTAGATTCCAGTCTTGGTTATACTTGCAAAAACTTAAACATCAAAGCTCATAGAAAACAGCCCCAAAACTATTTAAGTCAAGAAGCAAAACTGCCCATTTTTGTACCTTAAGTATAAGTCTTATTCATTTTTTATGTTGCAATGCCTCCCCCCCCCCCCCCCAATAAAGAAAGAAAAGAGGCTCAATTATTCTGGCACAATAATATAAATTGTTATTTTCAGTGAGTATAAAAAGTTGCAAAAAGTTAGCCAGTCCTGAGTTTTAGTTTGAAATATCTATGCGATGGGAGCAAGTGTTTATGCTTTTGGTTTGTTTGTTTATTAATCTCAATTTAAAATATTTTTTCACCAAGTAATAATTTTTGGTGTTTATTTACTTAGGATGGGCATTTGATCTTACTGAATAATTACCTGTTCTTATTGAATAGACCCTATAGAAATGTCTCCCAGAGCAACATTGAAATTAAAAAACTCTCAGGACAGAAATTTAAGGACACAACTCCTAAGAAAAAGAGATTTGTTACAGATACTTGAACTGCACTGAAAATATAACAGTCAAGCCACATACAGGTGAAACTTGAAAAATTAGAATATCGTGCAAAAGTTCATTTATTTCAATAATGAAACTTAAAAGGTTAAACTAATATATGAGATAGAATCATTACATGCAAAGCAAGATAGCTCAAGCTGTGATGCGTCATAATTGAGATGATTATGGCTTACAGCTCATGAAAACCCCAAATCCACAGTCTCAGAAAATTAGAATATTGTGAAAAGTTTCAATATTCTAGGCCCAAAGTGTCCACTCTCATCAGCTAATTAAGCCATAACACCTGCAAATGGTTCCTGAGCCTTTAAATGGTCTCTCAGTCTGGTTCAGTAGGAATCACAATCATGGGAAAGACCGCTGACCTGACAGTTGTGCAGAAAACCATCATTGACACCCTCCATAAGGAGGGAAAGCCTCAAAAGGTAATTGCAAAAGAAGTTGGATGTTCCCAAAGTGCTGTATCAAAGCACATAAATATAAAGTTATGTGGAAGGGAAAAGTGTGGAAGAAAAAGGTGCACAAGTAGCAGGGATGACCGCAGCCTGGAGAAGATTGTCAGGAAAAGGGCATTTAAAAGTGTTGGGGACTTTCACAAGGAGTGGACGGAGGCTGGAGTCAGTGCATCAAGAGCCACCACACACAAATGGATCCTGGACATGGGCTTCAAATGTCGTATTCCTCTTGTCAAGCCGCTCCAAACAACAAACAACGTCAGAAGCGTCTTACCTGGACTAAAGAAAAACAGACCTGGTCTGTTGCTCAGTGGTCCAAAGTCCTCTTTTCTGATGAGAGCAACTTTTGCATCTTATTTGGAAACCAAGGACCCAGAGTCTGGAGGAAGAATGGAGAGACACACACTGCAAGATGCTTAAAGTCCAGTGTGAAGTTTCCACAGTTTGTGTTGATTTCGGGAGCCATGTCATCTGCTGGTGTTGGTCCACTCTGCTTCATTAAGTCCAGGGTCAACACAGCCATCTATCAGGAGATTTTGGAGCACTTCATGCTTCCTTCTGCAGATGAGCTTTATGGGGATGCTGACTTCATTTTCCAGCAAGATTGGCACCTGCCCACACTGCCAAAAGCACCAAAACCTGGTTCAATGACCATGGGATTACTGTGCTTGATTGGCCAGCAAACTCGCTTGACCTAAACCCCATAGAGAATCTATGGAGCATTGCCAAGAGAAAGATGAGAGACATGAGACCAAATAATGCAGATGAGCTGAAGGCCACTATTGAAGCATCTTCCACAACACCTCAGCAGTGCCACAGGCTAATAGTTTCCATGCCAAGCCAATTGCTGCAAAAGGAGCCCAAACCAAGTACTGAGTACATATGCATTCTTATACTTTTCAGAGGTCCAGTATTGTTCTATGTACAATCCTTATTTTATTGATTGCATGTAATATTATAATTTTCTGAGATTGTGGATTTGAGGTTTTCATGAGCTGTAAGCCATAATCATCTCAATTATGACAAATCACAGCTTGAACTATCTTGCTTTGCATGCAATGAGTCTATCTCATATATTAGTTTCACCTTTTAAGTTTCATTACTGAAATAAATGAACTTTTGCACAATATTCTAATTTTTTGAGTTTCAGCTGTACAGAGCAGACCCAAGGTTCAAACTTCATATAACTCTTTATGCTGTTCATGGTTTCCAATGGACTGAAAGAAGCTCACTTTTCTGCAGAAGAAGTTGATGGACCCTGTATATCACCCAACAGCAGTGCTCCTTTCCCTTTGCCTGATCTAGTTTTATAAATATTCCCAAGTAGAGGACAAACAATATTCTCATAGCATTAACTGCTATTTATGCATAAATAATAGATGACTATTTAAAGGTTAACTGCTGAGTTTGGTAAAGTAATTGATAAAAGACACTTTCCAAGGTTAAAAGGGCACCTTGTCCCACCATGTGCATCCTGCATAATTTCAATAATCATTATAGTAATAATAATACAGATCATCCATTTGCCATTAGACAGGTGTCCAAAGCCAAGGTGTCTAGCCATGTAATTGAAATTAAACTAGAAATTAATTGTACAATTAACAGCCCCCTAAAGTGACATGATGCATCAGTATACACCACTGCAACAGAAATTCAACAACAGGACTTAAAGGTCATAAAGATGGATTGGGATATAAGTGTGAATCCAAAAAGTATAAGAGGAGTTTCTTTAATTCAAAAAGATTAAATTCATGGTGTGCACATGTCGAGGACTGAGTTGATTGAGTTTTATGGGAAATGCTAGGAAACGCGACTGAAAAATCGCTAACCCATTTCATTGAAAGTGATATGATAATTGTATTATTTTTTCTTCAGAACAATTGAAAGGTTTTGGAAGAATTTGGAGATGAATAAAGAAAATAATAAAGATTCATAGACTATTGTTAAGGTCACATATGCAATACCTTTGTGTACCAATTTAAGGAGAAATATATTATAAAAGATAAACCTATTAAATAATTTGCCATATTGGTATCATAAATAATTTCTATAATTATGATCTGAATGTGTAAAATTTCTTTAGAGGTTCTTCTCAAAATAAAATTCAGGAATAAGGATTACTACTGTGTATATAATATGTCTCAGTCTGATGATAGCCATGCAAGCAATGCATGTATATTCAATCAAAATAATGCTTTGGTTATATACTAAGTTATTAATGGAAAAGATACCCTCTACAAAGAATTAATTTAAATAAAATTTCTTTAAGAAAGGAATTTTGAAGAGCTATCAAAGACCATCAAGCTTACATTATAAGTCTGTTGCATCAACCAATGTGAAACTGGGCAAGAAAGCTTGAGAAATACATGATAGAAGTCTCAGCAATTTATCTCAACTACAGGGTGAGAAAGTGTTCTGGTCTCCTTTTCCTATTTTACTGTATTAGAAAAATCTATATATAATGTATGCATTAGAAAAAATCTATGTATTAAAAAAAAAATCTATATTTTTTGAACACACACACACACACACACACACATATATATATATATGATACGTAGATGATACCTTCATAATCTGGCCACACAGGAAAGAAAAACTGAACAACTTCTTCACACACCTCAACAGCCTACACCCCAAAATACAATTCACCATGGAAACAGAAGCCAACAATCAACTTACCTTCCTAGATGTCTTAGTATACAAAAAATCCAATGGATTTTTTCACACCATCTACCAGAAGAAAACACATACAAACCACTATCTACACGCAATCTCACACCACCACCCAGCACAGATCAATTCCGTAGCCGAGACACTCATCTCCAGAACAAAATGCTGAGCTGATGAACAACACCTAAAAACCGAACTACATACTCTCACTGATGTACTAACAGCCAATGGATTCCAAAGAAAGATTACCCACCTAATCCAAAAACAAACCCGAACCAAAATCCAAGATAGAGAACAAGAGAATGGCAAAGCCCTTCTCCCATATATAAAAGGCAATACAGACAAAATCAGCAAGATCCTCCAAAAACACAACATTAAGACAGCATTCTGCACAAACAGAAAAATATCCACCATCCTAAGAAACCCTAAAGACAAAATCGAGTTAGAAAACCAAGGAGTATACGAAATCCCTTGCAGCGCCTGCAGCGCCACATACATCGGGCAAACCAACAGAAGAATTAGTGCACACATTGAAGAACAGAAGAACTCAATCAAAAAAGCAGAACCAACTTCTTCCCTGGTCCAACACCTCAAAGCCACAGGACATGAGATTGACTTTAAAAATACCAGAACTATCGCCAAAACCGAACACTTCAACAACAGAATAATCAGAGAAGCCATAGAGATAGAAAAACGCCCACACAGCATGAATAAAAGAGATGATACCTCCTGCCTACCAGCCATTTGGAAACCCCCCCTCATTAAGAAATGAATACCTAACATGAAGAATGACACCAGACCCACACCCATGAGAGCCACACAAGATGCTACCACCACAGCCAAGCCCCCACCTGAACAGAACACAGCCAAGCCCCCACCTAGTCAAGTTGCACCCCCACTGGCAGTTAAAAGTTAAAAACAGCTGCAAGCTCACATTACTCCGGGAAGCACAAAGCCGAAGACACAAGCCTGAAGATGACGAATGAGATTTCATTGAAATGTCGCCAAAATACTTCCAATTTTACGCGGGAGAAAACCCGAATAACCAAAGATCCACATTTATATATATGTTTATATATATATATACATGTGTGCTGTTTAGCTTCCTTCGGGTATTATCCCATGTCATTGTAGTGCTGTTAAAGTTGTAGCAACGTTTCAGCAGAATCTCATCTGCCATCATCAATACAGAATGAACTCAATACAGACACTTGATGATGGCAGATGAGATTCTGCTGAAACGTTGCTACAATTTTAAAAGCACTTCAATGACAAGGGATAATACCTGAAGGAAGCTGAACAGCACACATGTAAGTACCCGCGAAAACTTAAAAAAACATATATATATATATATATACACACACACACATACATATATACATATATATATATATATATGTTTTTTTTAAGTTTTCGCGGGTTCTTACATGTGTGCTATGCAGCTTCCTTCGGGTATTATCCCACGTCATTGGAGTTGTGCTTTTAAAGTTGTAGCAACATTTCAGCAGAATCTCATCTGCCATCATCAGGCTTCTGTACTGAGTTCGTATATGGGTCAGGCTATATATATATGTGTGTGCTGTTCAGCTTCCATCAGGTATTATCCCACGTCATTGTAGTTGTGCTTTTAAAGTTGTAGCAACATTTCAGTAGAATCCCATCTGCCATCATCAGGCTTCTGTATTGAGTTCGTATATAGGTCAGGCTATAGCTCCCAACCAATCAGGATTAAGAAAAAACCATTCTGGCATAGCAGTAGGCTAGCCCCAAATTTAAAACAGAAATGGCTGTGAAAATCTGACTCACAGACAAACACAATACAGAAGCCTGATGATGGCAGATGAGATTCTGCTGAAACATTGCTACAACTTTAAAAGCACAATTTTAATGACGTGGGAAAATATATATATTCGTAGATTTTCATGGGTACAGGTGTGCAGGTCTTGACGTGTTCAGGTCTTTTCCTATGTAAGGTTGAGAGCATCTTGGCAACATTTTGATGAGGTCCCACTTGCCATCTTCAGGCTGGTGCTTTTGGCTTTGTGTTTGTGTGAGCAAAGCATGATCAGAACTGCTGTCCCCCAATATACTGGTGGGGAGATTGGCTGTGTTGTCATTTCTTGATTGGTTGATGGAGTTGATGTTTGCAGATTGACTGGCTTTTTTGTAAGAACATGTGTGGTTAAGGTATTGGCTGGCTGTCTATCAGCCTCCTGTGTTGTAATGACCTGGGTAATGGGCTGTGTGATGACCTTCTGAGTTCTACTGTTGTGACATGCTGGATCTTGTGCTGTAATCTCCTGGGTCATTGGCTGTGTTGCAACATCCTGAGGTTTTGTGATGTAACTTCCTGAGTTCTGTGATGTGATATCCTGAGTGGGTGGTTGTGATGTGACATTCTGGATTTTGGTCTGGCTCCAAGTTTGAGGCCTGGATATGTGTTCATGGCATGTGTCCATTTGCTTGGTTTGAGGGTCAGGGTGTGTGGCAGCTGGTGATGCAGCCATGGTCTGGTTTCTGGATGGTGGTTGTCTTTCATCTATGGGATGAGTTTGGGTTTGAGTCTGATAAGGGAGAATGGCGGTGGTGGTCATGTGTTGTTTTGTGTCTGGTGTTGCTTTTCATGGCTGGGACTCATTTGTTAGTAAGGGCTAGTTTCCAGATGTCTGGTAGGTGAGAGGCCCATTTATTTATGTACATGGTGTGTGTCTATTTGCTTGGTTGGGGGGTTGGGGTGCAGCAACTGGTGATGCAGCCATGGTCTGGTTTCCGGACAGTGGCTCTCCTTTGTCCATGGGATGGGCTTGGGTTTGAGTCTGGTGAGGAAGAACGGTGGTGGCGTCATGTGTTGTTTTGGGTCCAATGTTGGTTTTCATGCTCATCGGCTCTCTTGAAAGTGTTAGTGAGCTGGAAATACAATTCCTGAATAAGTAATAGTTCAGAAAATGTCTACTGTACTTGTTTCCTTTAAATATTTTTTAAATAAAAAGCTTAGCTGTTTAATACTGATGATCTTTCTAGGATTAAAATATATTTTATTCAATGGATAAATCATTGTATCTTATTTTATAATAGTTGCCTTTTTACTCTTTTCATCTCTTTTTTACTCTTTTCAACTTCAGACATTTTTTGTTATTGAATGGATACAAAACATTAAATATCAGGGGCAAAGCTTCTGGTTTGCAGATGTACCTCCTTTTTATTATAAAAGTATACATAAACTTTGCATTTTGAGAGCATTTTTTTAATATGAATTAACCCATATATCTCAATTTGTACTGAATTCTTTACTGTCCCAATTAGCATATCTTCAAGAAGCTTTCTTTAAAAGAAAAAAAACCAATAAGCATCCATAGATACAGTTGTGCTAACTATAATTATTTTTTATTTTGCTGACTAGCCACCACACTTTTTCTTTCCAAAGAACACACATAGGAGTCTGCCAATAAAATGCTAGATTTCACACACACAAATACACAGGAAATGAAGAACATAGTGTTCTGTATGTAAAGTGGATGACTCCAAATCTACAAACCTGATTGGCTAATAAAATGAACACTGGATTGGTTCACTAGGAACCAATCCAAAGAGCTGCCAAAAAGGCGGCAAATCTAAACAACTGCCATTGGCTGCAAGCAGGCAAGCCAGCCTGTATAAAAGGCTGGCCCCGGCTTCAGCCAAGTGTTCCGTTTTACTGACTGGTTTAAAATAAAAGTATTTGTTGTTGGAACCCGGTCTACCTCGTGTGTTTTCCGAACAAAACACATAGGATTTAAAGAATCCTTCTCCTAGATTTTCCATTTCTGGAAATCATGTCATCTTTAACACATTTTATTTTATAAAATATTTTTGTTGAAGAAAGACTGGCCAAACAAAGGGGAGGAATCAAATGGGGAATTAGTCTAGTATCCTTATGTGAGCAGAAGAGGATGAAGTCCAACCTCTCTTGAATGCCATTGAACCTTATCTAGTCTTACAGTCAGTCTGAGAAACTTCCTGTGCAGCAATAAAACAGCTAACTGAACTCTTCAATTGTCATATCTTACAATTTTTATAAAATAAAATATATGCTTGTAATATTATTTTCATGTGTTCCCTTGTTATTCTGCCTTTTTTGTCAAGTGGGCAGTACATAAATTAAAAACAATAAACACCCCAGAGCTGCATCATTTCTGAAGCAGATTGATAATGGCAGTGCACTTACAGCGAGTGTTCATCTCAATTTGGAGTGATGAATCAATCAGATCAACTTCATTACAATCCACAGGTATTCTGCATCAATCTGATATTACAAAGAGCTATCAGAATATCTATCCCAAAGTTGAATGTTTCAGCCTGTTTTTTGCTTTGACTCGATGCACCTGCTTTTGAGCAGTATATACCTGGTTTTTAATAAGTCAAAGCACCAATTAAAAGAGGAAGCAATTTTCATGAATGAATCAGTCATACACTCTACCCTTTTTGTCTCATAAATTTTGTCAAATCTAGATAAATGTTGCATTAGGTATTAACTGAAAACAGCTCTAAATATCAAATAACTTCTGCTGGAAATGTATAATCTTCCCTTCTTGGTAGTTATAGGTCAGTAACATAATTTTAAAATAGGCAAAACTGAGATTCCAACATTTAATTATAATGTAAAAGAAAACTGGTATAACATGTTTTACAAATGGTATACAACTTAGTCAATGATTTCCAAGACAGAAAAAATAACACAGGAACAAATGTTGGGAATGCCATGAAACAGAACGAACATATGACCACCTCTGTAGACTTGTAAAAACCTTCTAAGGTAATGGAAAGACACACAGAACATAGCACCCTGCAGAGAATTTTAAAATGAAATCATATTGTTTCATATACAAGCCTAGAATACATTAACAAGAACCACCATAATTTCCAGATATAATGTGCTATACTATACCACATCCCCAGAAGCAGCTGCATAAAGGACACCTTGCCTTGAGTTAAGAGATGGGACAACTACAATGAAGAGTTGCCAGATTTTCATATTTGCTTCAGTGAAAGTGATCTTCAAGCCATCACCTTGTAATGTAAGCTTAAGAACACAATTAAATTGCTAATAATTTTCAAGCTGTTAAGACAAACAAACCAACACATATGGAAAATCCTTACAGCCAACAGAAATGTAAAAGTTTCTCAAAACAAAAAAAACCCCAGGGGTGGGATTCTACCAGTTTTGTCTGGCTCTACAGAACTGGTAGCTCTTAAGAGTAGCAAACACGGAACCGGTACTTTGTCTGCTGATGTTTTGGCCCACCCGCCTGCCCAGGCTGTTACTTGTCCTTTATTTCCTTTATTTTTCAATTGCAGCTGCTTTGCATGGCACAGTGGAAGTTGAAAAAGCAGGAAAAAAGGGCTTTTCCATCCGCTGTGCACCTGCACATAGCACTGCTCAGCTGTCCAGGAAGCTCAGCAGGTTGTAAATTGCACTCGCACAACTCATGCATGTGCGTGTGACACAGAGCAACAGAACTAGTGGTTATGTCAGTCGGATCCCATCCCTGAAAAAACCCTTCTTATAAAGCACTTAAATACATAAAATAGCATCCTGAAATGTGAGCTGGATAATCTCCTATAAATTCATTCAATCATTAATATAGATACATAAGTAATTTCATATATGAAGCACTGAGCTCTACTATCCTTCCCCTCTTTCTCCATTAAAGCTATTAAATTCTGAAATGCCCCCGTCTTTAGTTGTTAGTGTTGTGTATGGAACTTGGTAGGCTCCAAGTTCCCTATCTGATTCGCCAAAAAAAGCCGTTTTCGGATTGGCTATTAGAGAACCAATCTGATTGGCCTGCCTGACAGTGGGAACACTTAAAGTGGTGTCATTGGCCAGAAACAGCAAGCAAGCCGCTATAAAAAGGGCTGCCACGGCTTGGGCTGTTGTTCCATTACAATTGCTTTACTCAAATAAATAAAAGAGTTGTTCTTGGAACCCGGTCTCACGCAACTTATTTCCGAACAGAACACTGGCGACGAAGGTGGGATCGTCATAGAAGAGCGAGACCGAAACATGAGGCGATCTGAACCGAGCAAGAGAGATGGCCAGAAAAAACGCGCCTGCCCGCACCATTCAATCCTGATGAGGAGGATTGGGAGTCGTATATCGATCGCTTTCTTATGTTTTTAGAAAGCAATGAACTGCAGGAAATATCTGACCAGAGGAAGAGGGCTGTCTTCCTTACACACTGCGGACCAGCCATCTTTAAAATGGCGAAGATGCTAGCCAAACCAAGAGACATCAAACAGATGAGTTGGCCCGAGCTGAACAGAATGCTCTGAGCACATTATGCACCTGTGGTCTCCAACTTGATAAAAAGACACGAGTTCTACAAGAGAGATCAAAAAGAAGATGAAACCGTCGGAGATTTTGTAGCAGCCCTGAGACACATCGGAGGAGCCTGCGAGTTCCAGAAAATGGATGAGGCCATGAGGGACTGTGTGGTCCTTGGTTTGAAGGATGCTACAGTTCAGAGTAAGCTGCTGAACAGACCAAACATAACCATGGCCGAGGCTATTGCAGAAGTCACTGCTGCCGAAGCAGCAAAGAAATCCGCAGCCACCATGCACCAAATGAATTTGATTCCAGATCCACCAAACCAAGCCAGAGAGAAGAAGGCAGAGGGAAGCAAGAAACAGCCCACAGCAACTGCCCATTATGAAGATCTCGAATCCCAGAGTGACACTGATGATGAAAATGAAGATGTCCATAGACTTCAATCAGACAAGAAATGGTGAGAAAAGAGAAGAAAAAGGTGGGAGTTTCAGTGTGCTGAATGCGGAGGCAACCACCCGTGATCTGAATGCAGGTTCCTAGACGCAATCTGTAGGGCTTGTAACAAACGGGGGCACATCGAAAGGGTCTGCCGAAACAAAAAGAGCTATAGTCCTAAAAGATGCGGCAGCACGCCCCCAGACATGAAGAGAGACAAGCCGGAAACAGATGGAACCGAAGCAAAAGAACCAGCAACAGAGAGGAAATGCTTCCAGACAAAATCACTCAGATCACAGGCCCCCAGTCTTACCAACTACTTCTAGATGATAGAAGAGAATAGAAGCGGCACATCGACCAGCTTCATTCTCGAACCCTCGAATGCAATAACACACCAGCGCCAAAAATAAATAATGACCAAAAAACAACCGAGGAGGTGGGGGAAATACAAAATAATAAAAAAGGGAGAGACGAACCTCCCATAACAAGACAACAAACACTACACAAAGACTCTCAAACAAATCAAAAAGAGCACTCACAGTTAGATGAACCCCAAAACAGAAGTCTGGGAGCAGAAGAATGAAGCGAGGCCTTCCTGGAGGGAGACAGCCAGGCCAGCTCGACCAACCCAGACAAACCAGGAGGGAGTGGCAGAGTCATCTCAACTGGCCTGAAAGACTCAGGCGGGAGCGGCAAGGCTGACTCACCCTTCCAGGAGGTTCCGTGGAGAAGGTACAAAGAGACAGCGATCCAGTCCGAACCGTTTGAAGACCACGCCGAGACTGAGCTGCGCAGGTCAACCAGGACTTGAAAAAGCCCCACCTACCTGCGTGACTACGTGATACACGTTGGACTGAACCAAGGGGGGAGGTGTGTTGTGCATGGAACTTGGTAGGCTCCAAGTTTCCTATTCTGATTGGCCGAAAAGGCTGTTCTCGGATTGGCTATTAGAAAACCAATCCGATTGGCCCGCCTCATGGCGGGAACACTTAAAATAGTGTCATTGGCCACAAGCTGCGAGCAAGCCGCTATAAAAAGGGGTTCCGTGGCTTCGGCTGTTGTTCCATTACCATTGCTTTTCTGAATTAAATAAAAGAGTTGTTGTTGGAACCCGGTCTCGCGCAACTTATTTCCAAATGGAACAGTTAGGTCACCTGAGCTTACATGACCATAATTTCTATCAAATCAGCATTAGCTGGTTGAAATATGATTCATTGTTAAGACTATAACTGTTAGGGATAATATTGTTTACCCTAACTGGTTTAGGTGAAATAATAACTATGAATCATAGTTGTGTATGTTAAAGTGTCTGCAGCTTTAACTGTGGAATAGTAATTAAGGGAGTGGTTATGAAAACAATATAAAAGTAGCAAGTCTACAGCTTGCTCTCTCTGGCTTTGATGATCCCTGATTACTGCTTGGAATCAAGACTGTATTGCTCGAACGGGAGAGACAACAAAGGACTGATTTGTAAGTGAACTGACATAGGATATTCTACATGGACTTTGCTAACTGAATATCCCTGAATGGACTGACTACTTGATACATGACTATTGGACTGTTATTTGACTATGCCATGAACTTATAATGGAATAAACTATATTCTTGATAGCACAAGCGTATCTGTTATTTTTACTGTATGTTAATAAACATACAAGCTTAGCTCACTCATTTATCTGTGTGCCTATCTGACTAACGCTGCACATTCTGTTTAGCTTGTCTCCCTAACCCTGGTTGGGGAACCCAGGCTTAACAATAACGATGTTTTATTTCTGGTTAGTCTAAAATAAACAGACATTTTAGAGATGGGATTCATAGGAAATTTTGTTTAACTCCAATAAGCAGACAAATAAGCATATCTCTTGAACTTTACCCATATTTAGCTAACTTGAATGAAATAGGCATCATTTCATTGGGGTGGGAGTGATATATATTTGTCATAATCTTTTGCAACCTATGCATCATAATATAAATAGAAATGCATTTGAAAAACCTTCAAAATGTCTTCTCCTCCATGAAATAAGATTAACTGATTAATTGATATTGTGTTTATTTGAAGCATCGGTCCCCCTCCTACATTCTACAATTCTAGATGGCTTAAAAATAATAAAACCAGCCTCCTAAAATGCACAAATATAAACTAGGAAGCAGTAACTGAAAAGCAGAATAGCAGAAATACTGAAATCACAGGGGATAATCTAAGCTAAGCTAAATACCCTAAAGCTTCAATGTTTTTTTTTAAAGAAAAGGAACTCTTTTTTTTTTTTTTAAAAAAAAGGAAAATTTTCATCAACTGTTGTGAGTGACAAAGCTTGAAAAGATCTTCCCTGAAAATGCCAATCCCAAGTGTGCTCACCCAGACAGGGACTCTCTAATCTTATCCAAAGGAATCTTAGTGATTTGGAACAACGGCAGGGGCTCCAAAGTTTATCTCAGCAAATTATTGGATTTATCCAGGAGAAAATCTTCCATCAAATATTCTGGTTGTAAACTTTCCACAGTTGTCAAGGTCATTCCCCAACATATTAAATTATGCACAGAAATAAAAGTGAAACTTGCACACTTCTTTAAAAAAATAGAAGCATGTGTTTCTCTGCGTAGCTTCTGCGGATTTTTAAGTGCCCTTCCTATGTATGAATATCTAGTCAGGCTAAAAATTTGCTATAATCCAATTTGAAATAACTTGCTATAAGCAGAACTTTAGTCACATCTGTTATAGCTTCACTGAATGATGACAAGTTGTTCACAGTGAGCTTCAGTCGCAAGGAAAATATCTCTTAGCAGAAGGTAACTTTTTTCACTTTTTCCCTTTCACAGTTTACAATCTTAATAATATTCTGTGTTGCACAATATACCCTATTTGTAATTGTACACATTTTAATAACTATCTAAAAATCCTCTGTCAGTAATAGGGGAGGAAAAAATGAGTGGTATAGAATTGTGCATGCTTTAAAAATAACTTTAAAGTTCTACTGATCTTGCAAATGAAAGCATATATGCATGTCCCAGGATAATGCTGTAGAATCCTATCTGAGTTAATCACCGAGACCAAAGGTTTATTCTTTCAAGCTTTCAGGCTCATGCTGGAGCCCATCACTGGGTGTTGTATTTATATGGTCCTTGATTGTGTGTAGTTTTTAGTTTTTGAGTGGGATTTTAATGACTTCCAATTAATTGATTGTTGCTTCTTTGTCCTTCTGTGCTCTTGACTCCTAAGAATCTGATAAGCTGGTAGTAAATTAGCACTCCTGTTGACTGACAGGGGTCCCATTTCTCAGGCTTCAATTATTTTTCTGGCTGTTTTTGTTCCTGCTCAGCAACACTCATAGTAGCTTTGAAATTGAATGCATATCCTTTTTCATTGCAATGTGAGACTATCAATGACTTTGGATCTCTTCATTTAACTGCTCACTTGTGCTCTTGCAACCTGGTGGTTAGCTTCCTCTCCATCTGTCCTACATGGTCACAGGGGCAATCCATGCAGAGAATCCAGTAGATTACATCAGAAGTTTCTCCCATTTCCAAACAATATTTGTATTGTATGATTTGTCCTATTATGGCAGGGTGAGCCATGTAGCAGATCTTGTATTTTGTTTCTTCCTTTCTGTCCTCTGCATGTTGCACAGGAATCTTAAGATGAACACTTGTGGGTATTTCTGATCTTGCACAAGTACTATTCCTGCCCCCCATTTATTGAAGCAACTACAACTTTTTTCAGTATTGGCCAACTCGACAAAAGATGCATTTTTAAGGAGGGGCATTAACAATGCTTTGAAACAATAGTAATAATAAAATGCTAACAATAATATTGGAAGGAATAAGTGAAGCAAATGAGATGCATTGAAGCTAGTACACCATGAAGGCTTACTGAACATTGGGGAAATCAAACTGGTGTATATGAAAGACCAAAGAAAGAATGAAAAGAGACATCGCAAGGCAAATGTCCGGAAAATTAAAATCACATGTCCGGTACATTAAAAAACAACAGGTAAAGCAGATAATAACAAGACCTGGCAATGACTAAAAGCAAGAAAGTTGAAGAAAAAAACAGAGAAGCTAATTCTGGCTGCACAAGACCAAGCTTTGTGAACAAATGAATACAAAGTAAGAATTGAGAAGTCAGTAACAGATAGCAAATATTACTTCTACAAAGAATCTAAAGTTTGCACAGACTTGTTAGGGATAACATTGTTCACCCTAACTGTTTTAGGTGAAATACTAACTATGAATCATAGTTAGTGTATGCAGCTTTAACTGTAAAATAGCAACTGTGGGTGTGGTTATGAAAACCATATAAAAGTAGCAAGGCTACAGCTTGCTCTCTCTCTCTCTGGCTTTGATGATCCCTGATTACTGCTTGGAAGCAAGACTGCATTGCTTGAACGGGAGGGACAACAACGGACTGATTTATGTGAACTGACAATAGGATATTCTACATGGACTTTGCTAAATGAATATCCCTGAATGGACTGACTACATGGTAAATGAATATTGGACTGTTTTTGACTATGCTATAAACTTATACTGGAATAAAATATATTCTTGATAGCACAAGCGTATCTGTTATTTTTACTGTATGTTAATAAACATACAAGCTTAGCTCACTCATTTATCTGTGTGCCTATCTGACTAACGCTGCACATTCTGTTTAGCTTGTTTACCTAACCCTGGTTGGGGAACCCAGGCTTAACAAAACTGACTGCAAACAACAACATGACAAAATAGCACATGACAAAATAACAACATGACAAAACAGTTGGTGCATTGGAATGTCTGCAAGAAACAACAGTTGCAAAGAAGAATGGGTAGGACCATAAAATAAATAAAGTAATAGAAAATGAAGAAGCTAAAGCCCATGTCACACTGCACCAACGGATGGAAAGAGGATGCAAAACGGAGAAAAGCGCTTGCCATCCATTGGTTAACACGTTGCATCCGTTCTATACTCACTGCGTGCATGATTCATACGTTCTATCCGTCCAGCATCCGTCTACTGAGATTTCATCTGCTCAAAAAGTTTTGAGCTGCACAAAACTTTTTGAGCGGATGAACTTTCCGCTGCGTCCGTTCTACATCTGCTACACATACATGAAACAATCCGTTACATGTCCGCTGTATCCACATGGCATCCGCTGCGCATCCACGCAACTCGCATCCACTCCAGCGGAAAATGGAAAGAGGGACGAAGCGAAACAGACGCGGAACGTCTGCGCAAGTTAGTAGCACAGACATAGAAAGGATGAAAGCAGATGCAGCTCGCATATAAAGCATTAAAACAGAAAAAACATTCATATAGGGGACGTATCTCGGATATTTAGGATGTCTGGAGGATGTCTAGAGGATGCGGAAGGACACCTAGCGGAAAACCTATATTTCCTATAAAAAGGGGGAGGAAATCAACTGGATCTCACTTTCAGTCCAGCAGCCCTGGTGTGCAGACCTCTTCATCTTGCTCTTGCTCTTGCTCTTCCAAAGCATCCAGTCATCTCCACCATGGATTGTGGCACACTCCTTTTGGTAGCGGCCATCATTCTACAACAGTGTGAAGCCCTCTTCAGGCTCTTTCACCTGTTCTATGCAAGGAAAAGGAGGCGTCCAAGAAGTGTGTGGGTCCAAAGATGGATCGCGAGAAGAGTCACGTTTGGACTGTATGACAAGCTGATGGTGGAGCTGAGGAACGAAAACTCTCGTGCATTCCAGAACTTCATGAGGATGCCACCAGCCATGTTTGATGAAGTTGTGGAGCAGCTGAGGCCCAGGTTGACCAAGGCAAACACCAACCTCTGGCCCAGCCTGAACCCTGGGCTGAAGGTGGCACTGACTCTGCGACACCTGGCCTCCAGGACCACGCACAGGAACATGCAGTACGCCTGGAGGGTGCCACACAACACCATCAGCATTGTGATCAGAGAAGTGGTGCAGGCCATCATCGAAGAATACCTGGAGGAGCTCCTCCAGTGCACCACCACCAAAGAAGGCTAGAAGAAAGTTGCAGAGCAGTGGTATCAGAAGTGGAACTTCCCCCACACTGTTGGAGCCATAGATGGGAAGCACGTGGCCTGCAAAGCTCCAGCCAATTCAGGGACCACTTATCACAACTACAAGGGCTTCTTCAGCATCATCCTCTTTGCAATGGTCGATGCTGACAACAAGTTCATGTACATCGATGCTTCAGGCAACGGCTCATCTTCAGATGCCCAGGTATACAAATCCAGTGACCTCAAGGATGGGCTGGAACGCAACCTCATCATGGGCTTCCCAGATCCAGAACCCCTGCCCAACAACACACAACATGTGCCCTACTTCATCATGGGGGAAGACGCCTTCTCCCTCAGAACCTATCTCATGAAGCCCTACACTTCCAGATGCCTCACCCGTGAAAAGAGGATCTTCAACTACAGGCTGTCCAGGGTAACACGGGTGGTGGAGAACGCCTTTGGCATCCTGGCCAACAGGTTCCAGGTACTTCTCACCACCATGCAGCATCGCCCAGGGACCGTGAGGAACATTGTGGAAGCTTGCTGCATCCTGCACAATCTCATGTGCACCCGCTACCCAGTCTTGCAGAACAGGCTTGTGGACCATCAACAAGGGAATGTGGACATGGAGCCTGGTGAATGGAGGCAAGGACTAAACCTGATAAACACTGTGGATGTGCCAGGCCCCAACAGAGCTTCACGTGAAGGGAAGAAGCAGCGCAACCTCCTGAAACACTGGTGCAACTCCCCAGCTGGAGCAGTGGAGTGGCAAGACAGGATGGTAAATGCTTAATGGATGCTTCCTTCAGCCTGTCTCATCACACTGATGAGATTGGGCCATGTATGTTGAGTGGCCCTACAATGAACAGGGCATTTAATAAAGAGTTGTGTTTATGTTGAAATGTGTTGATAAATGATTAAATTGTTATTGATAATAAAGGACCACAGTTGTGGCACCTGAGAGGGTGGACCATACAGTCCAACTATGCTGGCACTGGTGGCTTATCTATCCCACAGCTATTACCCATCCCACAGCTATTACCCATCCCAAAGCTATTACCCATCCCAAAGATATCCCTGCCCATCCCTCAGCTATCCTTACCCATCCCACAAGCATGCAAAGGCTTAAAACATTTCTAAAAGTTTCCACCAAGACTTTATTTAGTAAAAGAACTGAACCAAGCGTGTGAAGCAAAGATAACCTTTATTAATAACAAACTGTAGGACTTTATTAAAAAAGCAAAATGAACCAAGAAAAGTGTCCCAAGCAAAGATAAAGTCAACAGGTAACAACCCAGTCTCTGGCACTCTTCTCAGTCACTCTGAGGCGTGCCCATGGTCTCAGGGGTGAAGGGTCCAGGGGCTGTAGAGATGGCAGTGGCTGGAGTGCTGGTCTGAGGTGCCATTGGGGTACCTGGCCCCGAGAGGACAACATGGGATGGTGTGTGGAGGAAGCTCTCAGAGAGCTGGCTCAGTCCCGTGATGTTGAGAGGGCCTTCCTCCAGGACATGGGATGCCAGTCCCAAGACGGATGACAGATGTTTTGAGGCCGGGCATGGCTGTGGGGTGGAGGAAGGAGGAGTGTAGTGGGGCTGTCTGGTCTGCATCTGAGCGAGATGAGGCGCCGGTGGCATCTGTGGAGTCGTTGGCATCTGTGGCATCTGTGGTGTCGGTGGCATCTGTTGTGTCTCTGGCATCGGTGGTATCGGTGGCATCGGTGGCACCTGTGGTGTGCGATGTACCTTTGCCTGGACTGGGAAGGGCTGCCTGTGCTGCTGGAACTCCTGGTAGCCGTAGTCTTGGCAGGTGAGGGGATGTTGAAAGTGTGGGAAGGGCTGTGACATCACCTGGGGTGGAGGAGCAGACCTGGAGTGGGTCAGAGCAGGTTCAGCTGGGCCTGGAGGGTGATGCAGAAGACCTGTGATCCTCTCCTTGATCACCTGGTACTGGGATTCGGGCATTTCCATGAGGGTCTGGTTCACGTAGGTAAGGAAGGGCTTTCTGTTAGAGGATGGTATGTTGAAGTGTACCAACTGAGAGAGGAGATCTACGCTGCTCTTGATGGTGTCCCTGATCTCCAAGAGGACAGTGTGGCTGTGCCCCTCCGGATGTAAAACATATGTAAAAAGGACACAGCGGATGAGAAAATATTCCATCCGTTGTTATCCACTCTCAAAAGTGCCCCGAATTTGCATAAGCAGAGCGGACAACAACGGAAAGGAACGGATGGGGGGAGGACGTAGCCAGGATCTTAAGCGGATGCTCCACGGAAGCCTAGCAGATGGAAGCAGATGGCACATCTGCAGGGCTTCCGGGGGAGTACAGCGAAACGGACGCGCAGCAGAAGGAGCGGATGCTGAGCAGATGAAGCGGATGCATCACGGAAGCCTAGCGGATGCCTAGCAGATGCAGAGCATTCATTGCGCATGCGGGGAGGATGCATTGCGTAAGCCCTGCGGATATAAAGGGAAGCAGCTCGCAAGCAGGTCACCATTCAGAGGAAAGACCTGCTGCCAGACACAGCTCCATTCAGCCAGCCAGCCAGCCAGCCAGCCAGCCAACAACCATGGGGAAGAAGAGAAAGCCTCTACCATCTGCTGCCAGCCCTGGCAAGAGGGACAGGGCCACCATCCCACCCCCTGGCCCTGACTCTGCTTCTGCTGGGGCTTCTGCTGCTCGGGCTGACTCTTCTGGTGCTGGAGCTTCTGCTGGTGCTCACTCTGCTGGTGCTGCTCCTGGTGCCTGTGCTTCTGCTGGTGCTTACTCTACTGGCACTGCTCCTGGTGCAGTTGCTTCTGCTGGTGCTTACTCTGCTGGCACTGCTTCTGGTGCTGGTGCTTCTGCTGGTGCTTACTCTGCTGCTGCTGCTCCTGGTCCTGCTGGTGCTCCTGGTGCTCCTGGTCCGGCTAGTGCTGCTGGTGCTGCTGCTGATCCTGGTCCTGCTGGTGCTGCTGCTGATCCTGGTCCTGCTGGTGCTGCTGGTCATTCTGGTCATGCTGGTCATGTTGGTCATGCTTTTGCTGCTACTGTTGTTGTTGCTGCTGCTGGTGGTGGTGGTGTGGTAGAGCAGCCCCTACAACCTCGAAGCCCCTCTGATGAGGGCCCAGATGGCCCTGCCAGAGGGAGGAAGAGGCATACGCATGAACGAGAACGGGAGAGGAGGCAATACTCCATCGAAGAGGAACATGATGATGAGGTGCTGGAATGGCTTAGGGAGAACGAGTATCTTTGGCGGAAGGGACACAGGCTCTATCGAGACACCAAGCGGAAGCAGGCTGCTTGGAGAGAGAAGGCAGAGAGCCTGGGCTACACTTCGGAGGTGCTCCTCGGCTGGTGGAAGCACATGCACACCTGGCACAGGAAGCTGCACCTCAAGAAATCTGGCCAGGCCGCGGTCAAGCTCACTGACCGAGAGACCTACGTGATGGTGAAGTGCAGCTTCTTGGAGAGTGACGACGGATGTAGAACGGATGTTCCCCGTATGCGTTGCAGATGCAGAACGGATGCGCTGGATACATTTTCCACTCAAAACATTTTGTGCAGCTCAAAACGTTTTGAGCAGATGAAATCTCAGTAGACGGATGCTGGACGGATAATGAGGATGAAAAATGGACGTAGTGAGTACAGAGCATCGCGTTAACCAACGGATGGCAAGTGTTTTTCTCTGTTTTACATCCTCTTTCCATCCGTTGGTGCTGTGTGACAGGGGCTTAAGGAGTCAGGAAAATAGCTAGGTTTTCTAAGCTATCTAGAAAATAGCTAGATTATTAAGGAAAATAGCTAGGTTCAGTTTGTTTCTTCTGCATTGTTTCTCCTTTTAACAGACTCCCTAAATAATGCCACTTTTTTTATGAATCTTCCCCATATCCCAAAACATATCTACAATCAGTCTGCTTTTGACTAGTAAGCAAAAAAGCTCCAGCCATTTTGTTCAGAGGATTTTCAAGACTTTGTGACATTTGCAAAGATCCATGTTTCTTTCAGAATCAATGCACGGAATACAAACAATGAATACATTCCTCAGAAAAAAAATCCAAGCAGTCCAATTTGTTTATCATCACCTACCAACATATTCGTTATGCTTAGGATAATGAGGTTGTTGTTTTTTTTCAAAGCCAAACAGAAAACAGTTAATGTAATTCCATGAACAAAACCTAAGAACACTGTAAATTACTCTGCTCAATGGACTTTGGAATTTATTTAGCTATCCATTTGAAAGCTTCATTGCTTCAAGAGGATAGTGACTCAGAGGGTTTATTTCTGAAGATGCAAATACCCAAATACACAGTTTAAAATGTTTACAATTTTTAATGGGCATGAAATATATTAAAAGAAAATGTCCTTCAGAAAAAAGGCATCCATTTACAGTCATGTGGACTTATTCTGAAAAATTACCACTATACACAACTTAGCCAGCTTCCATAACACTAGTCCACCATCCCAAAAATGGTTATTGGAAACCTCTATAGGAATATGGTTACAAAGGATATTAAAATTTAATTAATTAAACTAAATTAAAAATTCAAAAATGCTTTGCTGTTATTATTGGCTATTCTGCAGTTCCAGAAACTAGTAACAAAGGTGAAACACACCTCACCAGAACTCCTATGTTCTTATTGGTTCTTCTAAACTTTGTTGGGAAGGTAAAAGTTGTTTGTCTTCTGTACAGATTCTAAACAGAATTGGATTTAAGTACAAATGAGAAAAAATCAAATTATTAGTAGCAGTAGTATAAACAAAAAGAATATAAATAAATAAGTACAGTATATAAAACATGTAAAACCCCTGTCACACTGCACCAACGGATGGAAAGAGGATGTAAAATGGAGAAAAACACTTACCATCCATTGGTTAACGTGATGCTTCCGTTCTGTACTCACTGCCTCCGTTTTGCTTCCTCTCTATCCATCCAGCATCCGTCTATTGACATTTCATCCGCTCAAAAGGTTTTGTGCTGCTCAAAACTTTTGAGTGGAAAATGTATCCAATGCATCCATTCTGCATCCGCTAGGCATACAGGGGACATCCGTTCTGCATCCGTTACGCATCCGCTATATCCGCTAGGCATCCGCTGCGCATCCGCGCAACTAGCATCCGTTCCAGCGGTAAACGGACGCAGGGAGGAAGCGGAACGGACGCGCAGTGTTAGTAGCATGGACGGAGAAAGGATGAAAGCAGATGCAGCTACGCATCCGCTCTGCATCCGCTCTGCATCCTCTATGCATCCACTCTGCATCCTCTACGCATCCGTTCTGCATCCGCTCTCATCCGCTTCCATCCACTAGGCTTCCATTCCACATCTGCTTTCCATCTGCTCTGCGTCCTCCCCCCGTCCGTTCCTTTCTGTGTTATCCACTCTGGTTATGCAAATTTTTGCCCCTTTTGAGAGCGGATAACAATGGATGGAACATTTTTCTCCTCCGCTGTGTCCTTTTTACAAACGTTTTGCATCCGTTGGGCAGTGTGACAAGGCCTTAAGAAAGAATACAAATACAAGTGGAGAAGTCACAGATCTAAAGTACATAAAATACTATTATGTTCAAGTACTTCAATAATAAAATATTATAGAATATTTCATATTCTTTCTCTAAACAAAGTAGAAATATACTTAATGAATTTTAAGCTAAATGCACTTGTTTAACACAGTATAAATCACTGATAAAACTGTAAGCAATAACCAATAAGCAACATATTAAATCAATATTAGAATTTATAGATGAAATTAAGATAATTCAATGGATAAGAAAACTCATTTATGTATGTGAAATAACCCATACATAACATTATAGTGCAAGGATGGTTTTTCAGTTAGAATTGAATTCTTCAATATTTTTATTTTTGAAGTAGGAAATTATTCTGGAATTCAAAACCTACCCACCTCCCAATTTAGTTAGCCATTCTTTTGAAAAAGGAGTAAAATATATTTTCCAGTAAAGCTCATATATAATTCTTGTGTTCATTAACACATGCAATCCTAATTCTTTATAATTTGAGTACATAGTTTACTGAAATGTAAGAAGAAAATTTCAGATTGAACTAGAATTACATTTTTTAAAAATTTCTTTCATTTTATTATGAATTATTTTTTATGACAGTATCATTGAATTTTACAGTATTACCACCACATCTGAAAGAATGATATGACCTGTTTGTTGCATATGCAGAATTTGGGGAAAGGAATATTTATTTTAGCAATAAGGCTGGAATAATACCAAGTCTCCTTAAGTATAACATTCAGAGTAAATTTGATATTTTTCTCCCATGACATACCAGACTTGCATTTTTAATGACAATATTCAAATTTGTTATCCATTTATTCATATATTCTCAGCATACATCATTCAGTTTCTCAATCACATAAATATTTAGTATTACTTTACTTAATATAATATTTTCAAATTCAGATAATCCCCCAGCATTTCTGTAGTTCTTTTGTTATTTATTATTCTTTATTTACTTATTAATGTGTTTGCCATCCATCTTATCAGGTGACTTATTTGAATTACTGAAACCAGTCCAAACTGGGATGTAAATTATTGACAAGCATGGATTGGGAAGAATTATAAATACAATTAAAAAGTGCTATATTTATATTGGTGCTATAAATGATGAATAGCCATCCAGTTTTTGGAAGAAATGTGGGTTCAGTTCCAAGTGGGGGAAAGACATTGGAAACATGGAAGCTCTTTGGAAAGATGGTTTAATGGTGGACAGGGTCACAGAGTTTGTGGCAAATGAGCACATGGAAGAGAGAGAGAGAGAGAGAGAGAGAGGGAGGGAGGGAGGGAGGGAGGGAGGGAGGGAGAGAGAGACAGAGAGACAGAGAGACAGAGAGACAGAGAGACAGAGAGATGGAGAGAGATATAAATATATCCTCTCTCGGGATTTGAATTTGCTTTCTGTTCCTGTGAAAGAAATGTATTCCGATTGGTTGTTAGACTCCCATGGGGCCATGCAGGGGTAACTTTGTAGGTTGTCTTGAGTCCCAGGCTTGACTAAATCTTGCTGGGTATGTAATCTTCCCAGGGGCCATGTGGTGAGATAGATAGAGGGCTAATCCTATTATGTCCTGAGGGTGAAGGTGTTTTGTGTTATAGATAAGCTGCCCCAGCCTTTTGTCTTGTAAATAGGATGGCCCAGTCTTTCTGGGGCTATTAACAAAGGTGGGGACTGCTTTCCAAGACCATGTTTCTCCTTTTCTCATCCAAGGAGTTATAATATTCTGCCTTTTTAATATTTCCTCGAATATGTCATTCTTCTAGGAAAAGGGCGGGTGATAACTTTCTACAACATGTTCCCTGTATAAAAATTGCATCTTTCAAATAATCAAGAATTTAACTAAAAGATAGGAAGTTATGACTATCTTGTAGAGGATACACTCCTTGAGGGAGAACATCTGAAGAGTACCAATATCCAAAAGTAACAACCATTTATTCAAAATGATGATCTGAAAAGATTCTGATAATTGGCAATTTTAAATGTCAGATTCCTGGGCATAATATATATTGTCAGCTTTTTCAATATACTTATTTTTAAATTAAAATTAACTGAAGCATAACTAAACACTGTAGTTTAACAAATTATGATCTAATTGTTAAAACATAGTACAAATACTACTTGTTGGTTTTTTCCTGTCAACAATAATTATGAAATTGTAATGAAAATTCATAGAAATAGACTTACACCGAAATAACCATACTGGAATCTGCTGACAATTTTGGACTGAGATCTTGCATTTTTTTAAGGACAGTGGGTGTTCAGAAGTTATGGGGTGAAAAGGGTCTTCTCACATGTACTCCCATATATCCTGTCTTGAAGTCCATAATGCCACTTTATGGCGAAGCTGATATGGCACATTCTAGAGAGAGTGGTTTTGACATATGGCTTGTTTAATGCAGTTTTGCTTAAAGCCTAAAAGCTTTCACTGCTATCATCTTTGTGTTCTTACATTTAGTCATGTTTAAAGCAATTAGGAGACAGAGGGGGAGACAGAGAGAAAGAAAGCACATTCTAGTGCCATAGAGATGTAAATGAGATGATGGCCAAGCAGATAATACCATGGGGTGAAATTGTCCCTATCTCTGAAATACAGCAACTTAGTGATTTTTTTCTTATTGCCAGCAGTAATTGAAAAAAATTGCTCAGGTGAGCAATTTTTCAGATGAGACTCTTCTGAGTAATTTTTCAGCTTGCAATCTTCATGCCTGCCCAGACATTCTGTCTTTATAGGAGCATTACAAGCTTAATTGAACAATAGCTAAACTCTAACAGCAAGTCAAAAAGCAAGATAGTCAATTGGCCATATATGTTGCTGTGGACTTGCTCCAAGGGATTTTATTCTCTTGTTTGAAGAGTGACATTTCTAGACAGGGCTGGGATTTTTGCTATTAATTTCCCCTGTGCTTTGTTCTCCCTGGAGTATTTATTTATTTGCACCTTGTTATCCTCTATTGGATTTCCTACAACTCAGCATCAATGTCTGTCCTGCATTACTAAGCCACAAATCATCTGTGTGTTTCATTGTTCAATCCTCAGAGACACAAGCATCTTCACACTCACTGATGCATCATTACTGGCAAAGCAGAACAAAAGCGTGTTGGAATTGACTGCATCCATATCAGATCTCCCAGGAGGGTGTAGTATTGGGGATCAAGCTGAATTAACACAAATTGAATAGGAATGCCCTTTGTACTGTGTTACTTTGGCACACACTGCTGTCCTATTTATCAAGGTAAACACATACAAGAGACCAGCATTCCAAAATATATAACAATCAGGAAACCATCTAATTTGCAATTCTCTAGTTCATTACCAGGATAATCTGATCTTTTTTCTGTCACACCATCAGTACACTTCATAATGTAAATATTTCAATTCCTACTTTTCCCATTATGACAAGGAAGCACAAGCCAAGGGTGGGCAATCTCATTTCTATGAGGCAAGCTCTGTACCACTTTTGCAAAGCCTTTTTGACATTCTCCCAAGTTGCTTTCAGTGTTGACATCCAATCGGTCAGGCTGACTGAAGAGGGAGATCCTTTGGATACTCAGGCATTGGGATGAAGTCTATACGGCTCACTACTTTGAAGGGGGTTAGTCCCATGCTACTGTGAACAGCATTATTGTATACAACCTCTGCAATTTAACTTGAGGTTAAGGCTCCCTAGTAAGATGTTGGGGCCAAAGTTCATGGGACCTTTCCCCATAGTAAAAGTCATCAACCCAGTCATGGTGCAACTGAAGTTGCCCTGTTAGGGAAAATACACCCAGTATTCCACAGTAGCCTCTTAAAACCCATGGTGGGATTGACCTTGAGGCCACCACTTCATGAACCCCCAGACCCCATGGTCATAGGGGGGCAAATCCATTATGAGGTGCAGTGAATCCTCAATTCAAGGTGGTACAGGAGACAATATATTTAATCAAGTGGAAGGACTACCCTTTATCAGAGGCATCTTGGGTAAAGAGTAGGAACGTCCAAGCCGATTAAGGGAATAAATATGTGCTGTGAAGTAGACCTATAGGCATCAAGGTTGACTCAGCCTTCCATCTGTCAGGGCTTCAATAAATCCACCCCCTCAAAAGTCTGTAGCCACATCTCAGAGAAAAGAAAATTGGCCATGCTGGTGTTAGCTGGGTGCAGCCGATACTAAATTATATCATACATTTCCCCTTGATCCTGGTCTTCCCCCCACCCCTGGATGTGACTTCTCCAATGGGACACATCCATCTCCAAGAGTCATCCATCATGCTCCAACAACTTTGGGCTGCTGGGTTGTCGGCATTTAAGGAATACCTTGTTTTCCCCCACTCCCTTTTTATGGCAGAAGACTAAAAAGACTAAAGGAGTGCCTTTTTAGCTGACACCATCAGGGGTGGGATTCAAATTTTTTAACAACCGATTCTGTGGACATGGCTAAATTGGTGGGCATGGTTTGGTAGTCATGTTATTAGCTGGGTGTGGCCAACTCAATATCACTCACATCAAGGCACGCATCTCCTTGTCTGGCCCCTCATGACTATGGGGATGCTGAAACAGTCATAAGTGTGAAAACTAGTCATAAGTCACTATTTCAGTGCCATTCTAACTTTGAATGGTCACTCCACACAAGCAAAGTACCAGCAAAGGAGGGGAAAAAAAACTCCAGAGAAGTTCCTGAGACAGGAAGTCTGGTCCTGCCAAGAATTTAATAAGGATTAACAGAGAGGCAGTTTCTGTAAGCAACACCAGAATGTTCCCTTCCTGCCTTCCTCACAGGATTAGGCCAGTAATTTCTTCTAACATCCAGTTCTCTGAACTGCTTAGAATGTTAACAACCAGTTATAGCAAATAGCTGTGAACTGGTAGAATCCCACCCCTGGACACCATCCTTCCAAGGTGGGTAAAATGAGAACCCAAATTGTTGGGAGCAATATACTGACTCTGTAAACTGTTTAGAGAAGGCTGTAAAGCACTGTAAAGTGGCATATAAGTCTAAGTGCTATTGCTATTAATAAAAAATAAAATAGTTGTTACTTAATGCTAAATCCAAAACTTTTGTTAAATATGAGCCAGCAGTGTGCAGATGTAGCCAAAAAAGCTAATACAATCCTTAGTTGTATAAATAGAGGCTCAGAATCAAAATCACATCAACTACTACCGGTAATACCACTTTATAAAGCCTTAGTAAGCCCAAATTTGAAATACTACATCCTGTGATGACCCAGCACATGGCACACAGGCAACACAGTCAGATAAGCAATAAAATCCCTTTATTATCTCCAACTTTGTCCCCAATGTCCAGGTTATCTTCAGGCTGAAGAAAAACTCCCCCAGGAACAGCCTTTGTAGAAAATTCAGTCCAAAACAAGGTACACACAAACTGTAACTTAAAATCCAAACAAACCAAACTGAAGTAATTAGTGTGCTAAGGCAGGAGCAGGAATTTCAAACTTGAAAGCATGGCAAAACTCACACAGTTGAGTTGGGAAGATACCAGGAACACAGATAAGCCACAACGATATAAGATAAAGTCTTGTTTGCTCCCAACAGTTGATGCACGCAGCTTGCCTTTTTTATACACTGTGTTCCTAGCTTAAATTAAAAATCTGGAGCCTAAAACATATGAGGAACTGTTGCATGATTTAGGTTTGACTAGTCTTGAGAAAAGAAGAATGGGGGGGGGGGCATGATAGCAGTATTCTAGTATTTCAGAGGCTGACACAAAGAGGAGGTCAGCATATTTATCAAAGCACCAGAGGGCAGGACAAGAAACAGTGAATGGAAACTATAAAGGAGAGAAGCAACCTAGAATGAAGGAGAAACTTTCTAGCAGTGAGGATAATTAACCAGTGGAACAGCTTGCTTTCAGCTGTTGTGGGTGCTTCATCACTGGAGACTTTTAAGAAGAGACTGAACATCCACTTGTCTGAAATGGTATAGAGTCTCCTGCTTGAACAAGGGGTTGGATTAGAAGACCTCCACAGTCACCTCCAGTTCTATTCTGATTGATTGATTGATTGATTGATTGATTGATTGATTGATTGAAAACTGTAGAGACTGATCCAGCAATCACCAAGAGTCAACAAAGAGTTGAAGGGACCAATTTTTTTTTAAGAAAAGGTCCTTAAACTGAAGGATTACCTTGTATTCTATGGTTAAAGAAATCTGTTGTCTGCCTTTTCCACAGACATCAATATCCAAAAACATCCCAATTTCATCCTGAAAAAATGGCAGCACAGTGGGCCTACAAAATGAGAGAATCACATTCTTATGTTACCATTCATTCCTGTCTCTTAGGCTGCCTAGAAAGAGCCAAATTAACACCAGTAAGAATCATGATTTGCAAGACAAACTTGGAGGACAAACATCATATTCAAAAAGATGAGAAGGACACAATTAAGATTTCAAAACAAGCTTTTTGTCTCAAATATGATCAGTGCTTCTTCATTTAATTTAAATCCCTACAAATGATTTATCTAATTTTTAAACTACATGTTTATTTTGAAAATACATCTTTTTATGCCCTAAGCCATTTTATTTATTAATTCTTCAGAATACATGTCCCTTGTAATTTTGTTTTAATTCTCAGAGCTGTTGATTTGCATTTCATTTCCTGCAACAGTACAAACTTAAGTTGAAAAACATTATTGTAAATATTAATAGAAAAATTATAATAATGCAAAGAAGGGGGGTTTAAAGTAATGATTATATTTACCCATAATGGAAGATAGATAATTATAAATAGGAAGTAGACTAAAGTTAGAAATCATATTCCTTTAGGAATATAGTATCTGTAGGGAATATAATTCAAAGGTATAAACTGTATCTATTGTTTAACCTGAATTATATGAAAAACCTATTAAACTATTAGAATTATGAACAATCAGCAATGCTACCCTTTAGTTGCGGTATCTGAGAAATGCCATAAAGATATAGTAGTGAAAGTAGTATGCTGCATGACAAAATGATATAAAATGTGTATGCCATCCAAGTTTTCCAATATTTATTATTGCCAGATGGCACATAATAAAACAGGAAAGCTCTTACTGCCTCTCTGGAAGGACTGATAGCAATACATAATCACATGCTTCAGCTAATAGAAGATAAACAAAACTATACAGTTAAGTAGAGTTTCTCAATATAGTACAAATGTGACATGATTCTCCATGAGGGAGGGAGGGAGGGAAAGGAAGGTTACTGATGGACAGGACACAACTTGGTAATTTCTACAAATAGGTTTCATAGACAGTCAGTAACATTAACTACCTCTCCCTTTCCTTCCATTTTTTTTTCTAAAAGCAATATCATCCACTGATTCTACTTCTAGAACACCTGTATAAGCATTTTAATTAATAGAAATAATATCAATCCTCCACTAGAGTAAAGGATGACACTTTGAACTACAGTACATATATAAAAAGTTAAATAATAGCAATAGCACATAGATTTATATACTACTTCACAGTGATTTACAGGCCTCTCTAAGCAGTTTATAGAGTCAGCATAATTTTCCCAACAATCTGGGTGCTCATTTTACTGACCTTGCAAGGATGGAAGGCCAAGTCAATCTTGAGCCTGGTGAGATTCAAACTGCCAAATTGCAGTCAGTCAGCAATCAGCAGAAGTAGCCTGCAGTACTCTAACCACTGTGTCACTGCAGTTAAATGGTAGTAGACCCCTGCTATGGAGTCTTGGACAACTCACTGCCACCACTTTGTGTAGCTACCTTGCCACAGCCACCTTGCCATGGCCATCTCACCACTACTACTTTGTAGCAGAACACCTCATTCTGGCCAACTTCTCATGGGGACAATTCACCATGATTCTGGGCCTTCTGCATGGTTTCCAAAGCTGGCCTGGCTTAAGGGAAGTAAAAGTTCCTGCAAACGCACACTTCTTCTCCAAGAGATTCCTTGCCTAGCTTACTAGAGCCCCCCTCCGCCCAGGTTCAGTTAAGGTTTAAGCAGCAGTCATTGTTCTATGCGCGCACACGCTGACATACAAACAAAGAGACAGAGACAGAGACAGAGACAGAGAGAAAGAAAGAGAAAGATACCATTCCATGCTTGGGGACTTTTGTTCGCATCTTAGCTGGCAAGCTAGCAGTTTCACCCAGGCTTGGAGAGAAGGACCTCTCCTTCAGCATACTGTGCTGCACCCTGCACTCCTGGGTTGGGAGAGGTGCAAGCAGGCATAGTGACAGGGCAACTCGCTCCCAAGGCTCTTTCTGCTGAAGCCTCCAGCCCAGAACAATGACGCTCATTAGCCCATTTTTTGCCATCGGGAGTGAGTCACCCAGTCACTTTTCCTAATTTCCCCTCTCCCTGCCCAGGAGCTGTCAGTGCAGCATGCTGAAGGAGAGGTCCTTCTTCCCAAGCCTGGCATGATTGGCAGCTCACATGCAGATAAAAAAACCCCAGGCTCAGAATTGTGTCTCTCTCTCTCTCTCTCTTTCTCTCTGTGTATGTGTGCATGCTTATGTATGTATGGAACAATGCCTCCTGCTTAGCCCTTAACTAGCAGGGTAAGCAAGGCAAGGAACCTTCAGGAACTTTTGCCTCCTTTAAACTGGGCCTGACTTTGAAAACCAGAGTGGAAAGCCAGGCCCAGTTTAGAGTGGTCAAGCTCCTGGTGATTTGTCCCCATGGCAAGTGACTGGGGCATGGTGGTCGCAGTGAGTTGTCCCTTTCTGCTACTATGTGCCTCTTCCTACCACCACAAAATATTTGGTTTGCTTTTGCTGCAACTTTCTTCTGCTTTGTTAAAAAAATCGGTTTTGAAAATCCCAAAGTTCATTTAAAATTATGAAATAAATACTGTCAAAACCATCGATCAGCAGAGTAGGGGAGAAACACACAACAATCATTGCTGTAAAAGGAGAACCTTTATTTGATGCAGTACAGACAGTAGAAGACAGAAGGAACAACAAAGCATGATAAATCTGCACTCATGGTATCATTGGAGCTGTATCAAAAGAGAATTTTTTAAAGTAATTTTTTTCCTAGGATTCACTGATTGTTTACTCTCCCTTATATTAGTCGTACTGAACATATGAATATGTTCTGCTTGTGAGTTTTTATTGACCTAAATGGTTCACCAAAAGTCGATTAGGGATTAAGATACTTCAGGAATGCAGATCTTGCTGATAAAGTACTCTGTAATAACACAACTTTAATTCTAAATAAACAAGGAATGTAATGCATAAATGTATAAATGCAGATCCCTATAATCTTTCACAGTATTCTACAATCATAATGATTTTAAAATGACTGAGCTGAAATTTGAATATTTGAACTTCTTTTGCAGTTGACATCTGAGATTTTTTGGGAGGATGTGGGGGAGGAAAGTACAGTATATGATGTTGTGAGTTCCTTAGTTCCTTCCATCAGTTCTCTAGTCAGCCTTCCCCTCCTGGTAGCTTGGTCTACAATGAGTTAGCTATGAAACCACTCTTCCCAGTTGTCTCTGCCCATCTGAGTTGATCCAGTGGGTATAAGTGCCATCAGCCAAGCCCGTTGACTGGCAGGGCCCCATAGGGTAACTTTTTCTGATATGGCATCCACTTTCTGGATCATCATCCCTGCAGAGCTTAGGATGGCTCCATCCCAGCTGGCTTTCTGCAGAGCACTGGTTCTGTGCCTAAGGTCGGAACTCTGGTTGTGTGATGGAACTAGTTTCCCAGCGGTCCTGAGGCAGAGGTGGTATTCAGCAGGTTCTGACCAGTTCTGGAGAACCAGGAGTGGGAATCTTGGGTAGTTTGAAGAACCGGCAAATACCACTTCTGACTGGAAATCTTACAGTATCTTTCCCCTGCCACACCCATCAAGCCACACCCACAGAATTTGAATCCCACCATTGTCTTAATGGCTATTTTGTAATTCACTGCCTGCTGGATGTTTGATTTCTTGTTCATATTATATGTGTATTTGTGGATGTTTTTTGTGGGCTGCCCTGAGTCATGTATAGACATGGGCACTCACTGTCAGCTATATAAATCAAGTGAATAAATAAACTCTTTTCATATCCTATTCAGCAGAATCATCAGTGATTGATATGGTGGCAATATACAGCTCAAAATATCCAGAAGCCACCAGGCTCCAGTAACTATTAATATCAAGTGTTAATATATTATTAAATGAAGTGCATTGGAAACTAATCCAATTGTCTGAATGTTTTGCCTCCATTTGTGGAATTTGATTAAGAACAGAATAGTAAGTGGTATGCAAATTTACTCACCACTTACCACTCATCAGTCAGTTCTGTTTCAGTTTAATCTGCTGCAATAAGTTATACTAAGCCAAAGCTTTTCATAAACCAAATAAATAGAACCCTGTGACTTTGGCCATCTCTTTCTGCAAAATATTTGCCCACAATAGCAATAACATTGTACCGTAGGTTGATTCTGATATTTCCATGTTTCTTTACAATTCTTTTTCCACTGCTGTTTTATGGCATAATATAATCAGGTTCCAATTTAATCAATTTTGTGTATATAGGCCTTTAAAAAAGCAATAATACCTTATTTTCTTTCAGCTACATTAGGATATCTAGCGAATACAACCTAAACATCTATGTGAAAGATTTTCTTCCTTGGTGTTGTGGTTTTCCCATCTCTCATAACACAATAACTCAATCCTTTGGTGTCAGAATAAACTCAGCAGTTTAAGCCCATGTCACACTGCACCAACGGATGGAAGAGGATGTAAAATGGAGAGAAACACTTGCCATCCGTTGGTTAACGTGATGCTTCCATTCTGTACTCACTGCGTCCGTTTTTCATCCTCTCTATCCATCCAGCATCCGTCAACTGAGGTTCCATCCGCTCAAAAAGTTTTGAGCTGCTCAAAACTTTTTGAGCGGAAAATGTATCAAACGCGTCCGTTCTGCATCCGCAACTCATACGGGGAACATCCGTTCTACATCCGTCGTCATCCGTTATGCATCCTCTATATCTGCTAGGCATACACTGTGCATCCGCGCAAATCGCATCCGCTCCAGTGAAAAACGGACACAGGGAGGAAGCGAAACGGATGCGGAATGGACGTGCAGCGTTAGTAGCACAGACAGAGAAAGGATGAAAGCGGATGCAGCTCGCATACAAAGCATTAAAACGGAAAAAACGTTTGCAGAGGGGAAGTATGTCGGATATTTAGGATGTCTGCAGGATGCCTAGAGGATGCAAAAGGACACCGAGCGAAAAAATGATATTTCCTATAAAAAGGGGGAGGAACTCACCTGGATCTCACTTTCAGTCCAGTAGCCCTGCTGTGCAGACCTCTTCAGCCTTCATCTTGCTCTTGGTCTTCCACAGCATCCAGTCATCTCCACCATGGATCGCAACACACTCCTTTTGGTAGCCACCATTATTCTGCAACAGTGTGAAGCCATCTACAGGCTCTTTCACCTGTTCTATGCGAAGAAAAGGAGGCGGCCAAGAAGTGTCTGGGTCCAAAGATGGATTGCGAGATAACTGAGTATGGACTGTATAACAAGCTGATGGTGGAGCTTGAGGAACGAAGACCCTCGTGCATTCCATGAGGAGGGTGCCAACTTCATGAAGAGGCTGCCAGCCATGTTTGACAAAGTTGTGGAGTGGCTGAGACCCAGGTTGACCAAGCAGAGCACCAACGTCCGGCCCAGCCTGGACCCTGGGCTCAAGGTGGCACTCACTCTGCGCCACCTGGCCTCAGGGACCACGTACAGGAGCATGCAGTACGGCTGGAGGGTGCCACATAACACCATCAGCATTGTGGTCAGAGAAGTGGTGCAGGCCATCATCGAAGAACACCTGGAGGAGCTCCTCCAGTGCCCCTCCACTGAAGAAGACTGGAAAAAAATTGCAGAGCAGTGGTATCAGAAGTGGAACTTCTCCCACACCGTTGGAGCCATAGATGGGAAGCACGTGGCCTGCAAAGCTCCAGCCAAGTCAGGGTCCACTTATTTCAACTACAAGGCTTCTTCAGCATCATCCTCTTCGCCATGATCGATGCTGACTACAAGTTCATGTACATCGATGCGTCAGGCAATGGCTCAGCTTCAGATGCCCAGGTATACAACGCCAGTCACCTCAAGGAGGGGCTGGAACACAAGCTCATCATGGGTTTCCCAGATCCAGACCCCCTGCCCAACAACACACAAGATGTTCCCTACTTCATTGTGGGGGATGACGCCTTCTCCCTCAGAACCTATCTCATGAAGCCCTACACCTCCAGATGCCTCACCCGTGAAGAGAGGATCTTCAACTAAAGGCTGTCCAGGGCAAGGCGGGTGGTGGAGAATGCCTTTGGCATCCTGGTCAACAGGTTCCAGGTACTTCTTACCACCATGCAGCATTGCCCACAGACCGTGAGGAGGATCGTGGAAGCTTGTTGCATCCTGCACAATCTCATGCGCACCCGCTACCCAGTGTTGCAGAACAGGCTCGTGGACCTCCAACAAGGCAATGGGGACATGGAGCCTGGTGAATGGAGGCAAGGGAGAAACCTAATAAACACTGTGGATGTGCAAGGCCCCAACAGAGCCTCACCTGAAGGGAAGAAGCAGCACAACCTCCTGAGACACTGGTGCAACTCCCCAGCTGGAGCAGTGGAGTGGCAAGACAGGATGATAGATGATTAATGGATGCTTCCTTCAGCCTGTCTCACCACACTGATGAAATTGGGCCATGTATGTTGGGTGGGCCTACAATAAACAGGGCATTTAATAAAGAGTTGTGTTTATGTTGAAATGTGTGGATCAATGCTTACATTGTTATTGATAATAAAGGGCCAAAGGTGTGGCACCTGGGAAGGTGGACCATACAGTCCCACTATGCTTGCACTGGAGGTTTATCTATCCCACAGCTATTACCCATCCCAAAGGTATCCCTGCCCATCCCACAGCTATTACCCATCTCAAAGGGATCCCTGCCCATCCCACAGCTATTACCCATCCCACAGGTATCCCTGCCCATCCTACTGCTATCTTGACCCATCCCACAAGCACGCAAAGGCTTAAACCATTTCTAAAAGTTTTCACCAAGAATTTAATTACAAAAATAAATGAAGCAAGTGTGTGAAGCAAAGATAATCTTTATTAATAAAAAGCTGTAAAAGCAAAATGACCCAAGTCAAGTGTCCCAAGCAAAAATAAAGTCAACAGGTAGCCACCCAGTCTTTGGCACTCTTCTTGGTCACTCTGAGGCATGCCCAGTCTCAGGGGTGAAGGGTCCAGGTGCTGTGGAGGTGGCTGCTGCTGGAGTGCTGGTCTCAGGCACCATTGGGATGCCTGGCCCCGAGAGGACAACAGGGGACGGTGTGTGGAGGAAGCTCTCAGACAGGTGGCTCAGTCCTGTGATATTGAGAGCCCCTTCCTCCATGACATGGGGTGTCAGTCCCAAGACCAATGACAGATGTTCTGAGGCTGGGCTTGACTGTGGGGTGGAGGAAGGAGGAGTGTAGTGGAGATGTCTGGTCTGCAGCTGAGTGAGGTGAGGCATCGGTGTCATCTGTGTCGTGGGTGGCATCTGTGGTGTGGCTGGCATCGGTGGCATGGGTGGCATCGATGGCGTGGGTGGCATCGGTGGCATCAGTGGCACCAGTGGCGTCCGATGTACCTGTGCCTGGAATGGGAAGGACTTCCTGTGCTGCTGGAGCTCCTGGTAGTCATAGCCTTGGTAGGTGAGGGCCTGTGGAAAGCCTTGGAAGGGCAGTGACATCACCTGGGGTGGAGGAGTAGACCTGGACTGGGTGGAAGCAGGTTCAGCTGGGTCTGGAGGGTTGTGAAGAAAATTGGTGATCCTGTCCTTCACCAACTGGTACTGTGTTTCCGACATGTTCATGAGGGTCTGGTTGACGTACGTGAGGAAGGGCTTGCGGTTGGAGGTTGGGACGTCGGTGTGTACCAGCTGAGAGAGGAGATCTATGCTGCTCCTCATGGTGTCCCTGATCTCCAGCAGGACAGTGTGGCTCTGCCCCTCCGGTCTGGCTCTCTGCCTGCTTTCTGTGGAGATGGAGCTGGGGGTGGATGTGGGTTGGTCTCTGGTGGAAGTGCCGTCTCCTTGCTCCCACTGCGTCAGGGAGTCCTCCACGTGCTCTGCCATGGGGAGTGCAGCTGTCGGGGGAGTCTCCATCATGACACGCTCCACAGATGCCTGTCTGGACACAGGAGCTGACTCTTGGCCAGAAGAGGACTGGCTCTCAGCAGGCTGCCTGAGAGAGCGGGTTGTGAGAGGGGCTGCTCCTTGGTGGCGGATCTCACCCTCCAAGAAGCTGCACTTGGCCATCATGTAGGTCTCTCTGTCCGTCAGCTTGACCGTGGCCTGGCCAGATTTCTTGAGGTGCAGCTTCCATTACCAGGTGTGCATGTGCTTCCACCAGCCGAGGAGCACCTCTGAAGTGTAGCCCAGGCTCTCTGCTTTCTCTCTCCAAGCAGCCTGCTTCTGCTTGGTGTCTCGATAGAGCCCGTGTCCCTTCCGCCAAAGATATTCATTCTCCCTCAGCCACTCTAGCACCTCCTCCTCATGTTCCTCTTCTATGGTGTATTGCCTCCTCTCCCGTTCATGCGTATGCCTCTTCCTCCCTCTGGCAGGGCCATCTGGGCCCTCATCAGAGGGGCTTCGAGGTTGTAGGGGCTGCTCCTCCACACCACCACCAGAAGCAGCAGCAGCAACAACAGTAGCAGCAAAAGCAGGACCAGCAGCACCAGCAGCAGCAGCAGCAGCACCAGCACCAGCACCAGCACCAGCAGCACCAGCAGCAGCACCAGCAGCACAAGCAGGACCAGGAGCACCAGGAGCACCAGCAGGACCAGGAGCAGCAGGAGCACCAGCAGGACCAGCAGCAACAGGAGCAGCGCCAGCAGAGTAAGCACCAGCAGAAGCACCAGCACCAGGAGAAGTGCCAGCAGAGTAAGCACCAGCAGAAGCACCAGCACCAGGAGCAGTGCCAGCAGAGTAAGCACCAGCAGAAGCACCAGCACCAGGAGCAGTGCCAGCAGAGTAAGCACCATCAGAAACACCAGCACCAGGAGCAGTGCCAGCTGAGTAAGCACCAGCAGAAGCACCAGCACCAGAAGAGCGAGCCTGAGCAGCAGAAGCTCCAGCAGAAGCAGAGTCAGGGCCAGGGGGTGGGATGGTGGCCCTGTCCCTCTTGCCAGGGCTGGCAGCAGATGGCTGAGGCTTTCTCTTCTTTCCCATGGTTATTGCGTTGTTGGCTTGCTGGCTGGCTGGCTGGCTGGAGAGCTGTGTCTGGAAGCAGGTCTTTCCAGCAGCAGGACCAGCAGCACCAGCAGGACCAGGAGCACCAGGAGCACCAGCAGGACCAGGAGCAGCAGGAGCACCAGCAGGACCAGGAGGACCAGCAGGACCAGGAGCAGCACCAGCAGAGTAAGCACCAGCAGAAGCACCAGCACCAGGAGCAGTGCCAGCAGAGTAAGCACCAGCATGGTGACCTGCTTGCGGGGCTGCTTCCCTTTATATCTGCGGAGCTGACGCAATGCATCCTCCCTGCATACGCACTGAACACTGTGCATCCGCTATGCTTCCACTAGGCTTCCGCTCTGCATCTGCTTCATCCGCTAGGCATCCGCTCTGCATCCGTTCTTTCCGCTGTGCGTCCGCTTCGCTGTGCTCCCCCGGAAGCCCTGCGGATGTGCCATCTGCTCCCATCCTCTTCCATCCGCTAGGCTTCCGTGGAGCATCCACTTTCCATCCCCTCTACATCCTCCCTCCGTCTGTTCCTTTCCGTTGTTGTCCGCTCTGCTTATGCAAATTCGGGGCACTTTTGAGAGCGGATAACAACGGATGGAACATTTTCTCGTCCGCTGTGTCCTTTGTACAAACGCTTTGCATCCATCGGCCAATGTGTCAGGGCCTTTAGAAGGCTAACAACAATAAAAAAGAGATGCAGAATAAATTTTTTGTCTTTTCTAGTTTTCCCTTGTAGTTCATAACCTATACATTCCCACCTGAGTTTAGTCCTTGCTATCTATTGTGTATATTGTCTTTCTTGGTCTTGCTTCATTGCCACCTATATCATAAATGGAGGACAGGACAATAACATTTTGGAATGATTTAAAACATTTTCTTATTATTTTCTTACCCTGAGGGCATCTTGGAAGAAATATGCACTAAGCAAATTAAAACACTTCCAATCATTGTTTCGCACTTGAAATAATTCCCACCACTTGTCAAATTTTGGGAGTCAAAACTCCTGAACTGAATTCAGATTTTCTGGTCTTTAACTTCATCATCTCTATGTGTAGATTGATGTGACAGATTAGATCTATTCCTGTACTAGCTATTTGTGTGATGTCTTTACACATTTTAAGGTGCTTTGTAGTCTACTGTACAATTTTACCCACTGATCTCCATCAAGCCATAGAGAATGATGTTACTCACTTCATGTGGAACTCCTAAGTTTCCCAGTTTTCAGTTCTCCAGAGACTGGCCAAACTTAGGCAAGTTGCAAATGAGGACTTTTGACTCTGCCACAGATAGATAATCAAAAGACAATTACATTCTTCTTAAAGGCATCACACAGATAGGCACATATTTGTACATCTTAAATTAATCAGAGGTTAGAACTTCCTTAAACCTGGTGGGTCATAACTAATTCCTTATGTTTACTTACAATATTTAGAATAGCACTGAAATGTGGAGAAAGTAAGAGAACAGACAAGGCAAAGGAAGTAAAGCACCAATCAGTTCTTGTTGTGAGCTCCTCTAGTTGAAAATACATATATTTATATGACTTACCTAAAGCATGACTGCCACTCATGTCTTTTAAATGTATTGGTAAACTTGAAAGGTCTTCTGATGACCTTGCCTTCATTAAAGAAACCTTGCATTTCTTGGACTTATTGCCATGGCAATTGATATTATGGCCTGCTACCTATTTCAATAAAACTCAGATCGACAATCAAACATCATTGAGGCCACCGTCAGTCTCACAACTATAAAACATGTAGATTATTTCAAATTGCCCTTTCTAAAGATTTATATTACAGTTTATAATTATTAGTCCATAAACTGATGCTCAAAAGAATATTCCTTATTAAATAATAAGCAGCAAATAGATCTACTTGTACAAAAAGTAAAAAATTGTGAAATATAATTTTTCTTGAAAAATGTGTAAATGCTATTGTACCAACTGATCATATTAATGCCTATAAAGAACAGTAGTCCTATTACTAGGCAGATTAGTAACTACATAGAATAGTTGGTTTTATAAGTTGTGTTTTATTTTAAAAAATTAGTTGCTGATTTCCATAGAATGATGTTGAAATAAATCAGCATATGCTCTTACTGCAACTTATCATCATGTTTAATTTGCAAAGTTCTTTATGTTCTTGTTTATACTTTTCTCTGAATAACCAATTTATAAACATCACTTGAACACAGGTCTCTTCGAACTACATTGACATTTAAAGCACTGGGTTTTTTGGCTGCTGTAGTACACTGGTGACTTATACTTGTTAAAGTTCAGTCTGAAACAAAGCCATAGAATGGCACCCATCCTTGAGGCAAAGCATCTGTTTCATAAACTTCTTTGAATTTGTTCCCCATCTTACAGTTGCAGCTGGATAGATTCCTATTCACATATACTTTATATTGCAGTCTTTTATCTAAAATGGCCGTTCTATTCTGTTGTAATTGAAAAAAGGTTGTGGAATATTTTGATTTGACAAATAAGATATCATCCAGTAATTCCATGATTTCACAGATTAACCCAAGCCTGCCTTGCTTGTGGGATAGGATCACAGAATAGAGCTGGAATAAACCTTAGAGGTCTTCTAGACCAACCCCTTGCTCAAGCAGGAGACCCTGTACCATTCCAGACAAATTGCTGTCCAGTCTCTTCTTAAAAACCTCCAATGATGAAGCACACACAACTTCTGAAGTCAAGCTGCTCCACTGGTTAATAGTTTTCACTGTTAGAAAGTTTTCTCCTTAATTCTAGGTAGCTTCTCTTCTTGGTTAGTTTCTATCCATTGTTTCTTGTCTTACGTTCTTGCACTTTGGAAAATAAATTGACCCTGTCTTCTTTGTGGAAGCCTCTTAAATACTGGAATACTGGTTATCATGTCATCCCTAGTCCTTTTTTCTCTAGACTAGTTGTACCCACTTCCTGAAATCATTCTTCATATGTTATAGTCTCCATGCTCCTAATCCTCTTAGTTGCTTTTCTCTGTACTTTTCCCAAAGTCTCAATATCTATTTTGTAATGTGGTGACAAAAACTTGTATTGTTCCAAGTTGGCTTTACTAAGGCTTTATAAAGCAGTGCTAATACTTCACCTGGTATTGATTGCATTAGGATTGCATTAGCTTTAATTCATTAATTCATTATCTAATGCATTAATTGATGGTTTGGTACCGTTACAGTGCTGATGATACTCAGCTTTACATCACTTTCTCAGACTGTTGATTGGGCTGAGGTCTGATTCCAGTGTTTGAAAACTGTAAATGTCTCGATAGACAGAAAAGGTTTAATTTGAATCTAGCAATATGGAATTACTATTTGTCAATTCGGATTCCATGGTACTACCAGCAGTTCCTCTTTTTCAGGAAGTATAGCCCTGAGATAGAGGATCTATGACCTGGATTCACAATTCCTGACTGAACATGGTTTGAAACGATGATGAAGGAAGCCGTTATACTGTTTTTATTTAATTTTTTTAAAGTTTTCTAAAATAGTCTTTAAATCATTGTTCGCAGTCAGATCCAAGAAGGAACATCCACGATGTACCTCAAATAATTTATTCTTCATTTGTATTTCTGTGATGATATTATGAAATTGTAATCAATCATAATTGTAAGGATCATTTTATTAATGTTTCATATGTTTAAGGATGGAGTTCATTTTTTAAAAACAGAACTTCCTATTTTCAAATATTCTAGAAAAGTTCTCTTTGTTAGAAAGAGAACTATGTATCCTATTCATTTGGAACTTTGTTATTTCAATAGGTGAAATAAACTTTTCCAGCAAGAGGAAGATTACATTTGAACTACCCTGAAGAATTTTTTTAAAGATGGGCACTGCTTGAATCTCAATGAATCTAAACTATTCCACTTGTGTATCATTAAACTAACAGCTGGAAGAAAGCCCCCCAAAATTTGTAACCATCTAGTCCAATAGACTCATAGTTTGGAGACAATGGCCTGTTTCAGGCTATTAAAGTAAGGATAGAGTAGGCCAGAACATGACAAATGGGAGTCCCTTAATGCTTGAATACATGGTCTAAATTTTTTTAAAAAAATAGCTTTTCAAGTCCAAGCTGGTAACTTCCTGAATAGATTCTTGCTGTTTTATTGGCAACAACATGGAAATGGTTTGCTACTGACTTCATCCATGATGGTTCTTGACTTCCTAGTTTAGCCTCAGATCCTGAAGCCTTCCAGCACAAACAAGATCCAATATGTTGAAATAGATGCTGCTAGTTTATAAAATAAAGAATGAATAGAGGAAAGAATATATTGCAATGCGCACAAGATATTCATTTATATGTTCAAGTTGCATGCTGCCAAATCCTTCAAGGTCTTGAGAGCTTATATGAAGAACAGCATACACTGAAAAATACCAAAACATCTGCAGTGAACCTCCCAAATCCCTCCTACTACAAAAGAATGAGCAAACAAAAATCCACTTGAATAATAACCACAGCGACAATCATTCTCCAAAGAGCATCGAGAAAAACTCTGTTTTCACCAGTTTCTAGAAGGCTACGATATGAACAGCCTATCTCAATTTTGGAAGAATTGTTCCATAGGGTTGGTACCATTACTGAAAAGGCCAGTAGATGAAGAATAGCTGAAAAACTAGCTCTATGTTTCAAAAATCATGGGAATACTTGACCTGAATAGGAATACACTACCAAAAAATATTCTCATATAAGTACCTGACCAAAATTCTGTTACAGATCTTGAAAGATAAAGGAATTTGACACCATGAAAGATAGCTATGAACCCTGATATAGTATCTAATCTAAAATTTGAATGAATGCATGAAAATAGGTTCAGAAAAAGTTTGGAAGTATAAATACTCTTCAGTAACTGTTGTATGTCAGGAGGAATCCCATGAAGGAATACACAAAAAAGCTCTCTACAAGTTAAATAGAGATAGTTGATATTAGAATGCCATTTGTATAGTGCTTCTCAGATTATAAATATGTTAACTTGGTGAAGGTCACAAACTTTGCTGAGGTAAATTGCATCAACAGCTTATCTGCTGACACATATTTTTGACTTACCATTCAGTGATCAGAAAAACCTTGTAAGCAAGAATGGAGCCATCTTTGCCAGTGGCTAGCATCAGCGTTTCCATCACTGATGCTGAGACTCCTCTTGGGAGAGTTTCAGGGATTTTATATAATATAGTGTTTTTCAAAGTTGTCAACTTTAAGATGTGTAAACTCCAACTCTCACAATTCCCCAGCCAGTTTTGAGAGTCAGAGATCTTAAGGTTGGCAAGTTTGAAAAATATCGAACTAAAGCTTCCTGCTACATGTGGTATTAATGATATGCAAACCTCTGTTAGGATGTTTATATATTCTTTCAATGCCAGGAGATAAATTCTGGCAAATAACTAGTGCCTGGTACTGATAAGTGAATGCCCATCGCCACACTGTACTGTGCTAGAAAGAGATAAGCCTGTTGTGTGTTTGGAGGTGACACAGCAGGTGGGAGATTTAAAGAGCAAATTCTAAATAATGAAAATGGCATAAAATTGAAGCACAAAGAGATATAACAGTGTCATGACGTTGTCATCCTCTGCAAAATACATAGATCAACTGACATTTCCAATATACAAACACTCCAACTTACCATAACATAACATAACATATTTACATAATAAAAAGAGGTTTCACCATCACCACCACAATGATGTACAAATCAATACTCATAAATCAAGAGCATCTTCCCATATTTGTGAACAAAACTAGAAGAAGAAGCTGAAAGCAAAGGAACAGTTATGAGAGACAAATGATAGAAACTTAAATGCTAGAAAATCTGAATACCTTTAAAATTAACCTTGCCTGACAGGAACTGTTAAATTGTAATTTCTTTGTTGTCTTTTTCCCCCACTTCCCTGACTTTCTTCTTCCCCTTGCCTTATTACCATCCTGTTTTATCCTCTTCCCCACTTCAGTGCAGAGATCCACTATACAGTAGTATATCCCTGGTTTCTATCTTATCTATTTTTCTATTTGCTGTTTCTAGTGGAAAAAGAGAAGGCATGTGCTTCTGCATATCAAAAAAATCATCAAAAAAACACAACAAAGAATGTTCTTTCTGCACCAACTCAGAAAGCTCAAATTGCCCAAGGAATTGCTGATCCAGTTCTACAGAGAAATTATTGAGTCTGTCATCTTTCTGTCTGACAGTTATCTTTATAACTATCTGGTCTGGTTCTGCAACCCAACAGGACAGACACAGACTTCATAGGATAATTAGGACTGCAGAAAAAACAATTACTACCAACCTTCAATCCAGAATCTGTATACTGCATGAGTCAAAAAGAGGGCTGTGAAAATATTTACAGACCCCTCACTTCCCAGACATAAACTGTTTCAACTCCTTCCCTCAAAACGACGCTACAGAGCACTCCAGACCAGAACAACTGGGCACAAGAACAGCTTTTTCCCGAAAGCCATCACTCTGCTAAACAAATAATTCCCTCAACACTATTCAACTATTTACAAAGTATACACTACTATTACTGTTAATCTTCTCACCACTCCTTATCAACCATTATGATTAAAGCCCATGTCACACTGCATGTCACAACGGATGCAAACAGGATGTAAAATGGACAAAAAAGCTTGCCATCCGTTGGAAAACGTGATGCATCCATTGTGTGTACGCACTGCGTACGTCTTTCATCCGCTCTATCCGTCAAACATCCATCTACTGCTATTTCATCCGCTCAAAAAGTTTTGAGCTGCACAAAACTTTTTGAGCGGATGAACATTCCACCACGTACAATCTATATCCGCAACACATACGGGCAACAAACATTCTACGTTTGTTGTCATCCATTACACATCTGATGTATCCTCTCAGCATCCTCTGGGCATCCGCGCAACTCACATCCGCTCCAGCGGAAAGCAGAAAGAGGGAGGAAGTGAAAGGTATGCGGAACATCCACACAATGTTAGTACCACGGACATAGAAAGGATGTAAGTGGATGCAGCTCGGATACAAAGCATTAAAACGGACAAAATGTTTGTATATGGGATGTATCTCGGATATTTAGGATGTCTGGAGGATGCCTAGAGTATGGAGAAGGACACCTAGTGGAAAACCGACATTTCCTATAAAAAGGGGGAGGAAATCACCTGGATCTCACTATCAGTCCAGCAGCCGTGGTGTGCAGACCTCTTCAGCCTTGCTCTTGCTCTTCCACATCATCCATTGATCTCCACCATGGATTATCGCACACTCCTTTTGGTAGCCTCCATCATTCAAACCAGAACCAAGCCCTGTTCAGACTGTTTCACCTTTTCTATGCAAGGAGAAGGAGATGTCCAAGAGCTGTCAGGGTCCGAAGATGGATCGGGAGAAGAGTGGAGTTTGGACTGTATGACAAGCTGATGGTGGAGCTGAGGAATGAACACCCTCATGCATTCCAGCACTCCATGAGGATGCCACTAGCCATGTTTGACGAAGTTGTTGAACGTCTGAGACCCAGGTTGACCAAGGCAAACACCAACTTCCATCCCAGCCTGGACCCTGGACTGAAGGTGGCACTGATTCTGCGCCACCTGGCCTCTGGAACCACATACAGAAACATGCAGTATGCCTGGAGGGTGCCACACAACACCATCAGCATTGTGGTCAGAGAAGTGGTGCAGGCCATCATCGAAGAATATGTGGAGGAGCTCTTTCAGTGTCCCACCACTGAAGAAGGCTGGAGGAAAGTTGCAGAGCAATGGTATCAGAGGTGGAACTTTCCCCACACCATTGGAGCCATAGATAGGAAGAACGTGGCCTGCAAAGCTCCAGCCAACTCAGGGTCCAATTATTTCAACTACAAGGGCTTCTTTAGCATCATCCTCTATGCCATGGTTGATGCTGACTACAAGTTCATGTACATCGATGCTTCAGGCAACGGGTCAGCTTCAGATGCCCAGGTATACAACGCCAGTGACCTCAAGGATGGGCTGGAATGCAACCTCATCATGGGTTTCCCAGATCCAGACCCCCTACCCAACGACACACAAGATGTGCCCTACTTCATTGTGGGGGATGACGCCTTCTCCCTCAGAACCTACCTCATGAAGCCGTACAGTTCAAGATACCTCACCCATGAAGAGAGGATCTTCAACTACAGGCTGTCCAGGGCAAGACGGGTGGTGGAGAACGCCTTTGGTATCCTGGCCAACAGGTTCCAGATACTTCTCACCATCATGCAGCATCACCCAGGGACTGTGACGAGCATCGTGGAAGCTTGCTGCATCCTGCACAATCTCATGTGCACCTGCTACCCAGTGTTGCAGAACAGGCTTGTGGACCGTCAACAAGGCAATGGGGACATGGAGCCTGGTGAATGGCGGCAAGGACTAAACCTGATAGACACTGTGGATGTGCAAGGCCCCAACAGAGCTTCACGTGAAGCGAAGAAGCAGCGCAACCTCCTGAAACACTGGTGCAACTCCCCAGCTGGAGCAGTGGAGTGGCAAGACAGGATGGTAGATGCTTAATGGATGCTTCCTTCAGCCTGTCTCACCACACTGATGAGATTGGGCCATGTATGTTGAGTGGCCCTACAATGAACAGGGCATTAATAAAGAGTTTTGTTTATGTTGAAATGATTAAATTGTTATTGATAATAAAGAGCCATATATGTGGCAGCTGGGAGGGTGGACCATACAGTCCAACTATGCTTGCACTGGAGGTTTATCTATCCCACAACTATCCTTACCCATCCCTCAGCCATCCATCCCACAGCTATCCTTACCAATCCCACAAGCATGCAAAGGCTTAACCCTTTTTTCAAAGCTTTCCCCAACACTTTATTAAGTAAAAAAAATGAACCAAGTGTGTGAAGCAAAGATAACCTTTATTAATAACAAACTGTATGACTTTATTAAAAAGCAAAATGACCCAAGTAAAGTGTCTTAAGCAAAGATAAAGTGAACAGGTAACAACTCAGTCTCTGGCACTCTTCTCAGTCACTCTGAGATGTGCCCATGGTCTGAGATGTAAAGGGGCCAGGGACTGTGGAGGTGGCTGTTGCTGGAGTGATGGTCTGAGGCGCCATTGGGGTGCCTGGCCCCAAGAGTACAACAGGAGATGGTGTGTACAGGAAGCTCTCAGAGAGCTGACTCAGTCCCGTGAGGTTGAGAGGCCCTTCATCAAGTACCTGGGATGTGAGGCCCAACACTGATGACAGATGTTCTGAGGAAGGGATTGGCTGTGGGGTGGAGGAAAGAGGAGTGGAGTGGAGTGGAGTGGAGCTGTCTGGTCTGCAGCTGGGTCAGGTGAGGCATCTGTGGCGTCTTTGGCATCCGAGGAACCTGGGCCTGGACTGGGAAGGGCTGCCTCTGCTGTGGGAAGTCCTGATAGTGGTAGGCTTGGTAGGCAAGGGGCTGTTGAAATCCATGGAAGGGCTGTGACATCACCTGGGGTGGAGGAGCAGACCTGGAGTGCATAGGAGCAGGTTCAGCTGGGCCTGGAGGGTTGTGCAGAAGAGCTGTGATCCTCTCCTTCATCACCTGGTACTGGGCCTCGGGCATGTCCATGAGGGTCTGGCTCATGTAGGTGATGAAGGGCTTGCGGTTTGAGGACGGTATGTCGAAGTGGACCAGCTGGGAGAGGAGATCTGTGCTGGCTTTGATTGTGTCCCTGATCTCCAAGAGGACAGTGTGGCTCTGTCCCTCCGGTCTGCCTTTCTGCCTGCTTTCTGTGGAGGTGGAGCTGGGGGTGGGTGTGGGTTGGTCTCTGGTGGCTGCTTCTTCTTGCTCCATTTGAGACAGGGGATCCTCCACGTCCTCCGGCACGGGGAGTGCAGCTGTCAGAGGGGTCTCTGTTGTGGGGCCCTCCATAGACACCTGCCTGGACAAGGTAGCTGTCTCCTGGCTGGAAGAGGAGTGGCTGTCTGTGGGCTGTCTGAGGGAGAGGGTTGACAGAGGGGTTGCTCCTCGGTGGCGGATCTCACCCTCCAGGAAGCTGCACCTGGCCATGACATAGGTCTCCCGGTCAGTGAGCTTGACAGCGGATTTCTTCAGGTGCAGCTTGCCCTACCAGATGTGCATGTGCTTCCACCATCCAAGGAGTACATCTGAAGTGCAGCCCAGGCTCTCTGCCTTCTCTCTCCATGCTGCCTGCTTCCTCTTGGTGTCACGATAGAGCCTGTGGCCCTTCCTCCACAGGTACTCGTTCTCCCTCAGCCATTCCAGCACCTCCTCCTCATGGTCTTCGGAAATGGAGTACTGTTTCCTCTCTCTCTTCTCTTTGGCTTGCCTCTTCCTCCCTCTGACAGGGTCTTCAGGGCCTTCAGCTTTGAGGGCCTTAAGGCTGGTCCATCACAGCAGCAGCAGCAGGAGAAGCACCAGCAGCAGCAGGAGAAGCACCACCAGCAGCAGGAGAAGCACCACCAGCAGCAGGAGAAGCACCTGCAGCACCAGCACCAGCAGCAGAAGCACCAGCAGCAGCAGCAGCAGGAGAAGCACCAGCAGCAGCAGGAGAAGCACCAGCA
>BLBF01000003.1:81438307-81455307 GCA_015471245.1 Laticauda colubrina | reverse complement strand
CAGCAGCAGGAGAAGCACCAGCAGCAGCAGGAGAAGCACCAGCAGCACCAGCAGGAGAAGCAGCAGCAGCAGCAGCAGCAGCAGAAGCACCAGCAGCTTCAGAGTCAGTGCCAGGGGGTGGGATGGTGGTTCTGTCCTTCTTGCCAGGGCTGGCAGGAGTAGGCACAGGCTTCCTCTTCTTCCCCATGGTGTTCTCTCAAGATGTCTCTGGCAGCAGGTCTTTCCTCTGAATGCTGACTGCTTGCGAGCTGCATCCTTTTATATTCACGGAGCTGACACAATTCATCCTCCCCGCATGCGCAGTGAATGCTTTGCATCTGCTATGCATCCGCTAGGCATCCGCTATGCTTCCTATTGGCGTTCGTGATGAATCCACATCATCCGCTATCCATCCGCTCCTTCCGCTACGTGTCTGCTTCGCTGTTCTCCCCCGGAAGCCCTGCAGATGTGTCATCTGCTTCCATTCGCTTCCATCCACTTCCATCCGCTAGGCTTCCTACGAACATCCGCTTTACATCCCCGCTACATCCTCCCCACGTCCGTTCCTTTCTGTTGTTGTCTGCTGTTTATGCAAATTTGGGGTACTTTTGAGAGCGGATAACAATGGATGGAGCCACCCCTGAAATTTTGCTCGTCCGTTGTGTCCTTTTTGCATACGTTTTGCATCCGTCGGCCAGTGTGACCTAGCCTTAAGTGTTGTACCTTATGATTCTTGACTCTTGACAAATGTATGTACACTGAGAGCATTTGCACCAAGACAAATTCCTTGTGTGTCCAATCACACTTGGCCAAAAAAATATTCTATTCTATTCTATTCTATTCTATTCTATTCTATTCTATTGTATTGTATGTATGCAAAAGAGAGAACAGCTGCCATAAGCAAATGAAAGAGCACTTGCGTTTGTAAATTGTGTTTTTTATTGTACAGGCAATTGATCTAAATAAGTAGTTTGCTTGTTTTTAAATCTGTTCATGCCTTGCTTTTGAGCATGACTTCTGGCAGACATATATAAAGATAGAAAGTCAGAAAGGCACAACAAAAAAAGGATTACATGACCCCAGAATAGTGCATCTGTCATAAATATAAGTCAGTTGCCAAGTGTCTGGATTTTGATCATGTGACCCTCAGGATGCTGCAATGGTTGTAAGTGTGAAAAATAGTCCTAAGTCACTTTTTTCAGTGTCACTAATGAATGGCTATAAGTCGAGGACTACCTGTACTTATTTATCACTTATGTAAGCCCTATGCTTAAAGCTCTGCTGGATGTTTGAAACTGGAAGCACTGAAACAGTGTTTTCCTGGCTTAATGGAAGAGACTGTAGCTCAGCAGCTCTTTTATGATGAAATTCTTCACTCAGCATTCAGTTCAGGTCAGCATTTTAAAGAGTAGTTCATCCCTGATCAGAAGCCTGAGACAGTTGGCTTTAATCATGCCCTTATAAAAGCTTTCCAGCTCATCCTTTAAAAGCAAGAACAGGTGCAATTATCAAATGCAAAGGGCTTATCATACCAGAGGATTTCCAACTCAATCCTTCTGTTGATGCTTTTTCGTGAACTCTCTCAGCATTGTCTCTTCCAAAGTAGAACTGTGAAGGAAAAGGAAAGTCTGGAGAATTGTAGGTTGCTCTTGAGTCTCGGTCAATCTCAGTGGCTGTGATTTTTTTAAAAAAGATCCACAACAATGTTATGGAGAAACATTTTAAATATATCAGTTGGCTTTAAATAAAAGCCTATTTTTCAACTTGACAGGGAATTGTTTGCTATTCTTTTTCAAGTATTGTGATTTTAAAAGAACATAAGCAATTGGCTTTTATGTTCTCTTTGCTGAACAGTTCTGAAAAGTATTTACATACAATGTTAAAACCACAGAGGGTGCATTTTTTTTTCTGAGCAAATTCCTCACCCTACCCCCCAAAAATGGAATCTATCATATTCCAATTCTTGGTTCAAAGGAGGAGGAGGAGGAGGAAGAACAGACCAAAGATACAACAATTGCAGATAGTTGGATGATGCATGCAATTCACTTGGAAAGATTGCATACAAACATATGTATATTTTGGAGATTGGGAAAGAAAATCGAACTTTATCAATACTACACACAAAAATGGCATAGATCAGTCATCATTGCATAACAATAAAAGTTTGCGTAAATATGCATTTATTAGAAAAATCTGTTAAAAAGGCATATTTTACCATTGGGGGGGAATGTGCCCTCAGTTTTTTTCTGAAATGTTTTTATGTAACTGATTTAATAGTTTTTGCCATATTGAGGGCTAAAATGAATGTTTGATTTTCTGAAGTTTCCATAACACTGGAAAACCATAACTCAGAAGATGGATGGTTGAATGAAAAATGAAATGCTGACATAAATAGGACTGAGACTGATCCACATTAATGCTAGACAATGAGATTACTCATAAAAATAAATAAATAAATGGAATCCTTGACATTGGCAGCAGAAACAGAAAGAGATTAGTGTGACTGCTGAAGTACTATAATAGGAAGTCCTAAATTTGCAGGGATACATTATTAACAGTAAAGGTCAACAATGAAAATAAAAATAAAGATGCCTATTATGTATTAGCTTGAAGCTGCAGATTCATCTAATCCTAAATGAAATGCCCTGTATGTGTTCTTCTCAAAGCCTATTCACAAGAAATACTTAGAAAAGCAGAAATAAAAATAATAGATGTGTTTCTCTCTGCTTTGGTGTTGCAGTATATACTCCTCTTGGGACTCTGTCTCAAACTTGTTTTCAGAACTCATTATCTTCATAAACCTTTGATACTACTTCCATAAAAACTACTGAGCTAGATACGTATAAGTAGTGTAACACATGATCTGCTCACCACCGTCTTGTCATATCTCAGTTCCTTATATCTTCTCTCATAGTTGGTTCACTATCAGAAGGTGCTTATGATGTATTGAAGAATGTGTTGAAGGAGTTTTCTTCAGCCAAATCTTGCTAAATTTAAATATTCTCCCTTGAGCTTTTAAACCTCCTCAATCCTTTTCTCCCCAGACATATTTATTGGATTCTGAAGCCTGAGGACAATCCTCTCCCAATAACAATAGCCATAAAATTATCATTAATGCCACTCTACAGTTAGAGCAACTCATTACTCACCTAGCATTTCCAATCTATATGTCCTGTTGGGACTGGTCCCTGCTCATTGTGGCTCTTCTCAGCAGTTAATCTGGACTTTGTCTGACCAGGCTAAACTTGGTTTAAGAACAAGAACCTTGAAGTCTTATCTATCTGCCTCACTCAATTACAGACAATTGAAGTCCTCTCAAGAACACAGAAATCTGATTATATCAAACAAGAGGGGTTAATTTTTCCCAAATGTACCCTTATTACTTAACAGATAACAGATAATTAGAGTTGGAAGGTATCTTGTAGGTCATCTAGTCCACCACCACCCCACCCAAGTGGGAGACCCTACACAATTTCTGACTAATGGCAATCCAATCTCTTCTTGAAAGTTTCAAGTGATGGGGCTCCCACAACTTCCTAGGGCAAGCTTTCCATTGGTTGATTGTTCTCATGTCACAAAGTTTCTCCTTATTTTCTCTTTAAATCTCACCTTGTTCAGTTTCCATCTATTATTCCTTGTCTAGCCTTCGGGTACTTTAGAAAATAACTTGACCCCCTCCTCTCTGTGGCAGCCCTTCAAATACTGGAAGATTGCTATCATGGTCCTTTTCTTCACTAGACTAGCCATGCCCAGTTCCTGTAACCATTCTTCATATGTTTTAGTCTTCAGTCCCCTAATCATCCTGGTTGTTCTTCTCTGTACTTTTTCTAGAGTCTCAACATCTTTTTTGTAATGTGGTAACCAAAAGTGGATGCAGTATTCTAGGTGTGGTCTTACTAAGGCTTTATAGAGTGATGTTAGTACCTCATTTGACCTTGATTGTATCCCTCTGTTAATACAATTTTGGCTGCTGCTGCATACTGCTGGCTCATATTTAGCTGATTGTCCACTAAGACTCCAAGATCTCTCTCACAGTTACTGCTATTAAGCTTGGGTTCACCCAATCTATATGTGTATTTTTGGTTTTTCTTGCCTAAGTGTAGGACTTTAGTTTTCTCTACTTGCTTCCATATTATTGGTCAAACAAGAGACAGCCAGAGGTGCATATCTGTATCAGGCATTGGAAACCTGATATGGGATTAGGTTGGGAGTTATCCATCTTATACCCTAGCAATCTTCTTATTGTGCTCACCGAGATAGTCTAAATTGACAGATGCTATCAGGTTAAATTACATTCTTGGTAGATATCCAAATATACTATTGAAGAATTAGATAAATGCTTGTGGCTACACCAAAAATATATTGAGCCTACAGAAGGAACATTTCAAAAAACTAAAGGTTAGAAATAGCCTCCATGAGAAATCTCTTTTCACTTTTTTTTTTAAAGGAGAATGAGCAAGGTTGAAAATTTGCAACCCAATAATTGAATTCAGGTGGGAAAAAGTAGAACTGAATCTCTAAATTCAATTGCAGTTATTATCTTTATCTACTGATATATACTTAGTTTCCTTCTTTTGATTGCCCTTTTAATTTCTCTCCAGTTTTCCAGGCTAGAAGTTTGGGGGTGGACGATTACATGACACAGCAGAAACAAAAACTTGCAAAACAGTTTTTCCATTATTTCCAAAGGCTGACAAGCTTGCAACTTATAAAAATACATGGCAACATTCCAGGTTCTCAGTTATACTAAGTAGTAATCCAATAGTGGTTCATCTCACTTTTATTGTTCCTGGTCTGGCCAAATGTTTTTAGAAAATTATGTTGCTGGTATTTATTTGTTGCTTTGTTATTTTGGTTTGGTTTGATTTGTTTTGTTGGTTTGTTTGTTTGCATTCCAGGCACTGAGAATTTTCCACCATCTGCCATCAAAAGAAATGCTGTTGATCAAATTTTTACACTCAGTTTCATAACCTTTTGTAAGCCATTGGTCTCCAACTTCAGAATACTAAAATGTGATCCGAATAATACCTTGTAGGATGTACAGTTTGCAAACAAAAACTGTAATTATTTGTCCTTGCCTGTAAAAATCTGAAAAATGCTTCAGAGAAGAAATGGAAATAGATTATCCTTTCAAAACCAAAATCTTTATAAAGCCCACACAAGGAGACTATGTTTCAAAGTAGAATTAACGCTTAGCAACGGCTTATTTTCTGAGGTCATGTTACTTTGCTTCACAGATGACTATGAATCAGTCTCATGATATATTGCCAGATATTAAAAGGACAAAGCAAACTGATAACCTTGATTAGTCATAAAGCCTGAAAAAGTGCTAAAGGGATTTCTTTGCTCATTTGAAGGGAAAACATATTCTTCTCAGCTTTCAGATCATTCTTGGACAATCACTATTTTTTAAAACAAAGACCTCTTAACATTTATAAAGCCATTTTAAAGAGAAGCAAGTATAATGTGCAAGAATAGCACAACTCTATACATACCAATCATCGTACCTTCTGAGAACATGTCTATGTTTCTTATTTTGGCCAACAAGAAAGTAATTTAACTCTTGCAACCATCCCATGGATGAGGGTAACTGTCAGCCTTCAAGATCTTCTACTATTGCTTTGCATCTTTCGACTGCCATAAGTAACGGGGGGAGGAAGGGAAAGTCTGGGAAGTGAGCTGAAGGTGTTAAATTCTTCTGTTGTGTAAATGGGGGGGGGGGGAAGCATACAATAGAGTTAGGTTTCTATTTCTTGCTTAGCTTTCTTTTCTCTGCGCAACTGCAACCCGTTATCAAAATATGCCAAGGTCAACGGACAGAGGCCTCATCATCACCTGAAGATGCCCACATGACTTCTAATTCACAACTTCTAATTGGAAGTGTCATCTGAACTATTGGGGGTGGGAACATTTCCATCACTTTGTATATGTGAATTGCGCGCCTAATTTCTCAGATTCAGAATTCTTTGGTTGCTACCACTTCACTTTCAGTAAAAGATGTCTTTTCTCTAAACTAAAGAGTCTAAGTATTTCTTTCCTGGATTTTGAATGGAGCTCCGCCTGACATTATTCTGAATCTCCCACCAGCCTACCCGGAGAGAATACCCAATTTTCTTCTGAGGGGGCCTAGACATCATGTCATCTTCAAATAGTGACCAAGAGGATCCGGGAGCCATTGGAGGGCAAGATTCTGTGCTGGTGCAGGAGGCCCAATCACGAGCAGAGCTCAGTTTGCAAGAGGATCCAGTGCTGAAGCCCAGATGGTCGGTGGGAGTTGGTTGGAAAGATCCGGAGGAGGACACACACACACCCCAGGGTCACAACTACCCACCGGCATGGAAAAGGGGAGCCTTGGCAAGAGAAGGAAAAGAGGGAACTCTTGCTGGATCAAGCCAGGAGACTCCTTAATGAAGCCTTTGAACAACCTCAAGCTGCACAAAGGTATGAAGGGGGAGGGGAAGTAGCCCCAGCCAGAAGAAGCAGAGCAACTCCCTCTCCCATAAATCAACCCGATCCAGCAGCAGCCCCGGGGCCTTCAGAGGGAGGTGTGATTCCTAGAAGGCGTAGAGCTCCTAGTCTGCCTCCATTAGAAGTAAAATATGGGGGGGGGGATCCCAAAACCTTGGGATTTTTTCTAGCTCAAGTTTGGAGCCATATGGAAGAATATGGGGAGGATTTTTCCTCAGAAGCAGCCAAAGTGAGGTGTGTTACCAGGGCTCTGGAGGGAATAGCGGCAGAGTGGATGGTGACCTTGCATAATGATAATGCTCCTCAGCTGCTGAATTATAACCTATTCATGGCTGCACTGCGGACTAGGTTTGAGGACCCATTGGCAGAGCGCAAGGCCCGAATTAGGATGAAAGCCATAAAACAGGGGCAGAGGTCTGTGGCTGACTACACCCAAGAATTTAGACAGTTAGCCGGTCATTTCCGAGGCTGGCCCCAAGAAGCCCTGATAGAACTGTTTAAAGATGGTTTAAATGAAGATGTGTACCAGAGATACACTGCTAGAAGAGACCCCAATGACTTGCAGATGTGGTACTTGCTGGCAGAAGAAGTGGAGATTGATTTAATCCGAAGTAAACGGCGGGGAGGTTATGGGTGGAACAAGTTTTCCCCCCCACATCCTCAAGAGGATCCTAAACCTCAGAAGGGAGGAGTGGCGGCAAGACCCAACCCCTCGGCCTGCTTTCGATGCGGGAAAGAAGGTCACCGGGCTGTGAACTGCAGAGTCAAGTTGGAGCCAAAGGGGGCGCCAAAGGAAGGAAAGAAACCTGAAAAGTCCCCAGCGAAGCCTCGCGAAACAGCACTAAAGTCAAAAGAGACAGCAGAGGTCGCCCCTCCCACAGGAGAGGAATCAGAAGCCCCAGTGACCCCTGAGGAGGAGGATTCTGACTCGGAAGACGACTTTCTGGTAAGTCCAAGCGTGGGCCCTATGACCATTCTGGTGAAGTTGAGGGTACCCAATTCAGGGGTCGAAGGGGAAATGCTAGCCCTGTTAGATTCTGGGTGCACAAGGTGTATAATCAATACGGAAGTAGTGAAGAAAATGGGCCTAAAGCTAAAACCTTTGAAGATGCCCATTTCCTTTTGCCAACTAGATGGATCAGTGACTGGAGGTTGCCCCGCCCATTTTGTCACGGAACCTATAAAAATGATCATGGGAGAGCATGATGAGACCCTGCATTTTATTGTGGTCCCTGGGATGGAGCAACCATAAATACTGGGATTGCCCTGACTCCGGAAATGGAACCCCCAGGTTAACTGGAGAAAGGGGTTGTTGCGCATACGCACAAAGCAGCGACCGAGAGGAGGGGCCAGATCCCAGCCGAAGCCTGAGGACCTAATTGAAATAGCTTCCACAGGTACTGAGCCCGTGAAAGATGAGGAGAAAATTCCCAAAGAGTATTGGGATTTAAAAGAAGTGTTCAGTGAGAAGGCCTTGGATGAGCTTCCGCCTCATCGGCCAACAGACTGTGCTATTGAGATTTTGCCTGGGGTGAAGCTCCCGAAACCAAAGTTGTACTCAATGACCCCATGGGAATTGGAAGAGCTAAGATTGTTTATAGATAAAAATCTGGAACGTGGTTTCATTCAACCTGCTAGACCCCGAGTAGCGGCCCCAGTGTTGTTCCAGGAAAAGAAAGATGGTTCCAAACGCTTGGTGGTGGATTACAGAAATTTGAACGCTATTTCTGTGGAAAACGTGTACCCTCTTCCTTTGATGAAGGACATTTTGGCCCATTTAGCGAAGGGAAAGATTTTCACAAAGTTGGATTTGAGAGAAGCATACTACCGAATTCGAATTAAGGAAGGGGATGAGTGGAAGACCGCTTTTAACTGCCAGATGGGTTGCTTCCAATTCAACATTCTTCCTTTTGGTTTACAAGGGGCCCCAGCTGTATTCATGCAAATGATCAATCAAGTGTTACATGAACATTTATACAGGGGGGTTCTGGTTTATCTTGATGATATCCTTATCTACACAGAAACTCTGGATGAACATGTGAAGTTAGTGCGGTTGGTTCTACAAAAACTGTGTGCCGCTAAGTTGTATGCTAAATTGTCAAAGTGTGAATTCCACCAAGACAAAATTGACTATTTGGGATATCGCATTTCATCTGAAGGCATAGAGATGGATCCAGAGAAGGTGCGTGCCGTTCTGGAATGGGCTCCACCACGCACCAGAAAACAACTTCAAAGCTTTTTGGGATTTGCAAATTTTTACCGGCAATTCATCCCGACATTTGCTAAGATAGCAATGCCCATCACAAATCTCTTGAAAACAAAAGGGGAGGTGAAGCCAAGGCCAGGAAAGCCGCTGGAGTGGTCCATGGAGTGCCAAGCTGCTTTTGAAAAGCTAAAATGACTGTTTGCTGCAGAACCAGTGCTGAAGCACCTGGATATGGACACTCCTTTCGTGATTCAAGCCAATGCAAGTGATGTGGCTATTGGAGCGGTATTACTTCAAGCCAGCGAGAAAGGGACCTTACAGCCTTGTGCGTATACCTCCCGTAAGCTGTCTGAAACAGAGAGAAGATGGGCCGTCTGGGAGAAGGAAGCTTTTGCAGTTCGTTGGGCCTTGCTGACCTGGAGACATTTCCTGGAAGGAGCAAAACACCCATTTGAGGTATGGACTGATCATAAGAATTTGGAAGCCTTAAAAATGCCCCGGAAACTGTCCCCTAAACAAGTTCGCTGGGCCCAGTACTTCAAGAGATTCAATTTCTCCTTGAAGTACATTCCAGGCGGAAAGAACTTCATGGCGGATGCTCTCTCAAGACTACCCCAATATAATAGTATGCGCCAGGAGGTGATAAGCCCAATTGTCTCAGCCAAACATCGAGCCGCCCCAGTGATCACCAGAGCCCAAAGGAAGAACCAAGAAGTGGTTTTATCGAATGACCTAACCGAACAATTAAAAGAAGCTTTAAAACTGGACAAATGGTTCCTGGCTCATTCAAGTGACTATACAATTAGAGATTGCTTGGCTTGGTTGGGGGCCAAGTTGTATGTGCCACAGGTGCTGAGGGGCTAAATACTACAACAGGCTCATGATTCTAAAGCAGCTGGCCACTTCGGATTTGTGAAGACCTTATATCTGGTTAAGCAGCAATTCTGGTGGCCTACTTTAAAGAAGGACATTGAAGCTTATGTAGCTAGCTGTCCAATTTGTGCTTTGGCAAAGAGACCTCCTGGTAAGCCAGTAGGATTGTTACAAAATGTAGCTAGACCAACAACTCCCTGGAAAGAAATCTCTATGGACTTTATAGTAGAATTACCCAAAAGTGGTGGAAACATGGTCATCTGGGTAGTGACTGATTTGTTTTCCAAACAAGTACATTGCATACCTTGTTCCAAGATTCCCTCTGCTAAGACGCTGGCTAAACTGTTTATTTCACATATCTATAGGTTACATGGCGTTCCGGAATGCATAATCTCTGACAGAGGGGTCCAGTTTACCTCAAATTTTTGGAAAGAGTTCCTGAAGTTAATGGGCTCCGCCCAGGGGTTAAGCTCCGCTCACCACCCCCAACTAATGGGGCCTGTGAGAGGACTAATGCAGTATTAGAGAATATCTTAGATGTTACATAAATTATCAACAAGATAACTGGTCCGAATTACTACCGTTTGCCGAAGTGGCATATAACAACTCCGTACACAGTAGTACTGGATTTACTCCATTTAAAGTGGCTTCGGGACAAGATTTCGTTCCCATACCTGAACTTCCTCATGAAAAACCTAACATCCATTTGTTGGATGAATGGATAACTCAACTCCAACTTAACTGGCCAGTTACACGCAAAGCATTAGATGAGGCCCATCAAGCTCATAAGAAATTTGCAGACAAGAAAAGATCCCCACAGAAAGAATATAAGTGGGCGACAAGGTTTTCCTGTCCACCAGATACCTGTAGACCACTCAAAAGTCAAAGAAGCTTGATCCTAAGTATGTTGGTCCTTTCACGATTGAACAGATTATAAATCCTGTAACAGTCCAGCTGAACTTACCCAAAACTCTTCAACGAATTCATCCAGTATTCCATGTTAGTTTGCTAAAACCTGAACATACTTCTGATCTAAGACCCATCCAAGCTGACCCTCCCATACCAATACTGATTGAAGGTGAACAGCATTTTGAAGTTAAAGAAATTCTGGACTCTCGCAAATGGAGGGGTCGACTCCAGTATCTTGTAGCCTGGAAACATTTCCCTTCTTCGCAAGCCAAATGGGTTAACGAAACCGACGTTAAAGCCCCTAAGTTGATCAAAGCATTTCATTCCAAGTATCCTGATAAGCCATAGGAGTGTATTGTTTTGTAATTGCTGAATGATTAATAATTGTCTTTATATTTTCTCCTCTCTCTCCTCTAGGACTGATGGTTTTCCTTTTTCTAGGAGGGCCGAATGTCAGCCTTCAAGATCTTCTTCTATTGCTTTGCATCTTTCAACTGCCATAAGTAACGGGGGGAGGAAGGGAAAGTCTGGGAAGTGAGCTGGAGCTGTTAAATTCTTCTGTTGTGTAAATGGGGGGGGAAGCATACAATAGAGTTAGGTTTCTATTTCTTGCTTAGCTTTCTTTTCTCTGCTCAACTGCAACCCGTTATCAAAATATGCCAAGGTCAACAGACAGAGGCCTCATCATCACCTGAAGATGCCCACATGATCCTATTCACAACTTCTAATTGGAAGTGTCATCTGAACTATTGGGGGTGGGAACATTTCCATCACTTTGTATATGTGAATTGCGCGCCTAATTTCTCAGATTCAGAATTCTTTGGTTGCTACCACTTCACTTTCAGTAAAAGATGTCTTTTCTCTAAACTAAAGAGTCTAAGTATTTCTTTCCTGGATTTTGAATGGAGCTCCGCCTGACAGTAACCTTGGTTGGAAGAGACAATCAGCAGAGAAGGGCTCCAGGGCTCCATCAGAGATGTTCTACCTGCCCCTTTCCATCTAAGAAAAGCTTCCTAGTGTTCAGAGAGGGGGCACTTCAGGACTTCTAGTGGGGATTCATGGTGAACCAAATGCCTAAAAGACCAGGGACAGCACTGCAGCAGAAACTGGCAACCAGCAAAATCTCTCCAGAAAAAGGAGAGATCATGAGATCACTCACAGATACTCTGAACAGCTGCTTCTCATGAACAGACTGCAGGAATGTTTTGTCGTTGACCTGTAAGTCAAAAAGTTGGAAGTTCAAGGATTTCAACCAAACTCACAGCCATAATGTTGCCTATATGGACACAAGGTTTGCCAAGCCTCATTTCTTAATCACTTTTGGAACTACTTTTTAATAGGTTTTCAACTATTAGAAACCTTTGGATCCACACATATTATACCATTCACTGAGTGAGTTTCCCTTATTCCTTAAAATAAGTTTTAAATATAAATTTGAGAATTAAAAAAAATATCCTTTGGGGTGGGGGATAAATTCCAAAAGGATGATTTGAATGTTGAATACAAGTGAACTAAAAGCCCATATGGATTTGAATAATATTTTGAAATTAATTATAAGATTCTGTCCCTTGGAAAAAAATGTTGTTTTTCTGAATTCCTTTTTAAAAACAGGATAGGGTAAGACTTTGAAGATTTGACACTAGAAGAACTTCAAGGAACTAAAGATTACAATTAAAGGATAAGGATATTTACATTTATACTACAGTACAAAATATTTTAACATTGAAGGATATTTGTTCCTATGGACTCAGAAGTTCATTTTAAGAATATCTATTATTAGATTTAGATTTTGTTTCAGTGATAATTATGGAAGAGAAATGGGTTTCACCAGACAAAACTAAGACTGCTCTGAAAGTGAATCTAAAAATAATAGGCTTCAATAATAATATGGGGGAAAATACTTCAAGGAACATACAAATGGATCCAGTTGATGTTTTAACAAATAAAATAAAATTAATAGTAATTAAAAGAACAAACCAGAAATAACCTGGATAATTTTCCTATAGTGGATTTACAAAAGAGATCTCTTAGTGTTTTGAAAGGTTTTATGAAAAGGAGCAAAGAAAAAATGAAAATCAATCAAGTTCTAAGAAACTATTTGAAGAGATTAAAGATTAAGATAGTTAAAAGTAAAAGGAAGAACTATATAGTTGGTTTATCTGATCAAGATGACAATAGATATGTGGTTGTCTGTGGTAACATTTAATGTACATTTGCTGACCAGTACTGAATAACAAGGCTTTAAAAATTTGTTTATAGATAACAGATGAGATATGAGAAAAATATATCCTTTGTTTTATTTCAAGAAAAGATTATTATTTACTAAAAAAAAAAAAGGCATACTTGTTGTGAAATCATTTCTTTATATTTTTCTGTTCTTTTTAATTTACTATATCCTTATTTTTTTCTTACTTTTCTAGTTTGCTTCCTATTGTTTTCTTTTCTGTGCTATTTTTTTATTCTTTTCTTTTTTAGTTTTTATCTTTAAAATTGTTATGTTTAATAACACTATTGTTATAAATATATTAAAAGGCTCCGTAAAAATGGAATTCATCAGTTTAGGATTTCCTGGGTCCAAAGCATGACGTATCCCTTCAAGTGCCCCCAAATCTAGACTAAGCAAATGAAACTAATCTTATTCCTCCTCCCTGCCCAAAAAAATTAAATGCTTTTCAACACTATCCCATCACCCCACCTATTTATGTGCAGAATCTGGAATACAGAAGGAGATCTATCATGCCAATTCCCATTTGGATTGCTCTCAAAGTTATACACAAAGTGAATTGTGTTCTCCCCCACCTCCTCCAATTAACTTGCTTTAATTACCCATTCATTAGCTGCATAGTATCAGTGTATTTGGGCTATAAATGATAGTTAGTAACAGGCATCTGAAGACTTTTGATGAGTGAACCTTAAAAATAATCATGGCACAATAATAATTAGGATTTATTTATCATGATGATAAAACACTAGTCTTGTCATATATACAAAGTGACTTTGAGGGAACTTTTAAAGAGGATATAGAGAACACTTTCCTTTTGCTTGCAATAATCGTAACCATTATTGATAATGCTCTTAAAATGGCAGGTACACAGAAGCAGAGGCTCTTGTTTCATGCCAGATTTGTTTTATGGTGTCATCTATTTCTGATATTTAAGAGGGCGCTGCTCATTTGCAACATTAACCAATGTGATTTATGTACATTTTAAAAGATTACTACATTTAAATGTTTTCAGCAGTTCATTTTTACTATGTACTTTGTTCCAGTGTAATCAATGTAGTCCCTTTTCTGCAGCCTCAGGCTGCAGCACAAACACAGTTTGCTTTTTATAGCAAAATCAATATCAGAATTAATGGATGTCAAAGAAAGCAAACTGTTAGGAATACAGAAAGGTCAAAAGCTTTTTTTTTCTCCACTGTATTGATTTCACAAGCATTAGTTTGCCTATCTGCATATACTGTTTTTATCTGATAAGTGAGAGACAAACACGTTTTGCTCAATGGATCTTAAGTGATTATCATCCTAATCCCAATACACTGTAGTGCATCCCAAAAATATCCAGAAGAAAGAAGTTGGAGGCCACAAAACCAAGTAATTGGCTTTCCCCATTAAAAGCCTGGACAGTAATATCATCAATTGCAGCCTGTACTGCAATTTGCAAATTGAAGGCTTTCTCTGTGTTGGCACCGCTTTGCTGAAATGCTATAACTCCTTTCAAGAATTTATTGACAAAGACTGTAGAAAATAAAGCCAGCCAGCCAGCCAACCAATCACCAGGCTACCATAAGATTTTCCACGAGCTTAAATAGCTATATTCCAAGTGTATACCACATATGCACATTAATCTCGTACAGGTCATTGGAGTATGGGAATCAGCATGTTACTATTGAAGGATAGCATGTGAAGGTAATCTCTAGATTAGCTAGCTAAACTAGTTAGCATGCAATAGGGTAATAAGGTAATGTGACATATTGACCAAAATGTCTAAAATCTAGCTGCATTTTCCTTACCGCTGGCAGGGAATCAGACGTGGTACTTAGCCAGTTCTGACAGGTTCCGAAGCGGTAATGGAAATTTTGAGTAGTTTGGAGAACCGGCAAATACCACCTCTGACTGGCGCTGCCCCCATCTATTCTCTGCCTCCTGAGTCCCAGCTGATCAGCTGGGTCTTCTTTTGTTGCCCTGCACAGGAGAATGGAGCTGGAAAGCAGGTGGGGAGGGAATGGAATTTTGCAGTATCCTTCCCTTGGAGTGGGGTGGGAATGGAGACTTTGCAGTAACCTTCCCCTGCCACACCCACCAAGCCATGCCCACCTCGCCATTCCCACAGAATCAGTAGTAAAAAAAAATTGATCCAACCACTGCAAGGAATGCTGATATGACTAAGAATGATAGCTTTCCCTTCCTTTTAGCTGCATTCGTGTACATTCCTTCATTCTTGAATTGTCAAAAAAAAATGCCAACATAAATCTAGTCACTGTGTTGTAATCAGCCTCAAAATATTCTCCATTCTGATAGCCTATCACTTATCTATGGAGATTCTCAGGTCATGGTTGTCCCAAAGGTGCTTTGTTTTCAAGTTTTTTCAACTGGACTTTGAAAAAGTCTTTTTCTTTGAAGGGGTTTCGCTTCTCATCCAAGAAGCTTCTTCTGCTCTAACTGGATTGTGGGGAATGGAAGGATTTATATTCCTTGTAGATAGCTGAACATTTGCATTATTTTAGCAAGTCATTAAGGTCACCTGGAGGTTTATCTATGTCATCACCTGAGTGGCGCAAATGGGTATGGAGCCTCCTTGGAACTTTTGAAAGGACTGGAAATAGAAAATGCCCTATTCTTCCCCCTCTGTTGAGAGAGGGCTGGTCAATTTTGACATAGATGGATTCTTTGACTCCTCTTTCAAACCAGTCATCTTCTCTGTCCAAAAAGTTCATATTTTGGACATAGAGGATCATTGACTTGAAAGAGGGGGAGGGATATGAAATCATCTATCTCCAATCTACAACACAGTCCATTCAACAGTTCCAAGAAGGCTCCACACTCATTTGCACCACTCAGGTGACTCTGATGACACAGATAAACCTCCAGGTGACCTGTGATAAACCTCACAGGTGACCTTAACGACCTGCTTAAAGAATGCAAATGTCCAGTTGTCTGCAAGTTGTATAAATCCTTCCATTCCCCACAATCCAGGCAAGCTTGAATGAAAGTTGCTTGAATGAGAAGTGAAACATATTCAGTGAAACGCCAGAAAGTCCAGTTGCCTCTTGAAAAAAAGCCCCTTTACATATCACTTTAGCCTATCACTTGTTTTGGAAGACCAATAGACCCCTGCAAAAATGGACCAGCTAATAGATTGGTGGGCAGAGAAGGAGTGCCAGGTTAAATATGAATGAGTTCCTCTGGCATAATGAGAGTGCTGATTTGCGTCATTTCAGGAATATCTTCTATCCCAAAAATTTGTCAGATAAGCTATTTTTTTCTTAATATAGATTTACTCGTCTTCCTGTCACTCAAGCTAGCAAAGGAAATTGACAGGAATTTTAGCTCCCAAATCAGAAAGTCTTTCAGGAGGACAGTAGTGCTGGAAATTGGTGGTAGTACAACATGCAATATGAAAAATGTATTCAAAATTGCATGACAGTCCACTTTTGATACTATAAGTACATAGTAAAACAAAAAGAGAAAGTCATGATTCAATAGTTCCGAATGAACATGGATTGAATACAAAAGTTAAGGCCCTGTCCCACTGGCTGACAGACGCAAAACATATTCATAAAGGACACAGCAGATGAGCAAAATTTCGGGGGTGGCTGCGTCCGTTGTCATCCGCTCCCAAAAGGGGTGAAAATTTGCATAAACAGAACGGAAAAGAACGGAAAAGAACAGATGGGGGTAGGATATAGTGGGGATGTTAAATAGATGTTCATAGGAAGCCTAGCGGATGACAGCGGATGGAACCAAATGACACATCCGCAGAGGTTCTGGGGGAGAATAGCGAAGCGGACACAGAGCAGAAGGGGTGGATGCGTAGTGAATGACACGGATGCATCACGGATGCCTATAGGAAGCAAAGCGGATGCCGAGCGGAAGTATATTGGATGCAAAGCATTCACTGTGAATGCGGGGAGTATGAATTGCGTCAGCTCCGCAGATATAAAAGGATGCAGCTCGCACGCAGTCAGCATTCAAAGGAAAGACGTGCTGCCACATACATCTTCGAATAACACCATGGTTCATCAGTCAGGGAAGAAGAGAAAGCCCGTGCCTACTCGTGCCAGTCCTGGCAAGAAGGCCAGAATCAGCATCCCACCCCCTGGCACTGACTCTGAAGTTGCTGGTGCTTCTCCTGCTGCTGCTGGTGGTGGTGCTGTTGGTGTTGCTGCTGGTGGTGCTTCTCCTGCTGCTGCTGGTGCTTCTCCTGCTGCTGCTACTGCTACTGCTGGTGGTGCTGGTGCTGGTGCTGGTGCTGCTGGTGCTGCTGGTGCTGCTGGTGCTGGTGCTGCTGCTGCTGCTACTGCTTCTGCTTCTGCTTCTGCTTCTGCTTCTGCTTCTGCTTCTGCT
>BLBF01000003.1:81349867-81378905 GCA_015471245.1 Laticauda colubrina | reverse complement strand
GTCCTGCTTGTCCTGCTGGTGCTCCTGGTGCTGCTAGTGTTCCTGGTGCTGCTGGTCCTGCTGGTGCTCCTGGTCCTGCTGGTCCTGCTGGTGCTCCTGGTCCTGCTGGTCCTGCTGGTGCTTACTCTGCTGCTGCTGAACGTGGTCCTGCTGGTCCTGCCGGTCCTGCTGGTGCTTACTCTGCTACTGCTGATCGTGGCCCTGCTGGTGCTGCTGGTGCTGCTGGTGCTTACTCTGCTTCTGCTGATCCTGGTCCTGCTGGTGCTCCTGGTCCTGCTTTTGCTGCTACTGTTGTTGTTGCTGCTGCTGCTGGTGGTGGTGGTGTGGTGAAGCAGCACCTACAACCTCGAAGCCCCTGGGCTACACTTCGGAGGTTCTCCTCGGGTAGTGGAAGCACATGCACACCTGGTACGGGAAGCTGCACCTCAAGAAATCTGGCCAGGCCGCGGTCAAGCTCACCGACCGGGAGACCTACGTGATGGCCAAGTGCAGCTTCTTGGAGGGTGAGATCCGCCACCAAGGAGCAGCCCCTCTGTCAACCCTCTCTCTCAGGCAGCCCACAGAGAGCCAGTTCTCTTCTGGCCAAGATTCAGCTCCTGTGTCCAGACATATATCTGTGGGGCATGCCATGATGGAGACCCCCCCAACAGCTGCACTCCCCGTGGCAGAGTGCGTGGAGGACCCCCTGACGTAATGGGAGCAAGGAGAGGGCACTTCCACCAGAGACCAACCCACATCCACTCCCAGCTCCACCTCCACCAAAAGCAGGCAGAGAGCCAGACCGGAGGGGCAGAGCCACACTGTCCTGCTGGAGATCAGGGACACCATCAAAAGCAGCGTAGATCTCCTCTCTCAGCTGGTACACACCGACATACCATCCTCAATCCTCAAGCCCTTCCTCACCTACATCAACCAGACCCTCATGGACATGTCCGAATCACAGTATCAGGTGATCAAGGACAGGATCACCGGTCTTCTGCATAACCCTCCAGGCCCAGCTGAACCTGCTCCGACCTAGTCCAGGTCTGCTCCTCCACCCCAGATGTAACAGCCCTTCCAAGGCTTTCCACAGGCCCTCACCTACCAAGGCTTCGGCTACTAGGAGTTCCAGCAGCACAGACAGCCCTTCCCAGTCCAGGCACAGGTTCATCGAACACCACCGATGCCACCGATGCCACCAATGCCACCGATGCCACAGATGCCACCAACGCCACAGATGCCACCCATGTCACATATGCCACCCACACCTCACCTCGCTCACCTGCAGACCAGACAGCCCCACTACACTACTCCTTCCTCCACCCCACAGCCAAGCCTGGCCTCAGAACATCTGTCATCGGTCTTGGGACTGACACCCCTTGTCATGGAGGAAGGTGCTCTCAACATCACAGGACTGAGCCAGCTATCTGATTGCTTCCTCCACACACCATCCCCTGTTGTCTTCTCGGGGCCAGGCACCCCAATGGTGCCTCAGACCAGCACTCCAGTAGCCAGCACCTCCACAGCACCTGGACCCTTCACCCCTGAGACCATGGGCATGCCTCGGAGTGACTGAGAAGAGTGCCAGAGACTGGGTTGCTACCTGTTGACTTTATCTTTGCTTGGGACACTTTTCTTGGGTCATTTTGCTTTTAGTTTTTTATTAATAAAGTTTATCTTTGCTTCACACACTTGGTTCAGTTCTTTTAGTCAATAAAGTCTTGGTGGAAACTTTTAAGAATGGTTTAAGCCTTTGCATGCTTGTGGGATGGGTAAGGATAGCAGTGGGATGGGCAGGGATACCTGTGGGATGGGCAGGGATACCTGTTGGATGGGTAATAGCTGTGGGATGGGTTAGGATAGCAGTGGGCTGGGAAGGGATACCTGTGGGATGGGTAATAGCTGTGGGATAGATAAACCTCCAGTGCAAGCATAGTGGGACTGTATTGTCCACCCTCCCAGGTGTCACACCTATGGCCCTTTATTATCAATAACAATTTAATCATTGATCCACACATGTCAACATAAACACAACTCTTTATTAAATGCCCTGTTAATTGTAGGGCCACTCAACATACATGGCCCAATCTCATCAGTGTGATGAGACAGGCTGAAGGAAGCATCCATTAAGCATCTATCATCCTGTCATGCCACTCTATTGCTCCAGCTGGGGAGTTGCACCAGTGTTTCAGGAGGTTGCGCTGCTTCTTCCCTTCACGTGAAGCTCTGTTGGGGCCTTGCACATCCACAGTGTCTATCAGGTTTCGTTCTTGCCTCCATTCACCCATTGCCTTGTTGGTGGTCCATGAGCCTATTCTGCAATACTGGGTAGCGGGTGCACATGAGATTGTGCAGGATGCAGCAAGCTTCCACGATGTTCCTCACGGTCTCTGGGCGATGTTGCATGGTGGTGAGAAGTACCTGGAACCTGTTGGCCAGGATGCCAAAGGCGTTCTCCACCACCCGTGTTACCCTGGTCAGCCTGTAGTTGAAGATCCTCTCTTCACGGGTGAGGCATCTGGAGGTGTAGGGCTTCATGAGGTAGGTTCTGAGGGAGAAGGCGTCATCCCCCACGATGAAGTAGGGCACATCTTGTGTGTCGTTGGGCAGGGGGTCTGGATCTGGGAAGCCCATGATGGGGTTGCATTCCAGTCCCTCCTTGAGGTCACTGGCATTGATTACCTGGGCATCTGAAGATGAGCCGTTGCCTGAAGCATTGATGTACATGAACTTGTAGTCAGCATCGACCATGGTGAAGAGGATGATGTTGAAGAAGCCATTGTAGTTGTGATAAGTAGACCCTAAGTTGGCTGGTGCTTTGCAGGCCATGTGCTTCCCATCTATGGCTCCAACGGTGTGGGGGAAGTTCCACTTCTGATTCCACTGTTCTGCAACTTTCTTCCAGCCTTCTTCAGTGGAGGGACACTGGAGGAGCTCCTCCGGGTATTCTTCGATGATGGCCTGCACCACTTCTCTGACCACAATGCTGATGGTGTTGTGTGGCACCCTCCAGGCATACTTCATGCTCCTGTACGTGGTCCCGGAGGCCAGGTGGCGCAGAGTCAGTGCCACCTTCAATCCAGGGTCCAGGCTGGGCCAGAAGTTGGTGTTTGCCTTGGTCAACCTGGGTCTCAGCCGCTCCACAACTTCGTCAAACATGCCTGGTAGCATCCTCATGAAGTTCTGGAATGCACGAGAGTCTTCGTTTCCCAGCTCCACCATCAGCTTGTCATACAGTCTGTACTCGGCTCTTCATGCGATCCATCTTCGGACCCACACACTTCTTGGACGCCTCCTTTTCTTCACATAGAACAGGTGAAAGAGCCTGTAGAGGGCTTCGCACTGTTGTAGAACGATGGCGGCTACCAAAAGGAGTGTGCGACGATCCATGCTGGAGATGACTGGATGCTGTGGAAGAGCAAGAGCAAGGGCAAGGCTGAAGAGGTCTGCACCCCACGTCTGCTGGACTTAAAGTGAGATCCAGGTGATTTCTCCTCCTTTTTATCAGAAATATCGTATTTCCGCTAGGTGTCCTTCTGCATCCTCTAGACATTCTGCAGACATCCTAAATATCCGAGATACATCCCCTATACGAACGTTTTTTCCATTTTAATGCTTTGTATGTGAGCTGCATCCGCTTTCATCCTTTCTACGTCCGTGCTACTAACTCTGCGTGTCCTTTCCGCATCCGTTTCGCTTCCTCCCTGTGTCCGTTTTCCGCTGGAGCGGATGTGAGTTGCGCGAATGTGCAGCGGATTCCTAGCGGATATAGCAGACACGTAACAGATGATGACGGATGTATAACGGATGTTCCCCGTATGCGTAGCGGATGTATAACGGATAAGTTGGATACATTTTCCGTTCAAACAGTTTTGTTCAGCTCAAAACTTTTTGAGCGGATGAAATGTCAGTCGACGGATGCTGGATGGATAGAGAGTATGAAAAACGGATGCAGTGAGTACAGAACGGATGCATCACGTTAACCAATGGATGACAAGTGTTTCTCTCCATTTTACATCCTCTTTCCATCCGTTGGTGCTGTGTGACAGGGGCTTTACAGAGTTTATCAGATTGCAACAGCAAAAATAATCATTCTAATTCCTTATATGGGTTACTTATAGGCGAAACCATCATGTTGCTGTAGAGTAAAACTGAAACTTAGTTGATTTTTATTGTAATACCCATAGTTTTATTTATATATTAAATTTGTCTGCTATCAATCTGACTGCAAGGCAACTCTGGGGGGCTTTTACCTTACATATATTCTATCTCTCCCTGCCAAGCAGAAATGGCTTTGTTGTATACTTAACTCATCCATTTACAATAGAAAACAAAGTCTAATTTTATCATGAGGGTAAGTTACTGCAGGAAAAATATCCCAAAGGTCTTCAGCTCTGACAGGATTGTGGAGAAGGGAAAGATTTGAAGCTAAAGAAGCTTCTTGGAAGAGAAGCAAAACATCTTCAAAAGAAAAAAACAAAAAAGTCCAGTTGCCTCCTGAAAAAAAGCATCTTTGGGACAACCAAGACCTGGATGATTGAGAATCTCTACAGACTTTCAGGAAAAAATAGTTTTTTACTGTCAGATAAAGACTGAATTGTTCCTCTAATTGGGAACCTTACAAAATATTCGTGCTGCTTCAGATGAAGGATGAAATGGTGATCTTTTGTGCATCCCACATGGAGAAGCCAGCTGAAAAGTTAGTTTATTTCAACACTGTTGGCCAGATTACCATATCTAGGAAGAGCAAGGTGGTTTAGGAAAGGCAGGGCAGATTGCATTGCTGCTGCCCAGTACCTATCACTTGACATACAATCAACCTTGCTTAATAGTAGAACAGCCTTATCCCTACACATAGCCTAAAAACAAGGTCGGAATAACCAGTAAATTGATCCAAGGGTATGCATGAAAGCAATTCATACAGAAGACAGAAAATGACTCTGAATGGCAGAGCCAGAGACAACTATAGCACACAAGTTGATTTGATTATAATAATGCCATTACAATTTCCCAAAAGCCATTTTCTTCCAGAAATTGTGGATAGTATTTTCTTTTCTCAATTGCAATGGGTTTCATTGGACGAATATTTATCAGATAGAAAATTTTGCATTTGTATGCCATGAACTAAGCCACCTGTTCTCCCAGCACCCTTCCCAAATCTATGCATTATTAATGAGGAACATTAATTTCCAGTTTTCAGTTAGCTAATTTGTTCCCACAGTCATAATTTCAAATATCACATGAATAATTCAGTAAGTTATTTTAACTGCAGATAGATAAGTCTGTTAACCCTCATATATTTCAATAAATTATTGCTCAGTTCCATGTAAAGATGCCAAAGCTAAACACCTTGATAGGAGGTATTTTATGCTGAGCATTATATGTGGCACTCACATTACAAAATCAGCTGGAAATCCTTTAGAAGGAAAATTACTTGCTTTAAAAGGTAGAGAGGAAATGTAAAGTTTTTTCCAGTTCCATGTAACATGTTTTTATTTGTTTGTCTGCAATCAAACATTATTGTTGCCCTATATGCATTCTTTTCTCTGCAAAGCAGAAAAATATATATGTTTAAAAGTAGAAAGGCGGGTCAAATGAAGAGACTACAGTGGGAGTTGAAACATGTCTTCAAAGAGCTAAAGAATGTTTGTATCAACCTGGCATAAATGCTTAGATTAAAGCTATCTGGAACAACATGAGACCTGGAACTCATGCAGAGAAAGATGATGAAAGAAAGAACTACATTAAAATGCAATAGCAAGTATTATGGCTGAATAGACAATCAGATCAAAGGGCAAACATGTTTTTTCCTGAAATCATGAGGTATCTGTGGAGAGGACCTACTCAATCAAGGAGAAAAGAATGGCTGTTCTAAGATGTTCCCAACAAATGTGACAAAATTTTTCTCAGATTCACAGACTGGATCCTTTAAGATTCATGTTTAAAATATTGTATTCTGTGTTTAAAGTAATTTAATCCATACTCATCTCTGCTTCTTTCTGAAAAATGAAACAGGTCCATATAAGCAGATGTGAGCGTGTGTATGTGTGTGTGAGAGAGAGAGAGAGCGGGAGGGAGGGAGGGAAAGAGGGAGGGAGGAAGAGAGAGAGGGAGGGAGGGAGGGAGGGAGGGAGGGAGAGAGAGAGAGAGAGAGAGAGAGAGAGAGAGAGAGAGAGAGAGAGAATTGATGAACGGACCATCTCCTGAAGGGATGGATTCTCCAAAGTAGCTTATAAGTATTTTTCAGGCATAAGTAAACAAATAAATTTGCTGAGTCCAAAGCACAGAAAAGTTTATTACTGCTACCTCTGTATATAAATCTGATCAGCTAATGATCAAAGCTAAATTGGTGCTAGATAGGGGTCAACAGAATTCATGGGAAGGTGGACTTGGATCTATTGTGGCAACACAATGGTTCCAAACTGAAGACACATTTAACTCCACCCTCCAGATCAGTTTGTTCTTTTACATCATTCTGCAAATTCATCCATATTATTTCAGTTACCATTTTTTGATTTCCCAGCTATTGTTAGTTAGTTGCAGCAGTGTTAATTGATTACTTCATGTCTTATGCAGTCCAGTAATGTGATGCCAAGATTCCTAAATAGACAAAATATTTGGAAGCTTTTGCAGTTTTTGGATCTCTGTTAATCCATGATTCAGCCCTATATAGCAGCACTAACATCAGTGACTGAATGTTAGCTTTCTGTCATGAACATCAGATGAATGAACCAAGATCAGTGGTATGGCACCAATTCATGTTTTCCCACTTTTTTGAGATAACCTACTTTTCCTGTATTGTGGCAAAGAGGCATCTGAATTCTTGTACTCATTCTAAATGTATTCCATATAGGTATATCACTACTGATAAACCAACAGTGGTTTCCACATTGATTATTAGTCCAGATGGCCATGCTTCATCCCTGATATCATAGAGCCTGGTTGTGGCTTCTACTTTGTCATCAGCAAATACTTATCATTTACATAAAGTTGTGATGAACTATGGCCTGTCCAAATTCAAATCTGCTCTAATATGTAAAATCTTTTCTCATGATGGTGTCTGTTGCTGCGTTGAATAGTAGCTGGGAAAGGACACATCCCTGGCATGTAACAGTGAAGTCTGGAAATTCTCTCATAGTTCACCTTCGGTGTGAACCTGCTGCTTAAGCTATCATAAACCATATGATCTTACTTGGAATTCCCTTAGCAGCAATTGCTTTCTAAATCAATGGGTCAATGAACACTGTCAAAGGCAGCCACAAAGTCAGTGAATACTATGATGCATCGAATTCATTCTTCCATGAATTGCAATGGTGTAAATATCTGGTCACAGCAATCCCAGTTTGGATGATAAGCAGCATGTTCTTCACAGGCCACTTGTTCCCTATTTTTATATTTGGAGTTGAATTATCTCCATAAGCATTTTAACAACTATGGAAAGTAGAGTGATTTCAGGGTACTTTTTGTCATTGTACTGGTCTCCTTTAAAAAAAAAAAAAAAAGACGGGAGCTATGATGGCTTGCGTCCAAGTGCTTGACACTTGCTTTGATGTCCAGATTGAATTAAGCAGCAGGGTTATTGTAGCAAAAGATCACCTCCTGGTTTCAGTGCTTCTGCTGTGACCTTATTGCATTCAGCTGCTTTGCCTTGTTTTAGTTGCTTCATGCCTCTTTGATATCTCCAGTGCTTGACATCTCATCAGGTATTGGTTCATCAGAAAGGCCCAAGATGTTAGATGCTACATTTTTATTGCAAAACCCAAAACAAAATGAATCAAGATATAATTTAAAAAAACAAATGGTAAGACTACAATTGGGGTAGCAGGACTGTGTGCGGTGCTTTAAAGAAGCACATTTTTTTCTCAGAGCTGTTTCACAAAATAACATGGGCCTGTGCTGTCCACACACACACATACCCCACAGGTGTTAGGAATCTTTATTAAGGCTTCTAAGCCTGAATTATTATTCCCCAGTTAACACCAGGGCACCCTCAATGTATTCAACAGGTTACTCAAGAGAAGCCAGTTCTAGTCCATAGTGCAAAAGCCAGGCAAGTCTACTAGGTAAAGGCAAGTCCATGAGGCAAAGGCAAATCCGGAATTCAAGAAGCATGGTCTAATGTTCAAGGTTCAGATTCCAGTGCGAGAATCAAGGCAAGAAATCACATCAGCTGAAGAACACATTACAAGGAAATGGACATGTTCCCAGCACAATGTCACTCCATTTACTGAGCTAAATAACTTCTTCCTTGTGTGCCCCATCAAGAGGTGTGAGGCTACTGCCTCACAAATAGCCTGGCTAACCTTTGCTATGCCTGCCTCCTATCAGTCCTACAGGCTCTCGCATGTGGAGGAGGAAACAGTTCTTCCACACCTCCATTGACCACCTGCAGCTATGTGCCCTCTCCTATCCCTAGCTCAGTTGTCTGCTTGTCCAGTTGCTCTACTATCCTCAGCCCCTCTGCTTCTGGACTCTGGCAAACTCTGGATATTCATCCATACCTCCCCCACCCCTACCTTTGACATCCCCAAGTCCAGCTCTTCTTCATCCAGACTCAAATCCAGGGAAGTATCCAGGGAAGTCATCACAGAGGCCTTTGCTTTTATGACTACAAGAAGTCCTCTTTAGTTTTGTATTCTTTGCAACCTCTTCTCAGCATCTTCTGGCAATTGCAAAAACCAGATGCAGCTTCCACACACATACTCTACTTCTGCTTTTCTGGATGATGGAGGCTTTGGCTGCTGCTAGAGAATGTTTAAAGAGGAATCCTCTGGTACTTCACAAGACTCTTTTGGAGGCATGAAACATCTGTACATTCATCCCTTTCAGCTTTTACTGCTAATGGAGATAATCTTTGAGACAAAGCCAATCATTTTGCTGATGACACAAATCATATCTACCTTTTTCATCAGCTCCAAATAAGATAGTGTAAGTGCTTAATCAATGCCTGGTTATAGCAATAGATTGGAGAAAGGCCAATAAATTGAAGGTCAATCCAAACAAAACATTACCTATCTGATTTAATTGTGTTCAACTTATTGTGGCAAGGATTACAGTCCTCCAATAGATCAACTTTATACTGGAAATACTGATAAACCTATGTCAGTCAGTAGAGGAACAAGTAATTGTCATTTCTGATATTAAGTACCTTTTGCCAGGTTCATATGGTGCACAAGTTACATTGCTACCCTAATATGTGCCCAGACAACTTTTCAGTTAGATTCTAGTATTGAGTGCTAGGATGAAGCTGATCTTGTAAATGATCTAGAGATTTCAGTTCTTATGAATAAAGCATTAGAAAACTGATAAGAATATAGTGTTCCAGATATTATTACCTCAATATTGTATCAACTTTGTTGCTTTTAAGAAAATTTCTAGGCGCAGTTCAAACAGTGGTGGGATTCAAAAAATTTTACTACCAGTTCTGTGGGTGTGGCTTCGTGGGTGTGGCAAGGGAAGGATACTGTAAAATCTGCAGTCAGAGGTGGTATTTGCTGGTTCTCCAAACTATTCAAAATTTCCACTACTGGTTCTCCAGAACTGGTTAGAACCTGCTGAATGCCACATCTAAATTCAAAGCACTAATATTAACCAACAAATCTCTGCATTATTGGATACTAGAAGCTAAAAGAATGTTTCCCCTTGTGTATTTTATCTAAGTCCTATAACTATATTTGGAAACTCTGACCTGGATGCCCCCACACCCAAAGTGTGCAGATTCCATGGAGATATGTGGGGGCAACCAGCTGGTTGCCTTTAGTCATGTTACTTAATTTTAATTTTAAAAATGGCTTAGCAATCAATTTTATATCTGGTATATAGCAGCTGTCAATTTATTTTTTTAATAGATAGATAAATGAGAGATAGAGATAGAAGAGAAAAATATATTATAGGATAAGAAAAAGCTTCAATAGTCGATAACCAGACTGGAATTTTCAAATAACACTGTCTTTTAGTCTTCTCCCAGTTTAACCACAGAGACTCCCGTATATAATGTCTTCTAAAATACCCCTGTATTTTAGTTTCTTTGTACCATAAAAAAGCATGCCACCCCAACAACAAATCATGTCCTTCTAATGTCAACAATCTAGTATTTCTTAATGTTATCCATTCCTTAAGGCTAGGTCCCACTGGCTGACGGATGCAAAACGTATGCAAAAAGGACACGGCGGATGAGCAAAATTTCAGGGGTGGCTCCATCCATTATTATCCGCTCCAAAAAAGTGCCCGAAATTTGCATGAACAGAATGGAAAAGAACGGAAAGGAACGGACGGGGGTAGTACGTACCGAGGATGTTAAGCGGATATTCATAGGAAGCCTAGCGGATAAAGTGGATGGAAGCGGATGACATATCCAAAGGGCTTCCGGGGCAGAATTGCAAAGCGGACGCATAGCAGAAGGGGCAGATGTGTAGCGGATGATGCGGAGGCATCACGGATGCCTATAGGATGCATAACAGATGCATAGCGGATGCATAGCAGATGCAAAGCATTCACTGCGCATGCGGGGAGTATGAGTTGCGTCAGCTCTGCGGATAAAAAAGGATGCAGCTCGCAAACAGTCAGAATTCAGAGGAAAGACGTGCTGCCACAGACATCTTTGAATAACACCATGGTTCGTCAGTCAGGGAACAAGAGAAAGCCTGTGCCTATTCCTGCCAGCCCTGGCAAGAAGGACAGAACCCCCATGCCACCCCCTGGCACTGACTCTGAAGCTGCTGGTGCTTCTGCTGCTGCTGGTGGTGCTGGTGGTGCTGCTGGTGGTGCTGCTGGTGGTGGTTCTCCTGCTGGTGCTGCTGGTGCTTCTCCTGCTTCTCCTGCTGGTGCTGCTGGTGCTGCTGATGCTTCTCCTGCTGTTGTTGCTGCTGCTGCTGTGGTGGGCCAACCCCAAGGCCCTCAAAGCCCTGCTGCTCAAGCCCCTGAAGGCCCTGCTACTCAAGCCCCTGCCAGAGGGAGGAAGATGCAAGGGAAGGAGAAGGGAGAGAGGAAACAGTGCACCCTTTCCGAGGACCATGAGGAGGAGGTGCTGGAATGGCTGAAGGAGAATGAGTACATGTGGAGAAAGGGCAACAGACTCTATCACGATACCAAGAAAAAACAGGCAGCTTGGAGAGACAAGGCAGAGAGCCTGGGCTACACTGCAGATGTACTCCTGGGATGGAGGAAGCACATGCACACCTGGTATGGCAAGTTACACCTGAAGAAATCCGGGCAGGCCGCTGTCAAGCTAACTGACTGGGAGATGTACATCATGGCCATGCAGCTTCCTGGAGGGTGAGGTCCGCCACCGAGGAGCAGCCCCTCTGACAACCCTCTCCCTCAGACAGCCCACAGACAGCCAGTCCTCTTCCAGCCAGGAGACAGCTACCGTGTCCAGGCAGGTGTCTTTGGAGGCCCCCATGGCAGAGACCCCCCGACAGCTGCACTCCCCATGCCAGAGGACGTGGAGGATCCCCTGTCACAAATGGAGGAAGAAGCGGCAGCCACCAGAGACCAACCCACACCCACACCCAGCTCCACCTCCACCTCCACAGAAAGCAAGTAGAGAGGCAGACTGGAGGGCCAGAGCCACACTGTCCTGTTGGAGATCAGGGACACAATCAAAACCAGCACAAATCTTCTCTCTCAGCTGGTCCACAGTGACATACCATCCTCGAACCGGAAGCCTTTCATCACCTACGTGAGCCAGACCCTCATGGACCTGCCCGAGGCCCAGGACCAGGTGATGAAGCAGAAGATCACAGCACTTCTGCACAACCCTCAAGGCCCAGCTGAACCTACTCCAACCCAGTCCAGGTCTGCTCCTCCACCCCAGGCGATGTCACAGCCCTTCCAAGGCTTTCAACAGCCCCTCACCTACCAAGGCTACGAGTACCAGGACTTCCCACAGCAGAGGCAGCCCTTCCCAGTCCAGGCCCAGGTTCATCGCATGCCACAGATGCCTCACCTCGCCCAGCTGCAGACCAGACAGCCCCACTACACTCCTCCTTCCTCTACCCCACAGACAAGCCCCTCAATGGACAATCTGTCATCAGTCTTGGGCCTGACATCTCAGGTCCTTGATGAAGGGCCTCTCAACCTCATGAGACTGAGTCAGCTCTCTGAGAGCTTCCTGAACACACCATCCCCTGTTGTACTCTCGGGGCCAAGCACCCCAATGGCACCTCAGACCAGCACTCCAGCCACAGCCACCTCCACAGTCCCTGGCCGCTTGACAGCTGAGACCATGGACATGCCTCAGAGTGACTGAGAATAGTGCCAGAGACTGAGTTGTTACCTGCTCACTTTATCTTTGCTTAAGACACTTTACCTGGTTCATTTTGCTTTTTTAATAAAGTCATGCAGTTTACTTAAGACAGTTATTAATAAAGGTTATCTTTGCTTCACACACTTGGTTCATTTTATTTACTTAATGAAGTGTTGGTGAAAACTTTGAAAAAATTGTTAAGCCTTTGCATGCTTGTGGGATGGGTAAGGATAGTTCAGGGATGGGTAAGGATAGTGGTGGGATGGGTAAGGATAGTTGTGGGATAGGTAAGGATAACTGTGGGATCGGTAAGGATAGCTGTGGGATAGGTAAGGATAGCTGTGGGGTAGGTAAGGATAGCTGCGGGGTAGGTAAGGATAGTTGTGGGATGGGTAAGGATAGTTTGGGATAGGTAAGGATAGCTGTGGGATAGATAAACCTCCAGTGCAAGCATAGTGGGACTGTATGGTCCACCCTCCCAGCTGCCACACATATGGAACTTTTGTATCAATAACAATTTATTCATTGATCAACACATTTCAAAATAAACAAAGCTCTTTATTAATGCCCTATTCATTGAATGACCACTCAACATACATAGCACAATCTCATCAGTGTTATGAGACAGGCTCAAGGAAGCATCCATTAACCATCTATCATCCTGTCTTGCCACTCCACTGCTCCAGCTGGGGAGTTGCACCAGTGTTTCAGGAGGTTGCACTGCTTCTTCCCTTCACATGAAGCTCTGTTGGGGCCTTGTACATCCCCAGTGTCTATCAGGTTTCGTCCTTGCCTCCATTCACCAGGCTCCATGTCCCCATTCCCTTGTTAACGGTCCACAAGCCTGTTCTGCAACACTGGGTAGCGGGTGCACATGAGATTGTGCAGGATGCAGCAAGCTTCCACGATGCTCCTCACAGTCTGTGGCTCATGCTGCATGGTGGTGAGAAGTACCTGGAATCTGTTGGCCAGGATACCAAAGGCGTTCTTGTCCTGGACAGCCTGTAGTTGAAGATCCTCTCTTCATGGGTGAGGTATCTTGAACTGTACGGCTTCATGAGGTAGGTTCTGAGGGAGAAGGCGTCATCACCCAAGATGAAGTAGGGCACATCTTGTGTGTCATTGGGTAGGGGGTCTGGATCTGGAAAACCCATGATGAGGTTGCATTCCAGCCCATCCTTGAGGTCACTGGCGTTGTATACCTGGCCTTCTGAAGCTGACCTGTTGCCTGAAGCATTGACCATGCATCAACCATGGCAAAGAGGATGATACTGAAGAAGCCCTTGTAGTTGGAAAAAGAGGACCCTGAGTTGGCTGGAGCTTTGCAGGCCACATGCTTCCCATCTATGGCTCCAACGGTGTGGGGAAAGTTCCACCTCTGATACCACTGTTCTGCAACTTTCCTCCAGCCTTCTTCAGTGGTGGGACACTGGAGGAGCTCCTCCACATATTCTTCGATGATGGCCTGCACCACTTCTCTGACCACTTTGCTGATGGTGTTGTGTGGCACCCTCCAGGCATAGTGCATGTTTTAGTATGTGGTTCCAGAGGCCAGGTGCCACAGAGTCAGTTCCACCTTCAGTCCAGGGTCCAGGTTGGGACAGAAGTTGGTGCTTGGCTTGGTGAACCTGGGTCTCAGATGCTCTACAATTTCATCAAAAATGGCTGGTGGCATCCTCATGAAGTGCTGGAATGCACAATCGTCTTCATTCCTTAGCTCCACCATCAGCTTGTCATACAGTCCAAACTCCACTCTTCTTCAGATCCATCGTCGGACCCACACAGCTCTTGAACGTCTCCTTCTTCTCCTTGCATAGAAAAGGTGAAACAGTCTGAACAGGGCTTGGTTCTGGTGTTGAATGATCGCAGCTACCATAAGGACTGTGTTATGATCCATGGTGGAGATCAATGGATGATGTTGAAGACCAAGACCAAGGGTGAAGATGCCTGTGTACCACGGCTGCTGGACTCACTGAAAACCAGGTTATTTTCTCCCCCTTTTTATAGGAAATATCGGGAGTCCGCTAGGTGTCCTTCCACATACTCTAGGCATACTCCAGACATCCTAAATATACGAGATACATCCCAGATACAAACGTTTTGTCCGTTTTAATCCTTTATATATGAGATGCATCCACTTACATCCTTTCTATTTCCGTGCTACTAACGCTGTGTGGACGTTCCGTGTACCTTTCACTTCCTCCCTCTTTCCATTTTCAGCTGCAGCGGATGTGAGTTGCGAGGATGTCCAGAGAATGCCGAGAGGATACAGCGGAATGTTTAATGGATGACAACGGACATAGAACATTTGTTGCCCATATGTGTCATGGATGTACATCGTACGCGGCGGAAAGTTCATCCGCTCAAAAAGTTTTCTGCAGCTCAAAACTTCTTGCGTGGATGAAATCTCAGTGGACAGATGCTCGATGGATAGAGCGTATGAAACACGCATGCAGTGAGTACACAACGGATGCATCGTGTTTTCCAATGGATGGCAAGCTTTTTTGTCCGTTTTACATCCTCTTTGCATCCGTTGGTGCAGTGGGACATGGGCTTTAACCCACATCAAATTTGTAGCTTGGTAATACAACTCCCAATTAGGCAAACCAAATCCACCTCTTATTCTAGCATCTTGCAAAAGTTTTAACTTTATTCTCGCTTTCTTACCTTGCTATATATATTTTAACACAATTTTATTCAAATCTTCAAAGTAATCTTTTCCAAGCCTAATTGGAATTGTCTGAAACAAATATAAAATTCTGGGTAATATATTCATCTTGATTTTTGATATTCTCCCTATTAATGACAGTTGTAAATTTTCCCATTTCACCAAATTAAGTGCTATCTGCTGTTTAAGTTTGATATAATTATTCTCTTTTAATGTACTGGATCTTGCTGTCAAATATATCCCCAAGTACTTGATCTTATTCGCGACCTGGATTTTCAATAAGTCTGCCAGTTCTTCCTTTTGTCTAGATAGCATGTTGTCAGGATCTTTGTCTTATCTTTATTTATTTTCAAACCAGCCACCTTACCATATATCTCTATCTTTTCTATCAATTTTGGTGTTGTTTCTAGTGGATCTTCCAAGATGAAAACCAGGTCATCTGCAAATGCTTGCAACTTAAATTCTTCTTTTTTAATTTTGATCCCTTTTATGTTCTTTTCATCTCTAATATTTCCATTTAGCACTTCCAAAGTTAACACAAACAACAAAGATGACAATGGGCACCCTTGCCTTGTTCCTTTTTTTATGTCAATAGAGTCTGTCAGGTCTCCCTCTGTCATTACCTTTGCCGTTTGCTCATAATATATAGCTTCTATTGCTTGGATAAATTTTCCAGTAAAGCCCATCTGTTCCAGCAGCAATAACATGAATCGCCAATTCACATTATCAAATGCCTTCCGTGTATCTGGAAATATCAAAGCCATTTGTTTTTTAGGATGTGCCTCATAGTATTCCAAAGTGTTCAAAATTACTCTCATATTATCTTTAATTTGTCTCTTTGGCAGAAATCCATTTGGTCAGGATGAATAAAATTATTTAAGTATTTTTTAAGTCTTTCTGCCAATATTGAAGCAAAAAATTTATAGTCTGCGTTTAGTAGGGAAATAGGTCTATAGTTCTTGATTTGTAATGGATCGGCCTCCTCTTTTGGAATAAGTGTAATATAAGCTTCTGACCATGATTTAGGTATCCTCTTCTTTAGCATAGCTTCATTCATAACTTCTAGCAATGGAAGGTTCAACGATTCTTGTAATGTTTTGTTAAATTCTGCCGGAAATCCATCTGGGCCTGGTTCCTTTCCATTATTTTGCTTCTTAAGTTCTTCAGTTAACTCCATCATAATTATATTGCTTTCTAACATTGTTTCAATCTCTTTAGGTATCTGGGGTAAATTAGCATTCTGTAAATTCTGTTTGACTCTTTCCTCATCAATATTCTCTTGTGTATATAGTTTCCCATAATAGTCTCGAATGATTTCCTTCTTCTCTTTACTACCATAGCAAGCTTGACCTTGGTCATCTATTAATTGCATTATTTTCCTTGATTCTTTCTCCTTTCTCAGTTTGTATGCTAACCATCTACCTGGTTTATTTGCGTCTTCAAAGTAATTCTGTTTAGCACCTCTAATTTTCTATGCTAGTTCTTCTTTTTCTATTAAACCTATTTTATGTTTAATTATATCAATTTTTAGCTAATGTCCTTTTTCTGTGGCATTTTCTGTAGCTCTTTTTCAAATCCTTTATACTCATCCTGTAATGCCTTAGAGGGTAAACTTTTCATAATATTTCTTTTCCTTGTATAGTCTATACCAAGCCTCTGGTATGTACTTTCATTGTATCCCATACATTCTGAATTGATGTATCTTCTTTTTTGTTTTCTCTGAAAAAAAAAAAAAGCCAATTCTTTCTCCATCCACTGTGTGAAATCTTTTTCCTTTAAAATAGTATTATTTAACGTCCATCTAGATCTTCTTCTTTGTCCTTTCCATATAATTGTCAGTGAATTATGATCTGCCCAAGTACTTGATTCAATATTTATTTCTTGAATATTAGTTAACAGTTCTGTTGACATCTATATCATATCTATTCTGGACCATGATAAATGTCTATTTGAATAAAAGGTGTATTGTTTAGTTTTGACATTTCTTTCCCTCCATGTATCTTTTAAATTTATTTCATCTACCATTTTAAAGAAAGATTTAGGGAGAGTCTTCCTGTTTTGCTTTATTGTTTTCTGTGCTGTATAGTCCAATTTGTTGTCTACAATTCCATTAAAATCTTCCATCATAACTATATTAGCATAGTCCATTTCAATTATTTTCATATGTAATTTTTTTATAAAATTCATCTTGTTTGCCATTTGGGGCATAAATTGCAATCAGGAGTGTTTTCATATTGTTGTCCATTATTTCCACCATTAGGATTCTTCCGTCGTCATCAGTATAAATCAATTTCGCTGGAATGGTTTCTTTAATATGTTAAACCACTCCTCTTTTCTTATATTGTGTCAAGGAGGTAAATATTTTCCCAAATTTTGGCTGTATCAACAATTGTTCATATTGCTTTTTAATATGTATTTCTTGTAGATAAATTATATCAAATTTTAATTTCTCTAATTTATAAAAAGTTTTCCTTCTTTTAACGGCTGAATTAAGTCCATTTATATTAATTGTAATCATTTTTTTCTCTTCCATGATTTTATTTTATAATTAGGTTTGGCAGCTCTCATAGATTTGGTTCACGTTTTTCTTTGGCTTCCTCCTTTCCACCTACTGCACCTTCTTCTTTTTCAGTCGTCATTTGGCAATCCTCTTGGAATTCAATTAATGAAATTTCTTTTTCTGCCTCTTCCTCTTTCCCTCTAAAAATTCTGTATAAAATGATTCAGCTTTCTCAATTGAGTCAATTCTGTATCTCTGTTCTTGCCATGTGAACATCAAACCTTCTGGAATCAACCATCTATAATTCACCTCTTTCTTAAGTAGCAATTTAGTCAAAAATCGGTATTCTCTTCTCATCTCTCTCACTCTTCTGGGTACTTGTTTCAAAACCACAATCTCCTTATCTTTATATTTCAATGTTTTCTCTCTTGCCACTTGCAATATTTGCATTTTAATGGTTTTCTTTGTAAATTTAATGTGAACTTCTCTTGGTAGGCTATTTCTCATTGCATATCTTGTGAAAACTCGATAGACCTCATCTATTCCATCCATCATCTTCTCTTCAGATATTTTCAAAGCTTCAGCCAATATTTCTATCATTATCTCAGCTAGATTTTGTCCTTTTTTTTTCCTCTATGTTTTGAAATCTAAGGTAGAATTCTGATCTATCCATCTCCCATCGCAACATACCACTTTTATCTTGTTCAACCACCATTAATCTGTTATCACTGTCTCCAATCTTCTTATCTCTTTGTTTATCTTCTTCTTCAATTTTCAGTAGTCTCTCATCATACTTCATCATCATTTGTTGGATGTTCTCCACTTTTTCATTAGTTTTCCCTGTTCTTTGTTCAATGTTCTCTGTTCTTTGTTTGATGTTCTCAATTCTCTTTTCAATATTCTCTGATCTTGTCTGAATGTTTTGAATTCCTTGCAAAATCATCTGCAGGGTCGATTTTTCTTTTTCTTGTTCTTTCTCTTGCCTTAACATTGTCTGTATTGAACGTTGTCCTCCAGATGGTGGAGAGGAGGAAGTGGAAGTTGAAGAACCAGGGACTGTTAGTTTCCTACTCATTTCAAACAATTCAAAATCTTCAGGTTCTTCTAGACCCTAATCCAATTATGATATAACCAATTACAATTCCAAATAAAAATAGTAGGGGGGAAAAAAGCCAAATAGTAATAATGATAAAAAAGAAAAAAAAAGAAAAATTTCTTCAAGTTCATGTATACCTTAATCCAATTGATTGAATAGATAATAGTAAAAAATCAAAATTGAAGAAAAAGACCACAAACACACACAAAAAAGAGCAAGTTGTAAAATCCCAAAGAAGATGGAAAAGTGAGGAATATAAAAGCTTTTTAAAAAAAGGAAGAATTCTTCAGGTTCTTCAACACCTTAATCCAAATTAAAAGGTCTCAAATATAAAAGGCTGCATAACAGAAGAGGAGGAGAAAAAAGGCCAAGAAGATAAAAGAAAAAAGAAAAAATCAGTATGGGAGGTAGATGGAAAAACAAAAATACCAGCAAGGCAGAAAGAGAAAAAGAGAAAAAAAATGCTACTCCCTTAAAAATTAATTATTTTGTTATAAAATAAAAAGCAAGCATAGAAATTTAACTTATTTCAAAAAATAAACTACTGAGGAGGGTAGCACAGCTTAGGAGAAATAATAATAAAAAAAAACACTGCACTTTATTTAATTATCCAAGGCTCTTATAATAGCACTCTTCTCCACAGACTTTTCAACTTTCTTTTCCTATAAACTTCAACACCAGGCTCCAGCTGTTGATAGAAACCCAGAAGAGCACCTGTGCTCTTCCCTCTATCTTATCAAATAACAATGTCCTTGAGGAAAAAAAAGAGTCTCAATTCTTTCTTTCTCAGCTTTGTCTGGTCAAAAGAGAAATAGAATATTTCCAAGCCTTTAGTTGGCAGTGTTACAAAGTTTCTTTGCTTTCACTTTCCTCCTCCTTTCCCAACAAAATATAATTAGGATTAATAAGAAAAAAAAAGAAAAAGATATATAAAAAGAGAAATAGCTAAAGGGAGTCTCTAGCCTGAAATGTTACAAAATCAAAAAGAAGAGAGAAAATTAATGGAAAAAAAAAACCAGCCCAGTTTCAAAATATAAGATCATGTATAGAAAATCCAGCAATGAGAAAAAAATATTACTTTGACATTCCTGTTTAAAATCGCCACTTAATCACTTCTGTCAAAACTTTTACAGATTATTTCTTTTCCTTAGGGTGTCCTTTCAGATCTTAGAATATAAAAAACATTCTCACCAAACCAGCACACTTTCTCTTTCTGTTCTCTTCCGTTTCGGAGCTTTCCCAACTTCAGCAGCTTTAAGGCTGCCTCTCTGCCGCTGGCAAGAAGAGCTTCTCCTGGATCTACCAGGGACTTTGTGGTATCCCTGGGATTGATAGAATGTGCTCTTCACTTTCACCATCTCTTCGGGATGGTTAAGATCCAATTGGACCATCCAGGAGCAAAGATATTGGCAGTGATCTCAGACCTCCAAGATCGCATGCCATATTGTCGTGACGCCAGCTCCGCCCCCCCCAGATAGAAGAGAAAAATATAGGAGAAGAGGGAGGAAAGTGGGAGGGGGAGGGAGAGAGAGAAAGAGAGAGAAAGAGAGATTTTCAAGTTAGACTTGATTCTTATTGATTACCTGCAATTTTCTTGGCAACATTTCAAAAGAGGCTTGCCATTGTCTTCTTCCTAGGCTGAAATAGTGTGATGGGTCCAAGTTGTCTAGCTGGTTTCATCATTAAGGCTGAAGTAGAGGTCACAATTTCTTAGCTTCTAATTCTGTACCTTTAACAACTACACCAGTGTTGCCCTAAGACCTGCTATTATAGAAAAGCTAGCAAATTTTATATAATTCTCACAATTGTTGTGCAAGAATGATTGTGTGTGGGGAAGTGCCTCCTGATCACCAGGACATGTAGCCACCAGTTTTAGTGCAGAAGTCCCTATCTTCAGATTACAGATTCTTTCTTGTAGTCCACTAGATTTCTCCTCATGGCTTACGAAATTGAAACATGAGTCACAGCAAGAGAGATGGTTCATGTAATACTTCTAGACCCATCAGTTGCCACTGCCTATTTATCATATGTTCATTGTGCTTTCTGTGTTGCTTTTCATTTTGTCCTATTAAGGTCAACTGTGGGGTTTTGGAGGGGCATAAAGGGAATAATATGTTTGTGTGTTAGTTGATTTTTTCATCTCACAATATTCCCATTATTTTTTACCATTATATATGAATTTTCATGGATGACTTGTATACTACCTTGTCCCAAAGAAAGTTATTTAAGTTATCTCTTATTTTTAGCTTTGCTTAATATACTGCAGAATCAAAATAACATGCTATCAGAACTTGTTAACAAATTCCATGGTGAATTTGGTTTCATTAAATAGAAATGTTATGATGCAAACACACTAATAGAATATGCATGAAGGAGAAAATTCTATTCCACATTTGCTGTTTATTTTACAAATCAAAAATCTGAAAGATTGACTTGCTTTTTCAAAGACTATTATATATAAAAATGAAACTGTCATTTTATTCCATATTTTTAAAGAAGCAAGCAAATTTTGTGATTTCTTTAGTCATTATTAAAATGTAGAACCATCCTAGAAAGAGAAAACTTATGCAATTACCAACACTTTTGTTAATAATTCAAATGATTGTCACATTAATAAACTAAGTTCAAATACTTAATTTTTCAGTCTACAGTTTTGAACTACTGGCTTGCAACATTTTAACGAAAGATTACATTTGTGAGAGGAACTCTCTTCAGATTTTCTGAATCCAGCTCAAGGATATTAAGATCACCTCTTACTCTCTGCTTTGTATTCATTTTGTAAAACTCCCAAAGCTTGAAGCCTTATGCATTTGTAGATTGTTGGATCTTCAGAATTTTGTAAAGGTATTGTAGGTATCAAGGTTGCTGTTCCACCTTGTTAACAGAAAGTTTTCTCAAAGGAATACTGGGGAAGTGTCAGGCGGAGCTCCATTCAAAATCCAGGAAAGAAATACTTAGACTCTTTAGTTTAGAGAAAAGACATCTTTTACTGAAAGTGAAGTGGTAGCAACCAAAGAATTCTGATCTGAGAAATGAGGCACGCAATTCACATATGGAAAGTGATGGAAATGTTCCCACCCCCAATAGTTCAGATGACACTTCCAATTAGAAGTTGTGAATAGGATCATGTGGGCATCTTCAGGTGATGATGAGGCCTCTGTCCGTTGACCTTGGCATATTTTGATAACGGGTTGCAGTTGCGCAAAAGAAAGCTAAGAGAAATAGAAGGCTAAGCGAGAAATAGAAACCTAACTCTATTGTATGCTTCCCCCCCCATTTACACAACAGAAGAATGTAACACCTCCAGCTCACTTCCCAAACTTTCCCTTCCTCCCCTCCCCCCCCCCCATTTCTTATGACAGCCGAAAGATGCAAAGCAATAGTAGAAGATCTTGAAGGCTGACAGGAAGATTATCAAGTACTTTGTATGATATCATATGTTATCTTACAATAGCATGCAAGACTGATATGCAAGAAAAACCCTGAAGACTTATTTGTGTTTTTTTTCCCTGCACGCCATTTTGAGTACAATTTTGAACAACGGACCACAGAAATAAAATCAGTTAAACCATTGCACTCTTTGTACATCAGCTGACCGATGGAGACAGGATGGAATTTTTTTCCTCAGCTGCTATCTGATGTATGAAAATATTTCACCTGATTATCGAGCCACAATATACCTTTCCCCAAATGTTAGGAATTTCATACTTTCTGAAACTTCTGAAAAATGTCCACTTTTGACCTGAACTAGAACCCACAAATGTTTGGGTTGACTCAAAAGGTAGTAAGGGATCTGAAATTGTTGGTATTCACATTTATAAATGTTGTCAATCGCAAATTCAGCTCTGATAATTTATTATTATTGAACTGCTGAATAGCCAGTGATCTCTTGAGACTTACAGGAGGACATTGTTCTTGATTTTGCTGTTGGTACTTTTGAAATTACTATTTGCTGCCTCACTTGCTTACTCTTTGGTCCCAAATGAACAAATAAGGAGTTGAGTTGCAGGAAATATTGAAAGGATTTTCTTATTGACTTATGTCAGTCAATGCTGGGGTTGTAACAGTGAAGTTGATCTGTGAGAATATTTGGTTCCTTTACAAAAGAGAAAACTTACATGATCTGAAAATTCTAGAAAATATAGGATGAGTTGTTAAGGCAGCAATGAAAAACAACTTAGAAAACAACCCCAAGCTGCCTGGCTGCAAGGATGAGCACCATATATCTGCACTAAGAAGATATTTTCTTCTTACAGTATTTTCTTGTATGCACTTTTAATATGGTTTGATTTAGAGTCTTTCTGTCCTAGGGGAAAACATAATGTAAAGCTCCTCTAATGTTATTAGGAAGCAAGAATTATCAGAAAGGTCAAAGCATCTATAAATCTAGCTATAAAAAGTCAAGCAAAAAACCAAAGTAGAGCTGAGCTAAGACCCTTAATTAGCTGTCCTTGGCCAGATTATCCACTGCTATGAGATTTGATAACTATCCAAATGAAGAATTGGAGATTTGAGGAGACTGATAATACCATGAATGTATCTTTGAAACAAGTCAGTAAATCAAATATAGTTTTAAAAGAATTTTGAAATTGCCTCATCAGAACTAAGCTAGTCCAAAATAAATGATATTTGAAGCTGCTCAATTTACCCTTTAACTCTCTGTTGGCCACTTCTTTTTAAAAAAGGAGAGAAGAAAACCATACTTTATTGTCTTCAAAGGAAAGTTTCCTAATCTTTTATGCTCAAATCTAGAGCATCCAACAAAAGATGACATATGTTCCAACTTGAATCCATCTTGCACAATAAAAATTATAATAAAATTTAACATTTCATGAATATAACGTAGAATATTCAAGATGATGCTTCAAAGTGACTCTGAGTTGTTTTTAATTTGCTTAAAAGCATGCAGCCGAAGGGTGGGGGAAATTACACATATTCTCAACAGCTGAAACTTCACAAAGAAGATGCTATTTTCACCATGATTAAGCTGTGAAAGGTATCTGAAATGAGGCATTGTAATTATAGCTGGCACTTTTCATCAGTTTATCAATAGAGTCGCCCAAAGTAATTCATGTCTTTGAAACAAATATGATGAGACTGAGAAATATGGTTTATCAGAAATCCAAATATACTTTTTTTCTGCAGTCTACAATGCTTAGTTTACAACATTATAAAGCTAATACATAAATGAATACATTTAACATTTTAAGACCAGAAATACAAGTAGCCAAATGAGATTTTACATATTCTATAAGACATTTCAATATTTGATATGTAAAATTAAAGTATACTTCTTGAATAAATGCAAAAACTTTCTCTATCCTAATTTGCTTAATGGCTTTGGTATGCCATAGCATTAGTTGTTACTAATACTTAAAATAAGAATGTTTTGCTTTTAGGAAAACCAAAGCAGCATTAAAACATATGTCATGGTTCCTTGCCTACATTGCTAAACTTTCCAAATGACAATAGCAAAATGGCTAAAATTTAGCTGCAAACTCTGAAGTGTCACTATAGTTTAAGCATTCTTACAGAACTTGTTTGTTTTATTGCATTTTCTCTATTGCCTAAGATCATCCTGACAACCACACCATTTACATATAACGCTGAACAAATCCATTTACAAATGGTCTGAACATTACATAAAGGTTTGACTCCAGGTGTCATCCCTTTTTTTGAAATATCTAGAACTCTACTGTCTAGAATCATTTAGCGGTGACCCAATAACCTCATTTTTCCACATTTATCACAGCAAAATAGCATGACTGTAACAGCATTTTAACACCGCTTTATTTTGTTAGTAGAATAATCCTCTGGACAAAAATGGGTTCATGCTAATTAAACAAATCAATAAAATAATAGTGTTAGTCACATTATGAACTCTAAATAGAAAACCTATAAATACATCTTATGAGAGCATTACAGAACATAAGATTTGGACACTAATTTTCTTTTAACTCAGCACTGAAATTTGGCAAGATATCTCCTATATTAATAAATGAGAATTTAAATATGCAAAAGATTTTAAAACATAAAAAACATGACTGTGCTTTTAGTACCTTTAGTACCTTAGTTGATCCATTGGGAATAGGAAACAATCAAAAATGTTGATCTGTTCCACTTGAAATAGAATTAACTGCAATCTATTAAATGAATTGGGGATTCCTAATATCCAACAGGCATGTCCATGTCTGGGAAACTGCAATTGATAGTTTGCTAAACAATGCTTACAACAAGAACATGGAGAACTGATTTAGGCCCTTTAAAATGCAGACTATTTTGAAATGTGTTTGGAATAGGCTTTTGAGTTATTCTTTTAGAAAACCTTTAAAAATAACTGAATTATTTAGAATACACTGTCTACAAACTCTTTTGTTTCACAGTGACCCTTCTCACATGCCAGAGGAGAAGGCAATTTTACTCTCTCTCAGATTTATCTATACTTCTGGAATCTCCATAGAAGACCATCATTTAATGTATTTTAAACTCACAGCCCGCAGGCCGGATGCATCACATGCTGGCCAGGCCCAGACCTGATTTAGCGAAGGGGGGAAAAGTCTTGATACGTCATGTGACATGAGTTTGACGCCCCTGTTCCAGAAGCTTGAAAAATGGCTTTCCCAGAGCTGACAACCTGCCTCCCAGTTTTAGGATGTATGTGGATTTTCGAGAACTGCAAAGAGCCAAGATTTTAACATCACTTGTGGCAAGAGAGAAAAACACCTCTTTGGTGGGAACAAGAGATTATTCTAATTCGTGTTTCTTTTTTATGTGCAGCTTTTGTATCTCTTTCATAATGACTCTTGTTCACTTTAGTGGAAGCTTTTAAGAGATTCCTAGTACCAATTTCATACACAAAAAGCATTGTCGCTTTCATTGTGCAAGAAAGGTCACCTCCAACAAAAAAGACATTTCTTTCTTTGAGTTTCCTAATTAATTTAACCCTTTCTCTGGAAGCTTAAAGAACACATCTCCTACCCTAATTCTTTTCTGAAACACCAGAATTGACCCTAATATTAAAGATGAAGCATGCTGGTTGAAGGGATAGATCAAAAGCCCTCTATTTCTGAATGCCACATTCATTTCCCATCATTTGAAAGCTAGCTGTATATTGCATATAACTCCCCTTTAAACAATCTTGCTCTCCTGAGATCTGCTTGAAGCTTGAAAAAAGCTTGAAAGGGAAAAGAGAGAAACCAACTTGTTTACTTGGCCATTATGAGATCATAGATCTGGGGAAATGGTATTATCTCTCAAGACATATGTACATTTCTGGCATGTATGAATTCAGGAAAGTGTGGTCCACCTGCTCACTTCCCCAAATTTTAGCCAAACTTTCTTTCCTAGTACACTTCTAAAAACAACAGTAGAAGAGTTATCATGGCTAGTAACAAGCTATTCTTGGGAGTCTTATAGCAGTGGCACTGATTCCAAGCCTTCCAAGTTATATTCCATGTAACTCCCCCTTAAACTATCTTGCTCTTCTGAGATCTATATGGAAGATCTATTGGAAGATCTACTTTGTTTTATATTTGACAGTTTACTGAGCACATAATGAATACATTTCAATGAGAACATCTCCTTGTACAAAATATATTTACATCCCAAGAAATCAGCAGATTTATTCTCATTAATGAGGGAAAAATGTCAGAATATTAGCTAATTCTGTTTTAGAAATCATTTCAAAAAAAAATCAAAACCCTTTGACATATTTTGGGCAAGCTTTTTCTCCTCAGAATTATCTACAGTATCTTTTACACTGAAAGGAGAATAACCCAGAATTTAAACATTTTCACCACCCCACCTTTCACATATGCATAAAAGAAAGATAAGGAAAACCTTTTTTTTTTTTTTTTACCACAGTCATACTAAATCTATTTTAAAAATAAATTGATTGGAAAAAGTGATCTCCTTTCCAGGTAAACAGCACTGTATTTACAATACTGTCAATCTACAGCATTTGAATTAGTAAATTAAATAGTCATCAGTTTTCAAACAATCACAATAGGTTATCTTTATGGATACCAGTTTGTCACATTATGTTTATGGCAAGTAGATAGTTGTTTTTCATTTGGCTATCAGAAAAGTTTGTCTCTTGCCTGCTTGACATTTCTGGCCCCATTTCCTTCCTGCAAGGAGACAGCTACAAGAGACTAGAAAGGATGCTAGATATATTTGGGTGACGTGTTAGGTTATAAAAGTTACTAATACTATTGCACTATAAACACCACCTTGGAAATGGCTAAGAGTAGGCTCTCTCAATTGGAAGATCATGTAGAATCTGTTGCTACAACTATTGCTGATGTATTGAAGGTCGTCACGAAAAGTAATGGATACATAATGTGCTTAGAATCAACCTCGCTAATCCCATTTACAAGTGACCAGACTTGCAGAACAAATGAAGACAAGCTATTCTATTCTCTTTAAGGAAATTTTAGGATGTATTGTATTCATTACAAGATATTAATAGAGATCCAGAGGACTTATTTTTCTATCTCTTATTCATAGTGCTATAAATCTCAACCATTTACCATGAGATTGCTCAGATTTGCTACAGAAAATGATTTGCTGAAAAGATTGCATTCCATTCAAATGAAGGGTAGGTGGGTGGAGAAATAAATCCTCAAAAAAAAAAATGCTAGGTGTTGCAAGAATCGTGTCATTATTAGTTTCACCATGTTTTGGTATTATTCTTGATCAGGTTTCCAGATCATTATATACTGTACAGAAGTCCTTTTACAGCCACGTGAAGGCTGAAAATATCCTTCGTGCTTTATCTTTTAGTTAAACTTCTTGGAGATAATTGAAATGGAATGGATGACTGTTATGCCTATTTGCTGTCAATTTTTTGAATTTTAAGTTTGAATCTCAATATTTTCCTGTTTCATGAATCACTCTAGGAACTATCTGATAAAAATTATAAATTGCAGTGTTTAAAGTAGCTAGGATTTGTCTTTTTTTCTGCACTCCCTTCTTCTTTCTATCTTTTTCACTGCTAGTTTTATCTGTGTGTTTAGGGTGAGTGAGTAAATGGATGACTGGGTGGGTGAATATGCAAGTTTTTTGGGTGTGTGAGCATGCCACTTCTTTCAGTGAATCCTATCCCCCATTTTTTTTTGCTCAGGAAGTAACAACTACCAGTTTGTGAATAGGGTAAATATTAGTGATTTATGCAATAATTACCACAAATGTGAAAGTACATGTTTTATTTCAGTTGTTATCACTCACTATACTTCTCTTCCACATTTTTAATTTTTTCACATTCGGAAACTTGAGGTATCTGTCTATCTAACTAAAATAGGAATTGATTATATGTCATGTACATGATTATGTGTCATCAAATCAGTATCAAAAGTGACATGCTTTTCCCCTTGTTCTCTGTTGCAAATATTTATTCATTCCCATGGCAGTTTCTTTTATAACAAGGAATGTTAAGGAACTGGGATCTTCTTTCATGTGTAAGCAAGTGTTATTTAACTTTTAAAATAGGAAATTAAATTGCTTTTAGAAAGACAAGGTATGTGAGTTGTATATTATTGGTACTGTGATTTTTAAACATGCAGGAGGATTTGCAGTTTTAATCTGCAGGTTTGAAATCTCCTTTTAAATTGAAGCTGCTGGTCCTTGTCTTGATTTTAATTTTTAGTACAGACCTGCTCCATTTCCTTTTCCATATGATAGCCTTCTAGATTTTTGCTATTGTATCTCCCTCTCAATTTTTCTCTTACAACCTAATATGCTGACTTCCTTTAACCTATTCTTACAGGTCTTGGCTTTCACACCTTTAGGGTCCTGGGTGTTCCTCTCTGAACTCATTCCAGTTTTATCATATACCTTTTAAAGGATGATATCTCAAAATTGGGTACAATATTCCTGACCAATGGTGAGGAAAATGGAACCATCAACTCCTGTGGCTGTGATTGAATGCTTCTATTAATGACACCCCAAATCGCACTGAATCCCACTACTTTCTTATATTTAATTTGTAGTCCACTATAGCCTAAATCTTTCTCATATGCACTGACACCCAACAAAATCTGACTGCCATATCCATGCATTTGATTTTTCTTACCCAGATGCAATTTACATTTGTCAGAGCACAACATGATCCTGTTGGATTTGGCTCAATGTTCAAGCCTGGCAAGGTCATTTCAAACGTATATTTATATTTTCTAAGATATTAACCAGCTCCTGGGCTTGGTGTCATCTGCACAATTGATAACCATCTCATTCATTCCATTTTCTAAGGCATTTGAAGTGTAAGATGTTGATTAGACTGAAACAGCTCAGTCAATGCTTCTTTCCTGGACAATGGGAAACAATTTGTAAACACCTTTTGATTGGATGGAGTTGTACCATCCTTTGCAAATCCACGACAGTGCAATCCAATGCACATATATGCAATTGTGAAAAAAAGTATGAGATGAAGTCTGGTATTTTAATACTTATTGTTAGATTGGCAGATTAACAGAAAGAAAGAAAGAAAGAAAGAAAGAAAGAAAGAAAGAAAGAAAGAAAGAAAGAAAGAAAGAAAGAAAGAAAGAAAGA